>MU159020.1:298744-436528 GCA_015888305.1 Antheraea pernyi
AAAAAAAAAAAAAAAAAATACAGACGAATTGATAACCTCCTCCTTTTTTGAAGTCGGTTAAAAACCGGAAAGCTTGAATATCTTTATGACAAAATAGTTTGAGCAAGAGATCTGGTTAGTTACAGAACTAGAGGTTCTAAGTATGTGTTATGTACTCATCGCCATGTTACCACCTTATTTCGGGGTAGTTTTAAGTTCGTTGCGACCAGATGCTGGAACGACCTGCCCCCTCCAATGCGCAAATTGAACTAAATTACTTACATTTAAAATTCATTATAAAAAGATTGTATTATTATAGCAATGCTTGTAAACTAAAGGTTTTGCATCTAATTTGTATTGCTCATATAAATTTAATCACGCCTGCGACTACTTCTGTTATATGTTGGTTTGTGTATCCTACTATTTTTATTTTATTAATTTTGCTCTCTATATATACCTAACGCATAACAAAATATACAAGTATAAAAGAGTGGATAAAAATATGTGTATCGGAGCATTATGAAATGGTGTCCAGCTCAGATACATAGAATAAAATAGATATATAGAATACGATACAATATAATTCATGGAAAAACTGAAGAATTAGATATATTTTCAAATGACTGCGCACTAGCTCAAGGATAACATGATGTAACCAGTTTATTCAATTTATTTATTTATTTACTGAATTTCATGTGACGCTTGCCATGTTAGTAGATAATTTCGTAAATGTTTTTAAAACTAAAACGATGACTTCGTGTAAGGTTATGAATAGGAGAAGGTATGTCATTTCAACACTAAGTGGCCGCGTACCTAAAAGAACCACGAAAGGTCACTGTTCTATGTCGCGGAAGAAGAAATACATGTGAGCAAGTCCTTTTACGGTGTTTATTATAATCTCTGATAGAATGCCAAATTTTATAAATTTAGTGTTTTCTGTATATTATTTTATGTTTCTATATATATATATTGTAAATTCTGTGATATTCTTAATGTTACTTTCGAATATGTACTTTTAAAACTAAATTAAATAATACGAAAGTTCTCTATGAGGTATTGAAGGATTTATTAAAATAATAACAGCTTATAAATTATAAGCTATTTCGACAAAGTAACAATAACAGGTACTTAAATGTAATTTTGTCACGAACAAAACATGTTAACAGGAAGCGAACATTACACGTAAATAAATTTATAACAAATAAGAACGAGTGGACACGGCTGGGGTTGTTCTCACGCCGCGTTACCGTCTACGCCACCCCTGAGTTTTTTGTCTGACCAAACAATCGAACAGGCTATTACAGCGAAAACATGTTAAGGAGATGTCAATTATTTCTAACAACACTAACCACCGAGCCGTTGGTTAAGAGGTGAAAACATTTATTCGTTTCTTTATCAATTTGGTCGTCGTGGTCTAGTGGTATGATCGGTGAGAATTCGCGTACATTTACTAATTTCATTTGGTAACACTATCGGCTGAAAGTGAAGGCAAACATTGAGAGGAAACCTGAACCTGGGCAACGTTCTTGTAGTACTACTGTACATGGGAGAACAGAACTGTGGATATCTTAGAGTTTGAAATCGCCAATACGTTGTGGACTGGCCTGGTGATTATGCTCATACTTTCCTTCGGGAAGAGGCCTGTGGCATTGCAGTAGATCTCTTACAAGCTGATGATGATTTATTTATTTGTTCGATTCTTTTGTAGACTATATTAGACTATATTCAATAAAAAATACTGTTGACAATCGGTAGTCCGGTGAAGCTGTTAAGACCTTCCTTGGTCAATAACGTAGTCATGACAATATTTTAATTTAAGTAATACATAATCTCCTTTTTTGACAGCTCCCACATTCAGGATCAAGTCTTATATTAGTAGGGATTTTACAACCTTCAAGTAACGAACAAAAGAGTTACCAAGACGTAGTACAATTATCGATAGTAGAAAAGAATTATTGTACTATGTGGGATTCAAACTCACAGCACCATGTGCAGTTGCAGACGATCGTTTATATCACTACCTAACCCATGAATTCAAATCAATCTAGAACTAACTACAAATAGGCCCACAATCTTAGCTGAGATTGATCCATGTTAGGTTGGTGCTTTTAAGAAATTGTTTCTGCTTCCTACTTCAGAAACCAATCCATACTACTGTTGATTTAATAATCAGTATTATAATAATAATAATTGGCATTATTGGCATAATATGCTTTAATTATCAAGTGGCTCCATTTTATACAGTATAGGGCCAAATAAAGCAAGTTTCTAAATAAAAAATAAAAGTCACTATATGTTGGACAAAGAAGTCGCCAAGAATTCCAAACATTTAATCAAGATACCAGAAATTGTTGCAAAATCTAGTCTTCAATCGAAAATACAGTAGCTTTAATATATCGCAACAGAAGTAAATTTACCAATAATGATTCTCAGAGCAATATTCGCATAGAATCTACTGCCTTAGAAAATATGTTATTTCAAATAATAAAACACGTATACAGTAGAAATAACATGTCCTTAAAAGGGACTCGGCGAACCGAAAAACCTTTACGTACCCAAAGTTTTTAATAAACAACACGCGCTAGAATAATTCTATTCAAGTTTCCATCAGACTTGTTCCTATGAATACGAATGAACATTACTCAAAAACAAACATTCCCGAGTAGAAATTTGAGCTTAAGTTTGTTATGGTTCCATTTAAATGCCTACTTATTAGGTTTCTAGTAACAAGGAATATGGAAATCTATAGTAAATTATATTGCTCATGATGTAGCCAATTTGCCACATCGAATGATGATACCATGAAAAGAACAATTGAAAAAGAACAAAAGAACAAAAAATTTGTAGTTTCTCTTTCTCTCTGCAGTCAAAAACAAAAAGAATATGTTTGTGATAATAATAACGTAGTATATTCCAAATGTCGAGCTGTAAAGAAAACAAAATAACTTGAGTAAATCTTATATATTTGCGATATAGTTCTGCAATTTTTTACTGCATCTTGATTCTACGTAAACATTTCTCAAAGCCGGTCAGCAAAGCTCAGGTTTCATTTTCTTCTCTTTTTGTACTTCCAAGTGGATTTATAAGTTATCAATTTAATTGATCGTTCCACAAATATATTCCTTCAAATCAATCATAACACCATCATAGATTACTGTATATTATTTCTCTCATACTTCTTTATAACAAAAGAGTTAGATTAGGGTTTGTTTATCCCCACCCCTTAATTGATTTATAGATTAGTGGAAACATAGTTGGTAGTTGGAAGTTTAAATTGAAACAGCTTATTATAGCATCCATAACATACATCAATAAGAGACAAATCGTCTTCAAGGACGTCCATAGGATCTCATAATTATAGTAATAATTGGTTAAGTGAGAAACAATGAGTAATAAATAATATTGAGATTTTTTATAATAACGATCCAGAATATTTTGGCGGTAAACAAAAAAATAATAATTTTTGAATGTAAATCAAAGGAGACTCATAAAACATGTTTGCGACTCAACAATTGGCTTCAAAACAAATGTTACCCACAGTCTGCCGGCGGGAATGAATGACGAATCGTGTGACATGGGTTCATGTAAAATTCATATCGTTTCCGCCTCAGCCCCGCGCTGTCGCTGTGGTGGCGAATTTGCGACAAAATTACTCTCCATCTAATCATGTTACTGAAGGAAGAATCTGAGGGTGGGATATTATGCTTTTTTATACTCGTTTTTTTTTAAACAATGTTGTTTATTAGAAACGCATACGTACAAGATACTTTCAGTTTTTGAGTAAAAGTCTATATGCTACTTGTCAAGTAATTGCTAGGTAGCATAGAGTTTTCTAAGTCCTCTTCTGCTAATTATCACCTTGATGTTGAAAATCTCTCACCATCCACTGGTATATGTACTTCATAAGCTGTAGTAAAAAACATTCTAAGTTGCATCTTTAGTGAATGATATTTATTTTTTTACATGGGGAAATCCTACTGGATATACCACCCTCTCGGGGGAGAGAGTGGGTTATGTCCGACTCGCACGGACTAAAACCCGATGGGTGCCCGCAACCGCCATGATGGGGGACAAGGGATGACAGAGCACTCCGCATGTCGTCCCGACGACCAGCCCAGAAAGAAGATCCTGGGCCTCCCGCTTAGCGAATAATATCCTTTAATGTATAACTACCAAACTTTAGGCGACATTATGGTTGGACCTTGCTTTCACTATTTTTATTATATTAATAGCTGGTGTTTGCTACAAAGTGTCAGTATACTTGCAAAAATTAACACGTAACCCTGTTTGTTACCAGAAATGTAATAGAACAAAGCCATTATTTATTGCGTTTTTAATCGGCTTTAATCGTTTATATCGGCTTATTCTATTTTATATAAGCATATTTTTTTTAAATGTTGCCTATTATGTACAATTTTTTAAGCGAACATAGCTTGCATACTATAGTGATAATATTTAAAAATCAATACATTAATATTAAGAAAACATGCACATTTTTCCAATTGAAATACCTGATTAAATATTTATATTTCAATAATTTTATGCCAAATATATCTAAGTTTTTACATTTATTATGTAATTTACTTACTCAGAACTTTGGATAATTTGTACCTAATACGGTTTACTTATAAAGATATGATTATAAATTAAAGTTTTGAGGGGAAGTATGTGATTTAAAGGTTACCGAGAAATTCGCATTAAAAAGTATCAAAGGAAACAGAATATGGTCAAAGAGCCACATCTATAATCAATATAATATTCATAAATTTAAAAATCTAATTTTTAAATAGTTACATTCCTGGCGTTGCGAAAATATAGAAAGGCTATTAAAACCTCCGTTTAGAATGTAACTAGACTTGGGTAGTTAAAAGCGTGTTTTAGATGGTAGAACCACGCTAAAGGTATTAGGAGTTTCAGTATGAATGGGTCGGCTCGTCCGGGGTAGTACCATGATATAAAACAAAAAAAACATACTTTTTCACTGAAAACACAACTCACTCATTACTAACATACAACTCACACTTATCTCACCCATTATTTACATATAAATAATAAAAATATAGTTCCTTTGAGGCCCAATCACGTAAAAATTACAGAACGTATCAGTGTCGGATAATAGGAATTTTGACACGGAAATTTTCATAGGTGGTCTTAGGATACTTATTATTGGATTCTGCTGACCTTTAACATTTTTTTTAAATGCCCCATGAAGCGGGCAAGATTCAGCTAGTGTTTGGATATTTTGATGTTACTGTTATACGTACTACCGTACTCGTTTTAAGAAATTGTGATATCTGCGATATGATTTGTGACTAGTGTAGATACATACCATTGCTGTAAATTATGTTCACATTGACTTAGAATATTAGAAACATTGTTGTTTTAACCACAGATGTAGCTAGTGAACCGCTTGTTGTTATGACAATGGTAATAAAAATAAGCCCATAAAGTCAAGGATTACTAACTACAACCATCAGTCTTTTTGGCTGCTCTAAATATAGTCGTAAATCCGGGCATGCACGTAATATAGTAAAGTATTTAATACAAAACAAAATTAAAAATTAAGAAGCCAGTTATAGTATCTCTTATATATATAGTATAAGGTATAAAACGATATTTCAGATCACCTTCGAGCAACGTTTCACACGATCTCCATAATGACTGCAACTCGATTCCATTGTTAAAGTATGATTTATGTTGATACTCAGCCATTTTTCAGTATTCTCTCTACTTTGAAACTCTCGTTTATTCGTGCTGCTTTTATTCTGCAAACTTCGAGATATCAAAGGAATTGAAAGGGTTTAAAGACCAAATGAGTTAATGGCGGTGGATATGAAAGCTTTTAATGCTATATAATTTATCTAATTTGGTGAAATGATAAAGTATTATAATTTGCTTTCAAAGGAATGGTTGAATGGATATAGGAGCATGCCTTAGTTGATGTGAAATCTAAGACTTATGTAGAATGAAATTTAAATACACTATTTAAAATGCTTTCTACGAAATAGCTTATTTAAGAAGAGTTCATAATAAATACTTTTAAAATATACATATATACGAATTATTACTCTAAAATGGGACAGTATCAGAAAGGCAATGAAATTTCAACTTTACGCAAATGTTTAAATTGAAATTCAAGAGATATTAAATTTTATTCCACCAAAAGCCTATTTTCTGGTACGAAGATTTATAAAATTGAGTTAAAGAACGCAATATCCGGCTTATTGGAGAAGTAACATTATTTCGTCCATTATATATTTTCTTTATCAAATAAGTGCCCGCTGATATTCGAAAGTGCGCGGTCCTAATAAATACTTAATAAACTCCATAAAGAAACATTAGGATCGCATTCTTTTACGGGAAAGAAGGAGATGTATATTAAAATTTCAAAGGGCAAAGGCCGCCGGGCGCACTCAACTCATTTATTTTGAAATCAAAAAAGCGCGGAGGCAAATTCTTTAATTTTCTTAAGAAATATTCCTTTCGCAGGAAGTTCAAATTACTCCTTAATAAACTCGTCCTTACTATGAGAATTCCTTTGACGGCATTGAAATATTGCCCCGCACTCGAACGCTACTGGGTGACGGATAAAATCCGAGCCTACAAATAAAATGAATTTGCCCGTGAGCAACGGTAGAAAATTGGAAATGTCATTTTCGCGAGGCTTTTTTTTTTAATGTTTGCGGCGCCGTTCGCTCCGGTGCGATAGGATTACTGGCCGCGCCCGCAGCGACGCTGCATCTCCGATTCTACCTGCCACGTTCATTCGGCTGACACAAATCGATTGTCGAAAATAAATTTTGCAATTGGTAATATTTTTTTCTGAAGGAATTTCCGGTTATTCGCATCGGGATAATTTGTTTTAGGTTCAAGCAGTTAAGTTTTTATAAGTAATAGGCAGATTTTTGAGCGTAGTTTATCTTTGCTTATTTCTATGATTTCTATGATATATACATAAACTGTCCTCTTTGACCGACTTCAAAATGAAAGGTTCTCATTCGGGTATATTATTTTTAATGTGTTTTCCTAAGCTAGTTATTCATACATATAAGAATTCGTGAAACACACATGTATCCCGGTATGTAAGAACCTAGTAGGCTGATTGAATTCCACTGTACCTAAATCCATATACAATACCGTCGTTTTGTTTTGGTACAAAAAGAAAATGCACATTATCCTCTTTTTGCCTCACTTCTAAATGTGAATTTTCTTTAACCGTTCCTGATACAACTTTAATAGTAGTACTATTAAATTACATATTTACATTTTTAATTACGTTTACGATGAAACCCCATTCAAATTAGGGAGTCTTAGGTGTGCAAATAAAAATCTCATAACTGCAATTTCCAACGGAGTTACTTTTCGATTAAAAAATGGTATAAAAAATCATGATGCAATTTGAAATGTCACTAGATATGTGAAATGAAAGGTTGCTTTGATCAAAGCTATAGTTAGTGAGTGACGTGGATGACTGACTTTTCATATCCAATGCCCTTTTCAAATATGATTTTTTTAGAATTGTAAACATTTTTTACAGAAAGTATGATGTTATCCTTACTAAAAAAAATATATAACAAAAATTAATACCGATATTTCAAAACTTAGTCATTCATGAGCAATTTGGGTTGATTTTAAAACCTTGATATTTTGTCAATTTTTTGTTCACTTGGCTGAATTGGGTTTTTATTGAATAGTACACTTCATTTTCATAGTGTTCTGATAAATTCTAGCTAACATTTTAAGATATCCGAAGAAATGGTACGTGTGACTCGTCTAAAATATAATTACGTCAATGAAAAATCTGCAGCTTAAGTGTTCTTCGTCCTCTTGAAAACGAATGCACTAGTTATCACCTCAGCCTATAAGAAACCCATTGCAAGGTCAAACGCTCCTTTCCGAAGACCACGACGTATCGGCGATTTCAAACTGAGAGAAATCCACAGTACTATATATTTTTACGATGTTATTATGGTATTTTATATGATGGTACTACTAGAACTGATTTCAAGTACATGTTTCCTCACAATATATTCCTTCACCGTCAACCGATAGTATTACCAATTGAAACTGAAACTAGTTCCGAAAAATTCGTTGGTACATGCCGGGATTCAAACCTGAGATTCCACTTATCAAACTGCTTGATCACTATGGCCTACTAGAAGGAAATTATAAGGCATAGAACAATTGCAATGAAAAAAAGCTAGATTCATGTCTATATTTACCATAGTTATTCTACTTGAACCTAGGAAATAAAGCCTTCGTAGATTTTGCTCAAACTGTCGTATATTCTGATTAATAAGTGTATCGCAGAACAAAGTTGCAGTAAAATTAGTTACATATCAGCTGCAGAATGATTCATTGGATGTAGGTATCAGCCATAATCATGCCTTAAAAAAACAACGAGAGAACTGTCTCTGTATATATAATACAAAATGTTGATACAGATTTTTTCTATTCCTACAAGTCACAGATAATAACATAGATTATATTCTACATTATGGCTGAATTATAATCTAATTTTTTTTTTCGAACTAACTACGCTATTGACACAGTAACGTCTTAACAGCTTCACCGGGCTACTAAGGCGAGCGCTTAAGGCACTCAGTCGATTTTATTTTGACAACTAGCTCAAGGATGCGCGGCACACCTCGGCTTTGGCTGTTGCCTGATACATGCAATTCGCGACCTATTTGAGCTAACCTAAGCTAAGCTAACTATTCATACATATATGAGTTGTTGAAACATATATGTGTACCGAGCATACATACCTCAACAACTCTTATATATATTTCGTATCGGATAAATTATAATCTACATTTATCATATTTTAAGGTTTTTTTTTGTTGTCATCCCCAATGCAATTGCAATTAATTATTATGATGATAAAAATCGAATTAGGAAGCGATAACGTACATGTGAAACTATAAAATTTGAAGTTAATATTGTTTTTTTTCTTGTTTCAGGTAAGTGGAACCAACGTAAGAAGCATCAAGAAATAAATTACAGTGTGTTTCGTACATAGAATTATTATTGTCAGTTTGTATCGTTTCTTGCTCTGTAAAAACATCACAATCTCTTAATTTTTAGTATGATTTTAATGAAGAATAGAACAAAACTACGATTACATTTCTCTTATTTTCATTCCTCTGTTTCTTAAAGTTGTAAGACTTTTAGAAATATCATTATAGTTTAAGAATTATCTATTATTTACTATATGTGATATACATTTAATGGTAGAGCCACGCTGAAGCTATTACTGGTTTCAGCATGAATGGGCCAGCTTGCCCGGGGTTGTACCACCCTCTCATAGAAAACCGACGTGATGTAACAGTGTTTGCATTGTTGCGTTTCGTTCGGTCAGTGACGCCCACCTCTCCTCCCCTCTCCTCTCTCCTCTCCCTCTCCCTCCTCTAACCCTTCCCCCCAAAGGGTGGCAACGCACTTGCGACTCCTGTGGTGCTGTTAGTGTCCATGGACGGTGGTGATCACTTAACATCAGGTGACCCACCTGTTCGTTTGTCACCTATGACATAAAAAAAAATGTATATATATATATATCATAGCAGTTATTCTTACATTGTTTTTCTCTATATCTATATTTATCACTTTTCCATATCACAGTTAAAATATGTGAAATTAGTGGATACTTCAATATAGTTCATACAAAGAAGAAAATATAAATTTTAAAATAAGTACGCACCATAAGTTATCGATTCCGATATATATTAGATTCAAATCTAATCTTAAGGTATATAAATACCGAGGAAATTTAAAGAATAATGTATGAATGTTGAAATTTCTAAAACGATAAATTCGCGCTCTCGTTCACGCTCCATTCAAACCTAATCGATCCGAGGGAGATAGCCTGCAAGTGGCACTTTGGTTCGAAACTCGGCCTATATAGGGCTGTCAAATATATGGCACACAAAATGTATCGAATATTTTAAATGTTTATTTGTTTTTATTTTATTTTTGGCAATCAATCCTCTAGGATATTACTGCCATTGTCAAATAGATAATATTATTACAAGTGTCTTGAGATTTCAATTTCAACGTCTAACAAGACGGTGGGTCACTCGTTAGAACTTTCCATAGAGTTTTTGTGGCATCTACCAATTCCTGCTCCGTGGTATTATTTCCCATCCACTTTACTTGTGCACAATAACCGAACTATATTACGTATTATACGACCAATATTACGAAATAATGAGGTCAATAACACAAGGTTACGAATACATATAAAGTCCACTACATGACAGACTACGACCTCGCCAAAAAGTATTTAAAACGTTAATTTAAAATATTTGTTTTTTTTTTGTAGTGTACTACGCGACGTATGAAATTAGTAGTATAATTTATATAGACTAGTGGGCGCCCAGTGGTTGACGTTCGACCATAGTTCATTGATTTTTTAAAGGGATAAATATTATAATAATAGTTGTATGTTGTAAGTGTTGAATATAGAATGAAAAAGGGTAATTGGAACGTAAGAGTAAAATAATACACACAGTCGAGCATAGCAACCTCTTTCACAACCTTTTTTGAAGTCCTTTATTGACAGATGTCAAAATGTCTTTTTTATTTACATGTGTGTATGTATATGTTATGTAAAATTGAAGCAGTAGTGTGAGTAATGCATATTTTAATTAATTTAATGTACTTCTAATGCATTTTATATAAAATAAATAGCTTTCTGCACTTCTCCTCCATATACACTTTAATTATGCCAAGTTTCACGTTCATCCGTTCGCCCAATTCCGTTAAAAAGGGATACAAAGATTAGGTTTCACGTATTAATATATAGATGATACTAGCGGGCCCGGCGGACGATGTCCTGCCTTGATAATAAAAAAATCCTAAAATTCCATCGCAGCACCACCTACCGGGTCCGATTGTGAATCTAAACCTTGGATCCACTGGAACACACACACAACATTTCATTTTCAATCGGTCCAGCCATTTAGGAGGAGTTCAGTGACATACACACGTGCAAAAGAAATTTATATATGAAGATAAAAGTTATTTTCTGTCATAGAGATATTTCGCCAATTCATTGATTGGATGTATCATTAGTTGGTCATTAACCTTCCACATTACGTTTTCATCAATTGAGATAATTAGATTAATAGAGGAAAAATGAAAATAACATACGCTGAAAAATAAAATCAACGTCTTAGTGAAAAAGTGCATATACTCGTTTTTTATTGTCCAAAACATAATGAAATGAAATTATTACCTAAGAATATTATTTTTATAAGCTAAACGTATAAATAAAAAAACAAAAATAGACACAAATATACTTTATCATCCACAGGCCATACTAGGTGCGGTTTGAGATACCCAAACGCACTTAACGTAAGTGTCACAGACTTTGAGGGAACCGCCTGCCAAATGATTTGCACTGATCACAACAGTAATATATCATTTGCAACTACAGGAAAAACCAAGTCGCGCGTATTTATTGTTTAAGAAATAATAGAAGTTTTCAACCGCTGAGGTGTTATACCCCATATAGTTAACGGAAGGTTAAAATCACCGCTATGTCATGGGCTAACATGATATTTGATCCAGTTTCCTCAGGAGATGGCCTTTTTATAATAACGGGATATGTGGAGGTTGGTGTTTATTATTTTTTATATCCCTGTGTACTGTCTTTTATTACTGAATTCTGAAATTGTCTCACCTATAGCGCATTGGAGGATAGTTTAACGTGGGAAGTTAATAAAACACCAATAATTTCGGAAGCGACAACACCAATAATTACAGAAGCGATGATCCCTTAATCGATAGCATGTTCGGACACTGCGTCGATGGACTTACAATCCAATACTAGCAACTAGTAAATCATGCCTGACTAAAAGTTGTCATGCAAGCTACCACCCTTAAGTTTGAAATCCGTCGCCAAGTACCTGTTCTTGTATTCCGGCAGCTGCATTTAACAACCAGCCTCCTCTAGGCTTAACGTGTTTACCATCTTAGATAGAGATTTACGTCAAATGCGGTTTTCTTTACGTTAGTTCTTTTAGCTAAGACCTATAAAGTATTTCAACAAAATAATGTAACTGTCCTTAACTCTCTGTAGATCAGACTACAAACATTTGAATGTGACATGACAATAGCATATAATAAAAGAGCGGAATCACTAGTAATCTCCATTAAATATCTTTCGTATTTCCTTAACATATCACAACCCTAACACTTAAGCTGCACACTCGTTCACATCAAACGCAACAGGTCCTTACGCAGAAAAATATTTCTATCCGAGTAATGTATCATTCTGGCTTGAGACCGGCCTTTGAGTGAAGTAATTTGTGGGCCCACCTCGATATCGATTAAACCCCTCGACCTACAGTCGATATTTCAAATATTCGTCGCTCGACCGTTATTTATGCGCCATGTTAGGCCGCGATATAAGGATTTTATTGGTGCGCCGTCTATCTGTTACCTCTCGGGTTTTAATTGAATCGTTAACTTTGATTGGTCGGTTCGAAGAGAATTCTTCCGGTTCAAATTATCAGTGTAATTTACATTCTTTAGTGATTGAAATTTTTAATTAAGTTTTTTTTCTAGCCAACTTTATATCGGGCTTTTTAATTGTTGTTTGAAGTCTCTCAGGAGGAATCTCTTAGTTGTTTTTTCCAGCCGAGTGGTCCGAAAAAGTACAGAGCTAACGAGCCTTAATAATGTAGAACAAAAAATTCTCGGGTAAAATTAAAAGTTGGCTGCCTTTCTTTTCTTGCAGTTAATCATCTTTTCGACTTTCTTAATTTAACAGACAATGAAATTTTATACGCGAGATACTAAATTTAGGTGTTCTTTATGACGTAACAATTACAATATTTACAAAATATCACTCAAAAGCAAACATTTTGTTGACAAAATCATTATTAATTAGGAACACTTCATAGAATTAAAAAAAGATATAAAGTATCTGTTTCTACACCATCCATATATTATACAGATATTGACTTGACCAGTTATTTTACGAAATAATAAAATATATATGAAAACTTATAATATTTCGCTTCCACTTTCTGGACCAATCTTTATCAAAGATCGGCTACTTATTTTTATGTACATGTGTAATTTTAAATAGTATATACAAAAAAACTTTTAATACGAGAAAATATATCACGTAGGATGATAATACACGGGACAATTTTATCTCAATAGATTTAGTCTTCACGCCACCAAAACATAATACACTAGCTTTTGTCCGCTGCTTCGTTCGCATTCATCATCATCATCATAGGCCTTTTCACCTGTAACAGATGATTTAAGTAGCATTCTGGCGGTACTTTCGTAAATGGATGACAAGACCGATCTGGGAACGAATCACTCGGCCGCAAATTCGGCAAGTATGTACATCTGTACCCCCAGGTGGACGGGGGAGGAGGCTTGCTCGTGACGCCTCATGCGTTTTTCTTCCAATTGCCGAAACCAGGTCTTGTCGTGCTTTGATTGGCCTTCGTGAATTAGGCGAAACCATTTAGCCCGGTCCAAGGCTAGCTCGCTCCTCCCATTGGCCGCTTAGGATATTGAATGTAGCCATGTCACGTTTAAAGCAATCCTTAAAACGAAGCATAGGACGGCCAACAGACCTCTTTGCATGTGCAACCTCTCCAAGCAGAATTTGTCTTGGCAAACGAGTTGGTTCCATTCGATGCAAGTGCCCTAACCAACGCAGTCGTCTCTTTTTGAAAATAGCGGTAATGCTAGGAAGCTGTGCCTTACTCAGGACGGACTCGTTTGTCACACGATCCTTCCACGTTATGCCCAGTATGTTTCGAAGACATCGCAAGTGGTATGTGTTCAGTCGGCGTTCTTGTTTTGCGTATGTTGTCCAGGATTCCGCTCCATACAAAAGCGTTCGCATTAATGTTGACATAATCTATCGCCCAGGAAAAGAATATCTTTTGTAAGAGTTATTATGTATGTATATCTGAGAAAGTGTATACAAAATTCCATGATGTTCTGTTGAGTTGTAAAAACGTGAACGCGTAACAAACAAAGAAATTGACATTTTCGTTTAAAATATTAGTTCGGATTACCTTTATAATGCTGTCAATTATCATTACATTTATGTTTCATTTATATATTTAATAACTAATGTACATATATGTCGATATATCGACAATACGTTAACCCCATCACTACGAACAACACCAAAAGCACTATTTCGAATGAGATTTCGCTTCTACATCACATCTCATTCGCGAATATAACAAGTCATTCAGTTATTATATCCTTATGACGGGTACAAACGTGGCCTGGCACGCGAATATGTCGATGTGGCTACCCGTTTGGCTTGCGTCACTACACTGTATTGGTGTTTTGACGGAACCTTTGTTTTGAGCGGTTTTTCTCGATTTCCCACTGAACCACTATTGAAGTATTATATTCGCTGCTAACATTATTCCACAGTTTCTATTGTCAATTGTCAGGAATTTGGTATTTTAATTCTGCCCTCCTAATATATTTTTGATAAATTAAGGTACGTTTTTTTTTTATATTATAGGAGGCAAACGAACAGACGGGTCACCCGATGGTAAGTGATCACCGCCGTCCATAGACACCAGCAACACCAGGGGAGTCACAAGTGCGTTGCCGGCCTTTTATAGAAGTATACGCTCGTTTCTTAAAAGTTTGCATTTCATAATTGTTTGGAAATACCGCCGCTGGGAGTCGATTCCGCAAGGTCGAAGTAAAAACTACGTCCGCAAAAACTTAGATAAGCTGGATTTAGTAAAAGACAAACATACTAGAAACAGTAACAAATTGGTCATTCCATGTTTCAGGCCTACTAAGACCAATAACAGTTTTTTATGTAGTAGTGTTCGGTTTTATAACAAAGTCCCAAAGCACATTACCGATTTGCCGGATAGTGAGTTCAAGCACCATATCAGGCGTGTTTTAATGATGCATACTTACAACAATTATAGTTATATTTCAAGCAATTTACAAAAGTTTTGACAAATCATATAGTTGAACTTTCCTCGTGAATCACTCTATCTATTAATCGCATGAAAATCTGCCGAGTAGTTTTTGAGTTCATCGCAAAACAGACAGATAGACGAGTCGGAGAACTTTGTTTTATATTATGTAATGAATTTCTATTTTTTATATAGTTTTACATTATGTAAACGCAGAATAAATTCTGAGTGATCGCTAATATTCAATAATTTTTACAGTTTTACTCAAGTATATATATACATATATATACAAGCGGACCTGGCGGCCGTTGTCCTGCCTTGATAATAAAAAAAATCCTAAAAGTCAACCGCAACGCCACCTACCGGGTCCAACTGTGAATCTAAACCATTCTCGGGTCCACTGAAACATGCGCACAAAGTTTTATTAAAATCGGTCCAGCCGATTAGGAGGAGTTCAGTGGCATACACACGCACAGAAGAACTTTATATATAAAGATATTCATAAACAAAAGACAATCTGTCAAGAGGCCAGGCGTTTTACACTCTACAGTTGGAAAGTGTTTTAAAGACGAGAGAGTATTATACGGGCGAAATTAAAAGTTAACTCCGACAGCGCCGAATGACTTAATGGTATTTCAGTGTTTGCATTTCCGCTTCCGTTTTCACTTTTAATCTGAAGTCTCGGTTCGGTTCGCTTTATTCATAATTCAAATTGTTAATAGAGGCAGTAGTTATATTTTACATTATTTTCAAAACAGATTTTCAGGGTTCAAGATTTTTTTTTCATTCTAACATATTTTGGTTCGCGAAACTTAGTAAAATAACAGTGTTCATAGTTATTAATTTATAATTGATTTCATCTATTAGGACTGCAGTCTTGGAAAGGATTCTTTATAGATTATAACAAGGGTTTGCAACTCAATTTGGTACAATAGTTGATTTTAAACGTATTATATATTAGTTATTTCAAGATTGGTCATCATAAAATTATATATATATATATATATATTATTTAGGACTTGACAAGGCACCTATGAACGTCAAAACTACCACCAGTTCAGAAAACATCGAGAAGAACCGGCAAGAATCGATCTGGTCTATCTTTTCATTATACATAACATAGCACAACATATTTTTATAGACAGATACATTCGGTAATATTAGTCGTCTCCAGTCGGCCATGATTATTGTGACTCACAACGTGTAATTAAAAATTGTACGCAGCCAAATTACAAGGGGAATCTTTAATAAAACGTTGGACACAATCGGGGCGTGCCGACCCCTTTTCGTGCAGATAGGCGTAAAGGTAATATCGCGCCAGACCCCTGTACCGGACACGGGATTGCTTTATTAAACTCTGTACTCCATTAACGCGGAATTAATGCACGACTGGACTTTAATCGAAAACTATTTGGTATTATAAATATTTGGACAGTTTACTGTTAAATATAATGTACTTCCTTATGATTTTGTCTGTTACCATATACCGACAACATGATTTGGATTAAACGATTGTAAACAATGTTCATATTATTTTATATTTATAATAGGACATTTCTCCATTGTTCCCAGACTATCTCGACAATATAACGACCTTGTTAAAAAAGATTACACCATAGACTTATTTAGTAATTCCCTATTAAATTTCAAATCCAAAATTAGTTTTTTATTTGATTAATCTCTGCAGGATTTTTTTTCTCCTTTATTTTTAAGTTATTATACATTATCGAATTAAATTATTTTATTTTCTTCTTAATTTATTAAATTATTTTATTAAATTCTTCTTAAATTATTTTTTCATAATTCTTTCTTTTACTTTTATTGTTTTCCGCTTCGCATCTTATGTTTGTTAATGCTGTATTCAACTATAATTAGTAACATAAATAATTTTAAGTTTTTTTACATGTTTGTTTTTACCTTTTTCCTTTATGTTACTGTTGTTGATTCATATGATAAATAAATAATTAAATAACAATATTGGTAGAGTCACGCTGTAGCTATTACTAGTTTCAGAATGAAGGGGTCGGCTCGCCCGGGGTACTACCACCCTCTCACAGAACACCAACGTGAAGTAAGAGTGCTTGCATTGTTGCGTTTCGTTCGGTCACAGAGAGCGCGGGAGGCCCATCTCCTTTCCCCTTTCCCTTATTTCCCTACTCCTCCCCCATACACAGGCTGGCAACGCACCTGCGACTCCCCTGATGTTGCTAGTGTCTATGGACGGTAGTGATCACTTAACATCAGGTGACCCATCTGTTCGTTTGCCTCATTTTGACATTTAAAAAAATATTTTATTTTAAGAAATAAAGCCAATGTAGTTTCTTGCAATTTTTTTCACTGACTCAAAGATTTCTCGAATCCATGTTAGTTTTTCACATTCCTAAGCGCCTTTGTATGGTTTAAATTGAATAAAATAATTTGATCTCTAATATTTTAATTTCATTATTATTCATTAGCAATTATTTTGGGCATAATTTGAAATCTGTGATATATTTTAAACTATTCATTGAAATAGTATGCTCTAAAAGGCATTATTGGTCTATACTAGATGTCCAATGTAACTATAGTAATTTATTGCATGAGAATTAATTATATATTTATTCAAATAACATCGTACATAATAAACTATATTTTAATAACATGTAAAACGTAAAAATGATTTCTGCGAGTTATCATTAGGAGATAGACTTATAACACCAAGGACTTTTCTGTAGCCGTTATTTAGATGTATAATTCCGTATTACATTGTTTTAATATATCACACGAGATTTAGTCGACATTTATTAATGTATTTATTAATGTAAGCGCTTGAAAATTCTTTCTTACAGCTTCATTAAAATACCACGGCTTTTCTCCTCTTTATACGAATGTTATATATGGTATTCGGTCAAATTCATAGTTCGGTTTGAAGTAAGGTAACATACGAATAGACACAAAAAGGAAGTTTCTTTTAATGTTAATTGATATCCGCAACATCGTCTATATTATCTATACTATAGATAAAGTCTAATGGTCTGGGAAGTAAAACTAAAAAAAATGTCGAAGCAGTCATTAGGACTATCAACAGAAATGAAAACTCAAAACAATGGAATAACTGTGTTTTCTTTTGAATATTAAATTACTTATAGTAGGAAATAAATTTCATAATTTGTAAATTGAATAACTCATCATTACTCTGGTATTCACATTATCGATACTCTGAACAATAATTATATAAATTTTTATACTGTTGATTAATTCATCAAACATATAATTGGCTGCACAATCGCAATATAAATATTAGTTGCACACAGGCTGCTATATTACGTGTCGCTGGTCTGACGCAGCGTATACCAGTCGATCACGCTTACTAGCATATTGCCATGACGCGAAATTATAAATTTATCTCCTGCCAAAAAGATACCACGTGCCTAAAGAAGTTTTGACTCCAAAAATATGAAAATATATTCATTAGCTTTTACGTGATAATTACAACACGGTAGGCTTCTATTATTTGATATATATAGATAATTATTATAGTGTACAGATGACCCGATTCCATAGGTCTTAAAGCCGTAACCTTAGAAAAGAAAATTTAATAAAATCGCTGCTCGCTCGAGGGTAGATTGGATTTGCGGCGGCCGAGTACATTAACAAGTGCCGAGTAAAGAACATTTCCGGACGGAACTGCTCTTAACCGGTTTAGACTGGACCGAGCCGGATCACGGCGCGGCGGTATGTTACGTTGCATGCGGTGTAGCCCAGGAGCTAAGTTAATTACGGCCTTCGGGAAATTAACAAGAAATGTTACGCTTTAAACATTTTCTCTATAGTAATTGTGAAGCTCAAGAGATTAGTATTTTTATTTTCTGTTAACACGTTATTCTCTGAAACTGCAAGTCAGATTTGGATATACTTTTTACTTTTCTACAGTACTGGCTTTTAACCTATCCCTGGGGATCTCTATTTTTTTCTGAATGAAAGGTGTCTCCATTTCTGTACTGACAACGTATATGCAAAATTTCTTGATTACCAGTTCCGTATTTCAGGCGTAAAAGCGTAGCAAACAAATTTTTCTTTTTTGGCGTCTCTATATACTACTATAATACTATAAGCGGATTTGTTGAATGTGGAGTAAGACTGGCCAAGTGTATCCTCCATTGAGAACATCTACTTCCAGGGTTATACTATTTACATGTAGTTGGTATATATCGTTTTGTATTCGAATGAGTTGCTAGAAAATTCAGGTGGTTATTGAACCTTTTTTGATACTTAATTGCAGTGCTATGGATCTCTTCTTGAATTGTGGCTATATGAAGGTTATTATGGATCTCGTTGTTAGTGATTAGCCATGATGCCATAGATATAGTTCCAAGTATAATATTTTGCATGCGTTGTACTACCATGATGTTGGATTGGCTGGTGCTTCCTCAAAGTTATATTCCATACATCCACCAACAAGCAAAACAAATAAAATAAAATAAAAACAAATAGCCATACAAACTTACTCTCTGATTAATAGCATTAGTTAGAATGTTTTCTCTCAATTAGAATTGTTATTTATTCACTCTTGGTTTAATTGAACTGAAAATCAAGTTTAGTCTCTGTGTGTGAGATAGTGTCATTTCCGTGAAATATCAATAACTCTTATTAATATCAGTTGTGACATTAAAAAAACGTGGATAAATTTTAAAAAAATGTATAAAACTAAGTCTTAAAAAGTAGTCAGTCTAATTATGGTACATATTATTGGCGCAGTGGTTGAAATTCGGCTATAATTATTCATGGAAAAAAAGTAAATAATACTCTATTTTATTGGTCGCATACTTAGAATACGTTTCAGTGTTGTTGATTGGAGATATAAGTAGCGTGTAATATGACAAAAAGAAATTTGTAAATTGTGTCGTTAAATTTAAAAATGAGCTAAATCCAATTTTAACCGTTCGTAATGTTTTATGTTACTTTTCAAGATCTCGAAATTTAAATGTAAAATATGAAGATCATAAAAAATCTAAAAACCTTATTGACGGTAAGATTTGAACTTCGTTCTCGGTGTATAAAGACTGGAAACCAAAAAAAAACTAAACATGTTATATGAACGATTCAAATTGGATTTAACTCATTTTGAAATGTCACAACTCAATTATATCTTCCACTTCTTCGATGGTAGGGAAATAGTAAACTATTTTATTTTATGATAGAAAGAAAGAAAGAAATATTTTTTCATAATGCATTATTTACAAATATACAAGAGTGGATAAAATATGCACGTCGCAGCATTACGAAATGGAATCCAGCTCAGCATATGCTAAAGTGTTAAGAAACACTTAGCGCTGATTTTCAGCTGGAATCCAGTGCCAGTCACGGAGCGATATCAATGAAAATTATTAATGATAGTACTAACGCTCGTCAATTGTCACTAAAATAAAAACCACTAACACAGGAGAAAAAGCTATTTCACTGCTTTGTTTCCACCTATTTATATACCGATAATGTAATTAGCATCATTTCTAACTACTCGACTATAATACAACAGTTTGGTGCAATGTTGTACATCGGACTTAATGGTGTTCGGCGGTTTTAGAGCGCACCGAAACGCGGCGACGTGAGGTGCGAAATTAGTTAAGGGTAGAGAAACTCGGCAATGCCTGTCGGCGCCTGATAATATGTAGACATGTTGTAGCGATCAGTATTACTAACAACTTCTTAAACTTAATAAATATGTTTATAACGAACAGTTAAATATTCTTGAAGTGAAGACTTCTTTCGCCACATTGAGCGATGTTTTTTTTTTTTTTTTTATGTCATAGGAGGCAAACGAACAGGTGGGTCACCTGGTGTTAAGTAATCACCACCGTCCATAGACACTCGCGATACCAGAGGAGTCGCAAGTGCGTTGCCAGCCTGTGTTTGGGAGAAGGGGGAGTGGGGAAGAAGGGAGGGGAAGGGGAGTTGGGCCTCCGGCTTTCTCACTGACCGAACGAAACGCAAGCGATGTTACTTCACGTCGGTTTTCTGTGAGAGGGTGGTACTACCCCGGACGAGCCGACCCATTAATGCTGAAAGTAGTAATAGCTTCAGCGTGGCTCTACCACCTTTATTAGGGGGAAAACTTATGGGTTCGCGTCACCGATGACCTAGACGTGTACGTGACATATTGTGCTTGCACCAGACTAGCCTAATATAACGAACTGTGCACATATAAAATTGATAATTTGTATTGAGCTTGTGCAGCCCATCATATGTTTGATTAATAATTAATTGTATAAAAATGTATATAATTATTGCTCCGAGTATCAATAGATGTACAAATTACAAATTATAGAATTTAAATCATTCAGTCTATATTTAATTTAACAATTCCATAAAGAACACAGTTATATCATTGTTTTGAGTTTCCACTTTTGTTGGTAGTTCTTATGTCTGTTTCGACTTTGTTTCTTTTATAGTTTGCAATGTTTGGCGATGTGATCTTAGCGATGACATGATAAACCTGAAGGATAATTAACTCTCAAGGGCAGTTGCCGGAATGCACCTACATATGCTTGGAAACACATTTGCAAATTGAGAGTGACAGCTAGTCAGGCGAGTATGAGAAAAATACTTCCACTATGCTATGGCATTCGAACCTACGTCAATGTACACGCCACCCGAACTCGTTACAACTGACGTATCATCACTAGTAATTATAACTTAGGCTCTAGAAGAAAGCTAATGCGTAGCCCTATCTATTTTTAAAATGTCGCTGATTAAATACAAAAGGACCACAAATAGTAAGAAAAATAAAATCGTTTTTATTTCTTCCATTAACAATACACTGTTACTGGGATATATTACCATGTTTAAAAAAGATTTGTACTAATTTCACATTTGAATGTAATAAAAATAACTACTAGTTTCATTTCGCATTTTCGTGTTTACATGTACCAAATACAATATAAATAGAGGAGTTTAAAATACGCTTCTAAGCATATACAGTATGCTTAAAATTATATAATGTAAGATAACGTAGCCACAGAAAAAATATTATCAAAACTTTGAATGACATTCGTGCAAAAAAAATAATCTAATTTTGATTTGTGGCTCTTTTATCTGTATTTAATCAGCGATGTATCTTTGGACTATATGACAAAGTGAGAGACATTGGTATATAATTTAAAAAAATGCTATTATCGTAATACACGATAATTCTCAATTTTCACTCGTGTTCCGATACCTCTTGCCGCGCTACTTAGCCTGTCACTATTTTTTGTTCTCACTTAATATACCTTCTTACCTTAATTTTTCGTGACGCTATACAATTTATATTCCACAATAGAGACACTATAAAATATTTAAATTCAATTTCAGAGATATTAACGCGTTCCTAAAAAAGAAACAATTTCTCAAAGTTTTTAATAAAATCGGTACAATGTTATTATTCACTCATAGTTTCAATTAAAATCAGTTCCTTCGAATATGTAGTTTTAGATCGTCAGTTAAAGGTTATAGTGTGATTATTCTATACACTTAGTCTAGTATTACCTTAATATCACCCGCTCATAGGAGATTATCTAATTGTATCGGATGGCGTGCGAACTAATAAGGCCCTATGTTCCTAACTACATGCGCCATTAATGCTCGCTCATGTGAACCTACCTTAATTATAAACTTAGGTAACTCAATTATTTATTTGTTTGATTGTTGTTTCTTCAATAAATAAGTTACAATAGTGTTTGTTAATAGCAATTTGAGTGTCTACTGTATTTAAGAAAATTATAGTTGTATAAAAACCCGAATATATTTTTATGAAATGATTGATGAATGTGAGATTTTAATGAAATTTTATACAAAAAAAAATATGTTTATAAGAATTTTGAGGTATGCGTGAGCGAAACCACGGACACAACTAGTGTCTTTATATATTAATACTGATCTGGTCTAGATACTGGTCATTCCATATTTCAGACTCAGGCCAGTAACAGTTTTTTAAGTAATAGTGTTCGGTTTTACAATACAGTCCCAAAACATACTACCGGATTAGCCGGAGTGTAAGTTTAAGTGCCATAGAGTGGATTAATATATGAACGACGGTGATGTCAGGGATTGACGCTTCTCTCTGTGCATCCACTAAAACGTTTATAGCGTTAATGTATTTTAAAAATAGATATGTTAAAGAGATAAACCCGATTGAGTTTCTTGCCGGTTCTTCTCGAAGACTGAGTACTTTGTCCAAATCGATGGCAGGTTTGACGTTCGTGAGCAACTTTTTACGGTCCAAATTTATGAAATATATTTAAATACATAGTTAAAATGTTTAGTCTCAACTATCTATTAAACTTATATATTTACATACTCAATTGAAATAGTTATTATCCTAACTAGTCTGGACTAATAATGTAAATAGCGATGTAAGTATATTTGTTCGTTTAATACGCTTTTAACTACTCAACTAGTGGTACGTACGTAGGGGTACAAAAAAACATAGACTACTTTTTATCAGAGTACAGCTCTGGAGACATAGGTCAAATAGATTTCCTATGATTTTCTATTCACATTTGTACTCAGTTTAATTAAGAAATCGACACAAAAGCTACGTGGTACATTGTAGATACAGACATAAGCAGAAACAAGATAATAGTCTCAGCAATGAATACCGTATTAGTAAAGGAGGATGGAGGAACAAGCGAGAAACTCCTGTTAGTACCGCACGATGTATGCGACGTTCGTGTGCAGTTCAGCGGTACTGAACAATATGATGTAGATTATATTCGGTGAAACGTAATAACATGCTCTATAGAACAGTTGCGTACACCTACTGTATGTTTACAACGATATAGATATACTACCTACTAGATTGCCTACGAACGATTTCACTTCTAGGATACAAATACTATTATAATTGTTGACTGGACAAATAAAACAACCGTTTTATGTTTGGCACGATGACGAAGAAGAAATTTATTTTATACCACAGCCTAAGAAATAAACCACAGAATAAGTAATGACATAATAATAAGTTTACATATGATTTTTTATTTTATTTACTGTTTCTCTAATTAATTTCAACAAACACAAACGCTTCCCAAATTACAGCTAGTTAAATTGTCTTATGATAACTTATAGATAGAAACAATAATGGGTCAATGGTAGCTTATTCGAACACCGTGTTTATCGATATAAAGTGTAATAAATTAATCAAAAATACTTTATTCAATTCAGGGCCCAAGAAGGCGCTTATGAACGTCAAATATACCACCGGTTCGGAAAAGAACCCAGTCATCGAGAAGAACTAGCAAGAAAGTCGATCAGGATTATGTTTTAACATATACTCGTATATATTTAACTCTATTAAGTTCTATTTTATCGTAACACGATAAAGAGGTTATAGTATAATTGATGGCGAGTCTCTGAGTATTTTTGTAGTGAGTATTTAGTTTAGCGATTTACTCAATCACCCACCCTTTAATTCCTTGAGACGGTTACGAGATTATAATCTCGGCTCGAATATAATCCGCATTTATATAACAATACAGTTATCAATCCGTTTGAATTTCCTTAACCCGGCCGGGGACCGTCTCGAGTAACCCGATCGAGTTAAAATCAGCGGAGCGTACCTGCGAAATTGATTCCGCACGGGATGCAACGCAATTTAGACGGATATATTGTGTTAAATCAAACATGCGCTCAGGTTTTAGAGTGCACTGTTCGCCGTTTTCGCGTGAAAACAAATAAATATAAATAAAACATTCGGTTCTGCGTTTTTTTTTTACTTTAATACATGCATCATTGCATAGTATAAAACAAAGTCCTCTACCGCGTCTGTCTGTCTGTCTATTCGCGATAAACTCAAAAAGTACTAAAGTGATTTATGAGGAACGTTTTGGTATATAATTTGTCAAGAATTGTTTTATAATCAGGGCGGGACAACGTCTGCCGGGCCCGCTAGTATATACTAATATTATAAAGCTGAAGGGTCTGTTTGCTTGTTTGTTTGAACGCGTTAATTTCAGGAACTACTGGTCCGATTTGAAAAATTCTTTAAGTGTTAAATAGCTCATTTATCGAGTAAGGCTACAGGTTATATATCATCACGGTAAGCTCAACAAGAGTGGAGCAACAATGTAGAAAGTTTCAAAATAGATTTTTTTTTTTTGAGAGTTTTCACTACGTGTTAACGTTAGTTCAATGTAACTATTCCACGCGGACGAAGTCGCGGACAGAAACTAGTCTATGAATAATATGATAACTGGTTATGACGTAGAAGCATTGAGTTACGAATTCGCTTAATCACCTATTGAGAATAAAACGCAATGCCAAAATGAATATTCAACAAGATGATTGGTATTGTATGATATAGTGACAGTAAATTTACACATTTGACTCAAAAATAGCCTATTAAATAAATTAATAGTCAATAGTAACAGTGATTACTCTTCGAGACGCTATAGAGTTAGTACACTGTTATTTATCATATATTATATTTATTACTGATGGTTATGCATATAGCTTTATAACTATTGCACATATATTTTTCTTTGCTCTTGTTATATTGCTTCAGAAGCAATCGTGTACAATAACGTCGTTATGCATTCACTTTCTATTTTTTTAATAAAATTATATATAGACTAGACTCTTTGGCCACATACTAATATTATTTAACGTTATATGAATGTTATATTTAATTTAATGTATTGTTAATACATATCGTATATTAGTTTTATATTTCTATACTTTTTTAATGCTGCTAAGTTTCATAGTCCTCCGTGAGTGCAAAGTTTTTTTTTCATGAAATAATGTCCTGATTTTTTAATAGTAATGCGTGTTTGATTACAGTAATAATATAATAAAGTCAATTTAGTTTTCAAACGTTATCCTTCTAATAGTAAAAACAAGATAGTTTGTTACTTATTCATGCAAAGACAACTGAATGGATTTTGTTCCAATTTTACAGTAATATAGCTTTTAAATCAAAGTATCACATAGGCTACAATTTAATTTATTTTTTGTTAATTGGCTAAAACATAACAGTGGCATGTAAGTTAGAAAAATATCTAGCATCTGACAACTATCTCCGTGTCCGCTAGATAAGCCGTTAGAGTCACAAGAGAAGATAAGGTATGGTCGTCGTTTATAGATACAAATGCAGACAAAATTACTGTAAGCCACTAGTTTTATTACAGTACAACGAACGTTTTAGCAGCAACTATTTGAAAAAGTAAAAGAATTATACCGTACAGAGTGTCAATGAGACTAGTTCCATTGCAACCGGGTAGTCGTAAAGTAAACTATAAAAACCAATGCTTTATACAAAGATAAGTCTTTGACAGTTTCAACGTAAAAAAAATCTGTAATAACCCCAACATTAGCTTCGTAATAAACCTTCCTGAGGCAGCACTCCCCGTTTCTATCTTCCTTTATTTACCAACCTCCCGGTTTTACTGTGACGACTTTTTTATTTCCGGTTATCCGGTCCACGGTAGCCGGTTTTTGCTTTTCTAAAATGGCCATTAAAGTGAAATAATTTTCATAGTGTGTGTGTTGTAAAATTTATAGAGTGTCTAGCTCACTCGGCTACGCGCTGCTGTGGCTCCGGTATTACATACTGAATTCATATTATGATAAACTATTTTCAAAATTAAGACGTTACGCCATCTATGAAATATCCGTAATACTCCTACAATTTTCTATCAAGAAACTAATTTAAAGAACCACCTTCTCGAGACTCATGAAACTTACAATTAACAACAATAATCAACATTGACAATAATTTAATTAGAAATTAAGAAATATTAAGGTCATTAATCGAAATATAAATGAACCTATCTCTCAAGTTCGGCTAAATTATATATAAATGCCAACTTTCATGAAGATCGGTGGAGTAGTTTCGGAGTTTGGATTTGGATTTGGACACTGGATTTTTATATAGAGTGATATGGTCTATGCCTTTGCCGATAAACTATAGACTGTATGACGATTTCAGCGTCCTGTCTTGTACTTTATCAAACTCTGTAGTTCGTTGGAGACTGGCAGTTTGACTCCAACTGGACCTTGACCCACAACCGCATCTGCTGGGGCAACGGCTAGTGCGAGAGTAACACCGTTCCGTTTTTGTCAGGAGAAGTCTGAAATAACTCTCCCAGTTGGTCGTCTATTGGAGAACTTGTAAAAAACTCAGTCATTTAAAATTGAAATTGAAAAATATATTCTTGTAGTCTTCTATCTCCAAACATCTAATTAGAGAGTAAATACGTAATATTTGCCCTGTGTTATAAAGTTATTGAAGAGTAGAGAAGGAGAATTAAAAAAATACAACTTTTTACATCCAATTAAGTCGCAAATGGTGAACAAAGTTCGTACAACAAACAAGAAGTCGTTACTGACACTTTATGGCTTGTTGATTTTATATTCCAGCCGTTTGTTGCGTGCGAGAATTTACCGTGATGATTTTTTATTTTAATTAGTAAGGGTTTTTATTTATTTATTTATTACTTCCTGCAGACTTTTGGTTCGCACCTTTTTTCTGAAATTATTTTGAACTTTACTGCAGTTGAAATACAATATTAAAGTGAACAAGACACAATATTATTATAGTTATTATTTTTTCTTTAATTAGCAACTAGAATTTGTTGAAATAACAGCCTTTATGGCGGTTTTTATTTTTATCTTTTATAGGTAAAACCTAAAACCTTTTTTAACCTAAAAATAGGCTGTAATCCACTATATGCGGCGCTGTAGTGCTCTCGGCCCGATGGCTAAATCTACCAATTGCGTCGTATGTCACATCGGTATAAAGTTTAAACGAAGAATTTCAAAATTTTTTATATAGATACATACAAAACCTATTGTTAGGGTTCGTACTGAGCTGAGGCACAAAATATTCTAAATGATTAGAATATTGTTTTTCATATACCAATCCATTTAAAACGAAAGAAAACGTTTCGAAAAAGTTTCGTCTCTTTCTCTCTCACAGCGTTTATATTGTAATTCTCCAAGGTCGTAAGTTCGCTCGACTATACAGCTCCATAAAATAGGGAACACCTTCGCTACGAACAAAAGTGCTATCATATGGTGTTAGACCCCCTGGGGGCAATTACTACAGTTACATTTATGCTAGTGCTGCCAATTAATTAACTATTTAAATAGTATGTATGCTATATGTTATCCACTTTATTATATCTTCGTCGTAGTTATATATAAAAAGAATGAAACGTAACTCCGGAAATACACTTTGTTTAAATTCTTTGAATTATTTGATGGTCATCGATATGTATTCTTTGTTTCAACTTTAGAAATACCAACAATATACGTTTTTCAGTTTAAAGTAGCAGATTTCTTATTCAGACTAAAACAATCTACGCATCGTTTAACTTAGTTCTTAGTAGTATCAACTTCGTGGTGACTGGTTTAAAATATGCTTGCAGTTATTGCTTTTATTTTGATCAATAATCTTTTGTTAGGATTTTATTTTTGAAGTTATACTTCTTTTGGCGCGTTAGGGAAAAATGATACGAGTAAATTTTTTACGATGCGCGCGCGCACCGTCACGAAAAACCACTGAAGTGTGAAGTGAAGTTAGCTATAGTCAACATTTTGTTTCTTTGTATTAAAACTTTCAATGTATTAAATACCTTTTTTCTATTGTTAGTGTCGTTTTTTCTAGAAACGTAGAATAAGGCGAAAGATAAAATTTTTGAAAAGATTTTTATCTTGTTACACCAAAGAATTATAACTTCTAACGCGTGTACATAAGTACACACACACTTTTTTTATAGTTACTCTCTATGCTCTGTATTACATTCTTAAAAAAGTGCATTTTTAATAATACTTTATTTTCCTATACTAAGCTTTTTTAATACATATATTTTTTTAGTTTTATTTTTGGCAACCCACCTTTTATTACTGTAGTTGTCGAGTAAATAATAATATTACAAGTTTCTTACGATCAATTTAATATTCAAATAAGATGGTGGCCCTCTTGTTTCCAGAGAGTTTTTGTAACAAGCCAGAATCCATGCTTCATACTGTTATTTCATATCAACTTCACATATACAAAATAACCAAACTATTACGTAAAACACCACTGATATCGCAAAATATTTAATCAAATAATACAAAATTATTAATAAAATATAAAATCCACTACATAACATTACAAGAACCCACCAATAACATCATGCATATATTAATAAAATAAATGGGTTATTGAATAATAAGCCCTATTTAAAGTATTAGATTAACGTATTAGCCTTGACTTTCAGATGTCATAATTGCCCAGCATAATCGTAGACATTTCCTAGGCCTTTTCATATACTGACCGAGTGGTTGGCGTGCCATTTCAATTCAATACTCAGCCATTTAACGTTGTATAGAATGCGATCAAATGCCTAAACTTAAAAAGCATAAAAGAAAAATATACTTCAAAATTATAATTAATAGTTCCAATAGAAGTCACTCAGAGAAAGCTTACTCCGCATGAGGATTTAGTTGGGACGATCTATACGCCATATATCCAATAAGTGTTACCAAACAATCCGTTCGAATAGGAACACAGTAGCGCAAACGCTGCTGCAGAAATAGGCGTGTTAATGATCTCTATATTCCAGGAATTGAACATGAAAATCTTCACCATTCAGGCAAAATTACACAATTAAGGCTTACAAAGTGAAGTGATAAAAATAATAAAACAAGCAACTGTAATCTTGTAATAATAACTTAGGTATAAAACCACAGAGTTCAAAAATTCACAAACAAAATCGTATACACGTATACAAATACATCAATGCATTTTCGAGCATTTTCCGCCCGCCGCGATATACGACGGTGCGTTCGTTGCAAGCGGTAACTCCCTTACGGACTACGAGATTTAATTGTTTGAAACGGTATGTGTGAGATCTCAACCGTGAACTGGCCAACGCTGCAGCCTTCAGTTAAACGTTCCCACATTCTCTATCTAATATGTGTAATGTAATAGAGGTGTGAAAATTATTTGGTGGCAATGTAATAAATCGAATCGTTTCTCATTGTTATTGAATATTAATTAAACTTTGATTGTAATTTGGATCAAAAATTTGAATAGTATACTATGCATTCTGGATGGAAGAAAAGCAAAGTAAAAAAATGTCCAGCTTGAATTTTTATTTAATACCTAGCATCCCTGACCCTAATTTATTGTCGCTGTTTGTTATATTTCGCTAAATCAAAATACCTAAAGCTATAATCATTGAAATGGCTTATACATTTACACTTACATTTTCCCGTAATATATCTATCTCCATATATTGTCATACCGTATGGTAGTGCCGTGGTAGAGCCACGCTGAAAATATTACTGGTTTCAGCATGAATGGGTCGGCTCGCCCGGGGTAGTACCACCCTCTCATAGAAAACTGACGTGAAGTAACAGTGCTTGCATTGTTGCGTTTCGTTCGGTCAGTGAGAGCGCCAGAGGCCCACCTCCCCTCCCCTCTCCTCTCCCTCTCCATTCCCCACAAAGGGTGGCAACGCACTTGCGACTCCCCTGGTGTTCTTAGTGTCTATGGACGGTGGTTATCAAGTCACCCACCTGTTCGTTTGCTTCCTATGATATTTAAAAAATACTAAAAAAAAACTGTATTTTATTTCCACCTCCCCTCCCCTCTCCTCGTTCCTTTCCCTCTCCCTCCCTTAATCCTTTCCCCCAAAGGGTGGCAACGCACTGGCAACTCCTGTGGTGTTGTTAGTGTCCATGGACGGTGGTGATCACTTAACATCAGGTGAGCCACCTTTGCCACCTATGACATAAAAAAAAAAGTCAGAGGATCGTTAAAAAAAAATCCTAAATATACTAAGATAAAATACAGGTTTCATTATATTATTCAAATTAAAACTATGTAAGATGTACAGTTGTGTATATTTCCTAAGTTTTATTTTTATGTTGCCTTACTTATTATGTGCGAATCAGCACATTCGAGTTGAATTACATTTATAAGATACTTTATAAGTCAGTCGCGTTAAAGCACTCGGCTACGCTGCACAACAACACTATTGTAACATAGAAATAAAATAATTGTGACCTCACAAACAACTTTATTCCCACTAGGAGCATCCGTAACATTTGTCAAGCAAGGACTTGCACCACATAAGAATTTTAATGAATAGCAAAAAAATCCTAACGAAATGCAATTCGTGTCCAATAAACCAAAATAAACGTCCATTTAGGGACCCGCGAAACGTTCCAAAATAGTGATCCAACGAATTTACGAGAGCTCGCATCTTTGTCCGGGTTAATTAAACCTTTCCTACTACATTAATATCAATTATGGTAATCCCGCTCGAGTGGATTCAACTGCCGACCTTATTCGGGCCCTGGGATCTTATGTTGTGGTTCAAGTTCCGAACTGCGTAACCTACTTCACTTAAACCAACAAACATATTTTAAGGCCACGAGTGTTAAAAGGAACATATTTTTATGATACCGATAAGAAAATAATTCAGGTTTCCACTAAATCTAATAAATATAAGCAGTTAGTATCGATCGTAAAGAATATATCAATAACAACCAATAGATAAAAAAGTAAAGAAAAAAATTATATAAAAACCAGTCATATAATACTACAATTAGCAACTATAGAAATTAACGAACAACAAGTCATGCAATACTTTTTTAATTAACTTTGACGTTTATAAGCGCCTTCTCAGGGCCTAAATTAAATAAAGCATATTTTGACTTTGTCTTATAAATTGTTAAAAGTTACATTGGAACTTATTTCGTCTTAGGAAACTGAATATTTAAAAGGATTTTTTCCTAACAGTCATATCCTTATATTTATAACGAACTAGCTGATTCCCGCAACTTCGTTTTCGACGATTATTATCTCAATTGTTTTGTTATATCTCAAAGGAAAGGAAAACTCCCTAGCCCTAATTATCAGTATAGTTGAACCGATTCGCAGAAAATATTGACAAATTATATACCAAATACTTCCCCGTAAAGCACTCTACCTATTAATGTAAACGCATTAAAATCCATTCAGTCGTTTTTGTCTTTATCGCGAACAGATAAACAGACAGACGTGGCAGAGAACTTTGTTTTATAATATGTAGAGATATGTTGTGATAACGGAAAGAACGAAAATTTAAATGAAACCAGTCACAAACATACCTTAGATTATTCCACCTTAATAATTTCTTATATATTTATTTCTGATTCTATTTAAATTTTACGCTTTTCAGTAACAATTTGGACCACGCGACGTTCGCAATTTAAGCTTGTAAAGGTAGATTCGTTTCGAAATTTTCCATCGTGAACGTTCCCTTGAAGATTCTGGTGTTTTACGTCGCAATCACAGTGCCCGCCGATAAAGTTTACGGTGTGTTTGAATACGCACAATTACGAGGCAATAACTCGACTCGAAATTGATTATGACGGTCGGCAGGATCGGCAATACTTTGAACGTAAAAATATTTGATTCAGTAAAACGATGTGAGTTTTAATAGAATGTTTCCATTTGTATTATTACCTACGAAAGCCGTTGCAAATATTACAGGAAAACTGGGGATTGAAATGTAGTTTGGAGAAAGCAATCAACTGTTATAAAAGCCAAATAGTAAAATATAATTGTATTATTACAAATATCGCCAAAGCAATGAAGTAAGAACTTCTGATTTAAACAATTCGATAAATATATATTTTTATTTAGCTACAACGTTTGAAGTTAATGAGGCTTAATTTTCTTTGAACTTTGATATCTTGGAAACTCAACCTTTTTATTAATTTTTGGAGACTATATGGATTATTGTAATCAGTATATGCCCTGTCTTTTGCGACATTTGCGATTTTGCATAAACATTGTTCGTTACTACCATTACTACCATTGGAGGACTTACTGTAGTTCATGTCCTCACTAATTTATTTATTATGGCAGTTTTTCTAGTATATACTACAGTCTACACGCTACGAATGTAAAAAAATGTTTTCTTAGATGGAAACTCTCTTCTTCGGATTATTCATAATAGGTTGTCTTCTTTCGTCTTTTAATTTGTTGAAATGTATAACCGACATATTAATTTAGCTAGCTTGGATGAATAGGATTCACGTTGTTGCATCCAAGGTCCAATAGTCCAAGCCAAATTTCGGTCACTTTGACAACCTTGAGCTTGTTGCCTAGCGGATGCGCCTCATAAGCCCTGGCTACATTAGTCCAGGGAAGCTGTGAAGGCCCGTCAGGCCAAATGCCAATATCGTATAGTCAATTCGAGGAAAATAATACCACAGACATATTCAGTATTACATCTCAAAAGTTTTGGATATAGCTGCAGGTGAATAAAATCTCACCTATCTTATCTTATGCAGTAATTATCAGTTTTTTACATGTCCTATGCAGTTCAATTGTACCTACACTTGCTATTTCAATTGTATGCCAAATTATATTGTATCAAAATAGCCAAAATAGGTAACGCACTCAAGATCTTGTAGGCCCTAACTCGTTGAATACGTTTTAATTTGCATTTCAATTCACTAAGACCAACAATACGGTTGACATTTGAATACATTTCGATTCGATGTTAAAGTATTCAGTCGGCGTCAGTACTGGCGGAGGTTTTACAGTAAAGTCTTTACGAGGGTAATGAAAAAGCCGCAAAAATTTTAGAGTTATGGACGCATTTTGTGCTGTGTAAGACAAATATTTCAAGAAATTTTCACACATTTCCAAATGTGCTCATAAGCTATCAAACTGCAGATAACCTTTAGGATGGATTTATTCTCAAGGTGAGATCACTATTATGGTACTTTAGAATTAAAAGTATTAAACGGTGATAAGTTACGTAAAATAGAAAGAACTGATTACATTGCGCTAGTACCAACATAAAGTAAAATCGTAAATTTGGCAGCAGTAATAGTATACGAAAATCAGATTAAGTATTCAAATGAGGCAGTACGCTATCTATATCCGTTACGATTGCTTTTTTTTATGTCATAGATGGCAAACGAACAGGTGGGTCACCTGATGTTAAGTGATCACCATCGTCCATGGACACTAACAACACCAGAGGAGAGGGGAGGGAAGGTTTTTCTCTCTCCTCCGGCGCTCTCACTGACCGAACGAAACGCAACAATGCTAACACTGTTACTTCACGTCGGTTTTCTTTGAGAGGGTGGTACTACCCCGGACGAGCCGACCCATTCATGCTGAAACCAGTAATATCTTCAGCGTGGCTCTACCACCATAAATTGCTACCATTATATAGTGCTTCACCAGTTAAAGTCACTATCCCTTGCATAACCAAGTTTCGTTATCAGCCAGTAGTAGCTATGTCTCTCTGCAGACATGGTTGATTTTAGATTCCACAATGTATTACAAATACTTACAGTGCCGTTGCGTTGCAGTGATCCAATATAAAGGACTAACATGATTTGATAGATAATGTATTAAATATTTAATGTGCCCAGAATTGATGTCTTAGCACGCGCCCATGGATTTACCTAATCATTGCATTTACCTAAATTCAAGCGCTATAACAGTGTTTTTTACAATCAGTAATAAACTTTGTAAACTACAATAACATTTATATTTTTAAATCATTGAACCACCAAAAAAATAAATAAAACCATGGAATTGACTAGAACTATGATTTTTAACTCGAATAACTTTCGAACCAGTCAAGTTAGCAAAAATCACAAAATACCTTTTTTATACAGCGTTACATTTACTACAAGAATATCCATGTATATACAATCCGTTCAGTAGTTCATGACGAAAAAAAAACGAAATCAATAACATAATTTTTCCCATGTTATTTGCATTTAGAATTTTGACGGTCCTAGGGGCCGCTTATATATTAAAATTAAAAGCTGTAATTTCGTACGATCCTTTTTATTATTTGTAACCTATTCACAAAATATTCGAACGTACCCTAAATAAGGATCACCCTAAATACAGTATACATACACCTATATAATAAAGTAAACATTTCACAGTCTACACTATTTTATACACAATATATTACAAATTGTTGAAAATATACAATATGTCACTCAATAGACGAAGCCCGGTTGTGCGGGAAATGAAATATTTTCAAGTGCTTCCGGCACGGTCGCTCACTATCCGGGTCGAAAGAGATGGAACGCTCTTACTTTCCTTATTATATTAGTTCAGGACCTTTGAACATTACGGATAGGGAAATATAAAGTTTATTTTCAAATAATTTCATGATTTGTTTATGAATATATTTATTACGTGATACGATATTATATAGTTCTTCAATTGCTACTTGTATATTTTGTTATTTTTGTATTATTTTTTTTTAATTGTAAACATTTGTAAACCTTTTCACGCTTATCTTCCTTGTGTGGGGTATTGTGCTGTAATTAAGAAATTATAAAATTGTAAGTCTGTGACGCTCGCGCAGTGGCTTGTATTAGTCGCTCACATCAATAAACGTGTATATGTGTTTCTTTTTATAACACCTCGGTCACTCAACATAGTCCGGGACGGAAAAATACAGAGCGGATATAAGGAGATAACACACACAGAATATACATTGAACGTCTCCTGCCAACACTGGTGGAAACACATCTCTCCTAACACACTTAACACTGGTTACTCCGACGTGATATGAACTCGCAACTTTCTGATGTGGAAAATATACATTGAAAGTCTCCTCCCAACACTGGTAGAATATAGAATATTTCTCCTAACACTTTTTGTACCGTTTATTATTAACTTAAGAATATTTTGAATTACAACTGTGATTAAAATTGATACAAACACTGTGTACAGTTCTACAACAAAATTACTGCACTATGCTCGATTGTAATAAAAGTATAATCTATCACCAATCATTACCTGCTATCAAAAGGAGAAAAACACTGACACGGAGACTGTTATGCTTCAGGTTATGGCGGAGATCGCGAACTTCTCTCATATTATGTCTTTATTTATACTGGTTAAAAATATATAAATCAATTTAAATCTGACGATATAGGTACCTCGAAATGTGGAACACAAAAGGTGTGAATATAAAAAAGATACAAAGGGACAGGGAGCCGCGATCGATGTCGGAACCCGAAGTAATTCGGTGGCCTGCCATCCGGACCCGAGCGTTTTACAATTTGTTCCGGTAAAAGAAAACATTCGTTCGACTCCTAAATGGATTATTTTCATTTTAATATTTGAGTTTGTTCGGGTACTTTTTGAAGGTCCGTTGATATTACACGTTTACTCTTGAGTATATATGATTTGGAAGCGATGACGGCTAAGTTGACGGTTCGAGTCTTTGCAACTCGCAAGCTTCCGATGAAGGGAAATATCGTGATGTAAACGTAGCATGGTGATAAAAAAATAACTAAAACTGCTGTTGCCACCAACCAGTTTTGATGTGTTCCAGCAGCGGCACTTGAGATGCAGGCCCCTTTGGTTTGACGTGTTTAAAAAAAAATAAAAAAAAATATATATTACAAAACATTCATTTTACAGTCTGACTAGGTCGCAACCACCATGTATATGGCGAAAAAGCCCGTCATAGTGATTCGCTTATGCGGGTCGCGTTTCGAGATCAGCCTGTGCATATCCAGCTTTTCGCAGGCCGGCATGACAGCGGCGAACGGCGATGGATAGTGTGTCACTCGGTGGTCGCCATTGTTTTTGGATTGTACTGTGCTTACCAACAGGCACTGTGCACTCATTTTGCCGTTATACTATTAAAAAAAAGAATATTAGTAAAAAAATCAAATAATAAATTTTATCATAAACGGCCCGGCGGACGTTGTCCCGCCCTGAGAATAAAAAAAAACCTTGACAAATTATATTACCTAAATCTTCCTTACTAACCACTTGAGCTACTGGTGAAACCACATGAAAATCCGTTCTGTAGTTTTTGAGTTTATCGCGAACAGACAAACAGACAGACGTCGCAGAGGACTTTGTTTTGTAATATGTAATGATGTATTTACGAATATCAAGGTTTTTAGAAACCATTTGAAAGAGGAAATAGATACAATGCAAGAGATAGCAATAATAAACAAAACATTAACTGTCTCTCAAACAACTTATAAGCAATATCCAATTTAAAAGTGAATGCAACCTAACGTCAAGACAGGTATGTTATTAGAAGATTTTTACCTTTGAGATACTTTGAAATGTTTTTGAATCAGATGCACGCTGTATTGAGTCCGCGGCGGAAACTAGTTGGCAGATTTCTGTGACATACAGGAAATCGTCTTTTCTCAGAGGACGACGTAATATTATATACACGTTTTACTAAAGAACGCATCTATTCTCATTTCATAATTTATTTACAGATGAATAAAGTGTGAAAATCAAATTAATTCAAACTATGTATATTTAAACAACATTCAATAAATTATGTGTTATTTTGTTTTCTTTTTAATAGGTTATTTTTAGTTTTTATAGATTAATGCATTTTCACTGTTTCATTTATGCTTGTTCTATTATTTTTTTTCTATTTCAAACGCCCATCAACATTTAATATAACATAATTTATTTTTTAAATATAATTCACAGTGTAAGTTGTATCAATGGGCTAAAGCATTATAAGTTTTTAGTCTAGAATGCTCCTTCTTATTATTGTCATTATATTATTCGTAGGACTGTTGACTGTTGCATTATCCACAATTGTAAATAAATAAATACAAATAATAAACAGTTTAAATTACTTTCGGTTGAACTTATTGGCTCATATAATTGAGTGATGTAATTTATGCTTGCAGGAAATATCTCTATAGTATACAAAATTAAATTATCTATAGATATAAATTAAAGTACCTTACTTTTCCGAGCTAATCTACAAATGGATGAAGCAATTTTGACGTTCTTCCACAGGCAAATAACGGATCTTTCACAGTATTATTTAGGCTACATACCACGCTTTTATATTGGGACTAAGCAGTTATTATTTAATTTTACAGGACCAGCTAAACATCGTAAATTGTTATACGGTTTCGGTAATCATGAGAAAATAACAATATAAGGATAATATACGTAGTTCTTATAAAACAACAAAATCGTTATAAAGAGAATATAGTCTGGATATAAAATTATACTAGGTCATTATTATATCTACATAAATTATACACAAATAAGCTTAAACACACTGTGTTCCGTAAAGGAACTCGATAGAAGTGGAACTTTTGCATTAAAACATTTTAATTACAAAAATACAACAAAAAGTCAAGCGTCACGCGATGTTCCCAGGCAATCATCTATCCAAGTAGTGAATGCACCCGACGTTGGTTAACTTCGGTTATCGGACGAGAACTGATGTTTTCTACTCTACCCGACACAGTGTTTACCCCCACCATTTTTCGTCACACAAAGTTGTTACAGATTAGAATTTAATACCCTCGTTTAAGGAATTTTACTTCAATAAGGATTTAACATAGCTCAGAAAGAAATAATCTCCCAAACAACATTTTGTATTATAGTTAACCTCTTGGAAAGACTCAAATCATATATATTAATACGTGAAGCCCAAACTTTGTATCCCTTTTTAAAGGAATTGTGTGAACGGATGAACGTGAAACTTGGCATAGTTAAAGTTTATATGGAGGAGAAGTGCAGAAAACTATTTATTTTATATAAAAGGCATTAGAAGTACATTAAATTAATTAAAATATGCATTACTCACACTACTGCTTAAATTTTACACAACATATACACTATATAACATGTAAATAAAAAAAACATTTTGACATCTGTCAATAAAGCACTTCAAAAAAGGTTGTGAAGGAGGTTGCTATGCTCTACTGTATATATTATTTTACTCTTACGTTCTAATTACCCTTTTTCATTCTACATTCAACAATGACATTATAACATACAACTATTATTATAGTAACTGAGTAACCATGATAAAAACCTTTGATTATAGAATTAAGATGACAAAAGAACCCTAATAAAGTTCAAACTTTAAAAAATCAATGAATTATGGTCGAATGTCGACCACTGGGCGCCCACTAGTATATCTAAATACTTCTAACCTACAATATATTCCAAAACGCTAAGTCGGCTTTCAGTATATAGACGAACTAGCATAGAAACGATCATTACCCTCGCGTTACGAGCTTAATTCAGCCCACAGGACTGAAGCGTGCGTCGCTGGGTTCTAAGGAAAAAAGGCTCCTCGTAAGAGGTCCGAGCAACACGCGACTATTACTTATGCATTAACCTGCCCCAGTAAGCGGTCCCCGAAGCCCCTGTGGTATACCGTTTCATGATTTTATTCTGCCACACGTTTCACTCAAACAAGCTTCGACTATCAATCTTTTACGTGAGTTATTATTTTGATAAAACTTATGTACAAAGTCAAGGTTATATCGTGTTCTATAATCACTTATTTATTTAAATCAAAGTGACTATAGTGCTCTGTAGATTATCTTGACTAATATGAAAAATGAACATATATGAGTATTTTGGGGTGTAAGGGGTGTCAAATAACATCATAAGACTTGAGACACCCGAGCCAACCTCACCTGCACGTGGTGCACCCTGCTGAATAACGCACGAGGCAATGGCAAAAGCGGGGTGGTAGGGTTTTACAGCCTGACTGGGTCGCAACCACCACGTATATGGCGAAAAAGCCCGTCATAGTTATTCGCTTCTGCGGATCGCGTTTCGGGATCAGCATATCCTGTGCATATCTAGCTTTTTGCAGGCCGGCATGACAGCGGCGACCAGCGATGGATAGTGTGTCACTCGGTGGTCACCATTGTTTTTGGACTGTACTGTGCTTACCATCAGGAATGGTGCACTCATTTTGCCGCGCTACATTAAAAAAAAAAGAAATTAAAAATCATAATCATTGTTTTTTAACTTAATTTAGGGGCTTTTATTCCCCAGAACATATCAGCCCCATTGTTCCCCAATCCTTCTAGCTCTATCATGAGAGTCGCTGATGAGGTATCATTACCAGGTCATACAGCATCTTTGCTTAACCCAAACAGGGTTCAGCCAAGATGCTGTGACAAATACCTATGTTCTGGTAACTACTTTTCATACTACTCATCAGCGACTCACTTTTGATGCGGTTCTTAGCACACTCCGTAATCAAGTAATGCACATCCTAAATCATAATCATAAAATATAGCTAAATACAGAGAATAACATGGTGTCCTTGCGATGATGACTTAGTTGATAGCATGTTCGGACACCACATGGACGTAAGTTCAAACCCCTGCAACTGAGTCGCAGTTTTCGTTGATGGAAAACATCGTGATTTTGTGAGTCCACTTAATTAGCTACCATCCTCAAGTTGAAAATCTGTCGTCAAGCACCTGATTATGTATTCCAGCAGCTCTACTTGAGAGCCAGCTGCCTCTAGGCTTAGCGTGTTTATCACCTTCGACCACATCGTCATTTAATATTAGATGAGATTGTTTACAAACGTTACAAAGTAGTTTTCTTAAGGAATAAATAAAATATACATTAACACAAGCAAAGCTGCGAACAAAACGGTTCTAAGAACAAGTCTGTAGACAAGAATGCATGTAATCCGTATTGACCACCTTCAAGCCAATATTTAGCCACCTCTGTAGCCACTTCGTCTTAAATCGAGTAAGTTTGTGAAGATGTATATTTGTTACTATGTCATCCAAAAACTATTTAATACATTTTAATGAAAATTTGCAGTAATATAGTTTGTATATCAGTATAATATCTATTCATTAAGATCCTAACTAATATTATAAATGCGAATATGAGTTTGTTTGTTTTTCACGATAACTCTTCACGATTTTCACTCAGCCGATTTCCATGAACTTTTGCATACACGTTATCAGGTGTATAGGATATAGCGTACCTTTGAGATCAAAAATACATTATTCAATTAAGGCCTTGAAATACGTTTATGAACGTTAAAACTATTATCGGTCGGAACACAACGAATACATCAAGAAAAATTGGCAAGAAACTCGATCTGTTTTATGTTTGCATCATATATATTTGCAAACATAGATCGCTACATTCGTTTACGGAGGATGCACAGACAGCGCATCATTTTCAGATGCCACTATTGCAACGTTCACAATAAAGCCAGGAAAAAGTGCTGTCCCCTAGAAATAGATCAAATTACACAAACGTGTGCGAAACCGCAGGAAAAAGCTATTATTGTATAAATTGGCTGAAGTCAACTGTCAACTGTCGAGTAAAGATGAAAAAAAACTGCTCTATTATGTATCTTGGCATGCACTTGATATACCGTCAGGGTTAAATGAAGATAATGTATCTATATAGATGTAAAACGCAGACAAAAAATATTACGGGTAGCTGATAATATATAAAATAGTCGTTTGTGTATCATTAAGCAATTCGTAAATTTTATAGCCGATTATTGCAATTACAATTCTATAAAAAATATTTAAAAACAGAACCCTAAATATATGAAGATTTCAAGAAAAGATGATAAGGTCATAAAATTTATTATTAAGGTCTTATATTATTCTAAATATAAGACATGAATTTATAGAAATCTGAATAAACAAAGCTTCGGTTAAGTTAATATTCAAAACACAAAAATAAACCCTTTCGCGTCCCTCCTGCTGGGTGCGTTAGTTTCCCTGAGCCAACACAATTCCCACCGATTCCCGGGGACTCTTCATTTCCTCCCGGTGATGGATGGCGCGTCTTCAATGAGATTTATAATGGTGTGTCACATTCTACATGTTACGTGATGCTAGAGGCATATGCTCGAATTGTTTGCAATAAATTTTAATGTAATGTAAAAAATACAACCGTCTGATTACGGTACAATACGTACAAGTTTAAGATATAAAAATGGACGCTGGTGTATATTTTGGAATTAATAAAATGCAGGATAGTTTGACTTTGAAATATTGACCAATCTTAAATGTAAATTTAGAATTGTTATCATATCTATTTTACTGAAATTTGTCACTAGATGGAGCTGTAAAACATCATTTTGTATACTGTTCAAACGTCGTATAGTTACTTTAACCTGAAGAAAATTTACAGAATAACCACTGCTGATTGAACAACGCTACACCCCGTACTACAAAATAGGTGTTAGCTAAATTATGGGAACTGCGGTTGGAATGCCTTTGATACCCACCATATTCCCCGGGCCTTGCTAACTACACACAGCTATTAAGTAGACAACGGTACAGACAGATATGTTATCTTTTATAATATTTTAGAACTAGCTTTTCCCGCTACTGCATGTGTATCTTTTTCGGGTATAATTATTATGGAAAATGCCTTACGTTCTTCTTCAGATTCGAAGCTAACTCTATGTTAAATTTCATTGGAATCGGTCCAGGGCTTTAATGGAGAAAGGGAAACAAACAGACCTAATTCCATCTTCACTATTCTAATTTCAATTGTCACTAAGCAAACAAATAATTTAACTTAAATATAAATAGGTAAGAGAACTATTAAATAAGGAACGCAAACAGAATTACCCAAAACAGCGACAAACCGCTTTCTTAAGCGTAAATCAAAAGAGGCAATCGCTAGCAGGCGGTGAGAGGAGAATTAAACTCACTATAGTCAGCGGTTTGCATTTTAATTAATTAAGAGTCGACGTTGGGAGAAAGAGGAGGGATGGGGATAAGGGGTGGTAAAGCGCAACAGTCAGTGTTTACGCACCGAGACACCTACTGACTTCTGTGACATTCATTCTGTCTCTTTACGTGTATCAAGAGACCGGATTCTTCGAAATGACAGAATCGTTAATAATTTAAGTTCGCATTCTTTGAAAGAGGAAGCCGAACACAATGATGTCCTTTTGTAGTTTTTATCGAAACTTGATATGAATCGCGGTATCACTCGCGTTTAATTTTTGAAGTTTTGAATTACTATTAACTCTATTAGGTAAGCTTAAACAAGGCTTATATATTTGTGTTCCTTATAAAGTGCACGACCTCGTTGTTATCGATATAGACATTCACGTCATTCGGTATTTTCGGTGATCCTCATCACACAGTCAACTTGCCCTCGTCTTTGATACCCTGCACTATATGGTTCACCCTGGCTGTTATTGCGTATTCGTTTTACCTACTTATAACCTACAATTTGAAAGGTAACTTCTTAGGTTTAATGGTTATACTGTGGTGTTAGATAGATTACAATCTTCCTTATCATTTTTTTTACAACTTGTATGTACGACCTATGTATGGCCTGCAACTATAGCAAATACAGATGAACCAAATTAGGAGCAAATATGTACATGCCGCTACTTTTATTACGCTATAAAAAGTATTGACCTATGTCAGAGGAAAGAAAGCCGGAGACAAAAAACACCTACGTTAGTAAATTGGCTATATAATGCAAACACAATCTTTCCTTTCCAAAGAAATGCATACTATTATTTGAAGCAATAGTTTTGTGATAAATTTTAATTTATTCCAAACAAAACTAAACAACAATGTAAAACTTCTTATTAGATTTCGACAAAGTCCTATTTTTCATATAGACAGGATGAAGTAGAGATACTTATGTTTGATTTAGTTACGACAATCATAAATTATTAGATAACTTTTCAAATATAACATTCTGTAGTTCTGGAGGTCTATGGCTTTGAGAGTATACGTTCCGTCTCCGTCCTTACTCCATTAGGAAAATTAATGTTTTGAATTACTGCCGGCCGACGGAGGCGCTCGACGGCCGGGGAACGTCTTCTGTTAAAAATGGTACAGTGACGTGAAACAATTACTGGAAATGTGGTAAGAGAGGATGCTCTACTCAATCGTTTGTTTCCTTTTTGATTATATCCAATATTTATAAATGATTACTCGTAGCCACGCTTTGGGACATTCCCTTTGCTTTTATTCTTCATTATGTTGTGATGTGTATATTACTTGCTTCTTCTTATAATTCCGTTTCTTATTATTGGTTTTAGCGTTTGACAACAATCTCGTCTGATGTCGAATAACGGTGTGGTCTAAAATGGTAAACACGCTAAGCCTAGACAAGAATGGGCTATTAAATGGCGGCTGTCGGGAGACACCTATAAGTTTTTGTAAACAGATTTTCAACTCGAGGGAGCTAACTAATCAGGACTTTAAAAAATACCTAAATCATGGTATGATATCATTATGATGTTATCCATCATCGAAAGTAGAAATTATTAGCAAAGATTCGAACCAACCATCGACGCGGTATCCAAACGCGCTAACATCGCTACCATCACTTAAATAATTTACAATTAACTAGCTATGCCCCGTGACTTTGCACGAGTTTGTTATTATTTGTTATTGTAATTAATATTTGAGTTTTAGCAAATTATACAAGTAGTCATCAGCGATCTAATATTAAATAGATAGGTCTAGTAGGATAGCCTAGAACTTGATAAAGTAAGAATAAACTGGTAAACATGAAATACGAGTATATGTAAATATTTCTTCTAATTTTACGTTACGTCTATTCAATTTTATTATTACTACTTGGCCTCTATGGAAAATTATAATAATATACTCTGAAAAATACTCTATCTGATAGTGGCAGTCTCTTCAAAATTGGTTCAACCGTTTTATAAATCAACCCGGACTAAAGCAATTGCTTTTATTTCATTTATAGCTATTCATAATGGGAGTTCAGTTCCCATTATTTAATTTGCCACGTCGAGCAGAATAGTGAGTAAAGCGTTCTTTCTATCGTACAGCGTAATGACTGCGATAGAAAAAGATAACGCTATACGATACCGAAGTAAAACCACGTTCTTCTTCGCCCCAACGTGCCAAATCAAAAGCCGGGTACTGTGTATGTTGTTGTGAAGTGTAACACGTACGAAATACTGTTTATAAAATTTGACAAGTACCGTTCAAAGAAATTGTAAAGGACAAAAATGCCACGTTATTTTTTATATAAATGCACTCATACAGCAAGTATTCTAAAGGAGAGATTTTGCTGTTTTTCTCCCCTTATTACGGGTACATCGTAGACGTTTCGTTTAAGTATGTCGCTCCACGTTGCCTGGTTCACGGGCCACGGTAGTGCGGTCCAAGGATCTAGAATATTCTGAATATGAAAAACGTACAAAAATTTTTTTATACTTAATTGTAATACTGGTCGTCAAATGAGGAATACAGAGTTTACCTTCACGTGCTGATATAGATATTACCTGTATTATTATTTTTTTATTGTGAAAAGTACATTGAATTAAGTAAGCATAAATAACATGAGTTATGACTTAATCTTACAATAAATAAAGGCTTGAAATCATCGGTAGCATAAAAAAGAAACTATTTTTTATTATTAAAATTAAAACTGTTTATAAAAAGAAAATATAAAAAAACCGGTTAATAAGCAAAGGAGAAAATTGTGGTAAAATAGACTGGTAATTTCCAGCAGCTTCTTACGCTATGCAGTAATTATTTTTGAATCTTTATTTTATATTTCATATATACTAGTGGGCGCCCATTGGTCGACATTCGACCATAGTTTATTGAATTTTAAAAGTTTGAACTTTATTAGGGTTCTTTTGTCAACTTACTTCTATAATCAAAAATTTTTATCATGGTTACTCAGTTATTATAATAATAGTTGTATGTTATAATATCATTATTGAATGGAGAATGATAAAGGGTAATTGGAACGTAAGAGTAAAATAATACATAGCAACCTCCTTCACAACCTTTTTTGAAGTCCTTTATTGAACGATGTCAAAATGTCTTTTTTATTTACATGTGTGTACATGTTGTGTAAAATTGAAGCATTAGTGTGAGTAATGCATATTTTAATTAATTTAATGTACTTCCAATGCATTTTATATAAAATAAATAGGTTTCTGCACTTCTCCTCCATATAAACTTTAACTATGCCAAATTTCACGTTAATCCGTTCACCCAATTCCGTTAAAAAGGGATACAAAGTTTAGGCGTCACGTATTAACTTATATGATGATATATATAAGAAACTGACCGACTGACTGATGGAAAGAGTACGGATTTTCATACAAACTTTCATCCCCTTTCACCTCATTAGAATCCAAAAAAAAACTAATTTATAATATTAGTAATATGTATATTATTTACCATCTTAAACTATACCGTCATGTAACCTCGGTTAAGAGTAACGCTAAAATTTATGTAGTATTAAAAAAATGTACACAGTTATAAGCCACATCTGTAATCTTTAGATCGGCGCTCGACAAAGGTAAAAAGACTCATTCTTTTGACAAACGCCACGGGAACGAGAAGCAGGGTGGATACAATTTGCGCAAAAGGTGACTCGGTTTCTTTCCACAGCGAGGAACTGAGCATTTCTAATGCAAATGTGGATGTGGTGGTTCATTATGCTCTGATTTCTGAGCGTTTAGTGCGCTGCGGGGAACTCTCCGAGACTTTAACTTACCGGCGTTTCAGGTGTTTCTTATTTTGCGGGTCTTTCTAAAAACCTTTTTACGTAAGTAAATTTGTTTTAGCTCTTATAAAACATTCTTTTGGATTTTTTTTTGTTGCCGGGCGCTAGGAGAAAGTAGTAAAGAAATACCCGCCATAGTGTCATGGTTAGGCGTGTCACATTCATATCCAGCAATGGAGAGACTTGCAGGTCGGTATGACTGCGATGACTGCCTATGACTTTTGATTCGGAGATTGCTGTTGATTTTCGAGCGCATTGGACTTGGCATCACGTACGTAAGTAAATTTGTTTTAGCTCTAATAACCCATTCTTTTGTGTTTTTTACCTGCCACTAGGAGAAAGTAGTGACTTCAGACTGAAGGCTGATACTATATATTAAGTGGTATACAGTTTATATATAACTATGAAGAGGCGTGCAGGCCGGCATGATAGCGATGACTGGCTATAGATTCCAGATACTTCAGAGATCGCTGTTGGTCTTGGATTGCACTTTACTTAGCACCACGAGTGAGGCTATTTACTTTTGGCCACGATTTTATTGTATAAGCGTTGAAGATTTCAAGCCTAAAAGAAGTACGAACATATTTAGACTGGTTTTTGTTAAGGGCACGCTTAAGTTCAAACACTATAATGAATAGCTTTCTTTGAATGAATATTGAATGCTGCATTCACTGCGTACACATATTGTGTTTGTAATGTATTTTAGTATCAAACTACTACTTGGTCCCAGCAGTAAGAGACTTCTCTTACTGTACTATGTATGGTATTCTCAAGGTATCTTCTGTGACGTACAAAAGAGTTAAAGTTAAAGAATGTTATCCCTACTTGAAGGGAATTAATAAGAATTATAACTTTTGTCCTTTTCTCTTATTTAATATACATTTATATTTGATGTAATTAAAATCATTTGTAATGCTTAACAGTTTTATCTGTTTAAGAATGTTTATAAGCAAAAGAATATATATAGTATTATATTCTTCCTTAAATAATTGTGACGACAAATAAAGGGTTTGGAAGTACAAAGAGAAAAGTCAGTCAATTTTGTATACTCCAATGAAGTATAAATGCGGTATCACATTTTAGATTTTTTTATGTCAAAAGGAGGCAAACGTACTGGTGGCTCACCTGATGTTAAGTGATCACCATCGTCCGTAGACACTAGCAACATCAGGGGAGTCACATCTGCGTTGCCAGCCTGTGTATGGGGGATGGGGAAGTGGCAGGGAAAGGGGAAAGAGAGGTGGGACTCCGGCGGTCTCACTGACCGAACGAAACGCAACAATGCAAGCACTGTTACTTCACGTCGGTGTTCTGTGAGAGGGTGGTACTATCCCGAGCGATCCGGCCCATTCATGCTGAAACCAATAATAGCTTCAGATTATAAGATTATATTATTTTGCTTATAGATTATAAGTAATGACGATTCTCATTGTGAAGAACTTGGTAAAGAATAATAAGGCGTTAATTTTTAGAGCCAAACTAGTCCGCAATTACCACGCATATTGTGTAAACCAGTCTCATCTAGATGTTTACGTTATGTAAATTATGAGACAAGAGTTCCTAAATATATAACAAAAAAAATATATAAATGATAATCAAAACTTTCTATCAAGCTTTATGATGATTTTTTGCCAATTCCGCTCTCTCATGCCCTAAATATAGCCCCGTTTCGAGTAAGGTCTTTTTCACGTTGAGAGCGAAGATTTGTAACACCAAATGCGTTTAATAGATAAAAAGGCTCGCTTTATTCAACTGTCGTATATATTATTCATACCGAAGTAAGTGGGCTCGCGGTAAGCTCATAATGAATTTTTCGTAGGTGGCTCACAGAAACGGTGCGCTATTATAATTATTTCTGATATGAAAATATTCTTTAGTAATATTATAAATGTGAATTTTTTTTCTAACTTGTTTGTTTCGCACAGAGGTCAATTGTAATTGGTAATATAAAGGGAGAGAGGCGAGATCGCAATTTGATACTATTCACTCCCTTGTCGTGTTGCACGAGCATAATATTAAAGTCACCAATATTTGTTAATCCTGATATAGATACAAGTTCGAGAGTCGTGGTAATTTCAAGGTCTGTTAAATGTCTTAAGATTAGCGATCACATGCTTAGCAAAATTATCGAACGATTTGATATTAAATTAATGTGAATGTAAATTCGTTTGTTTGTTATTATGCTTTTAAGCCTTAATTACTTAATTTATTGTCATGAATCTTAGTTTCATATTGTATACACGTTGTCAAAAGGACATAAGAGTTATTTTTATTCAGTGAAATACTACTGCACCCCAAGGATAAGTCAAATCTACGTAAACACAAGCAAAGCCACAAGCAAAAGCTAATAATTTGATAAATACACAGGCTATAATAAATAATAATAATAGAACGCAGATTATCATACTATCAGTATGCTCCAGAATCTGTGCTTGAAAATGAGCACGCACTGCTTTACTGGGACCGAAACATCATCACTGATAGAACCATTGCAGCAAATAAGCCCGATATAGTATTAACGGATCGCGTGCAATCAAAGGTATTTCTCGTGGATGTCAGTATCCCCTTTGATGAAAACCTCGTCAAAGCCGAAGCAGACTAGCAAACGAAATATCTTGATCTGGCTTACGAGGTTACGAAGATGTGGAGAGTGACATCCACGGAAATAGTCCCAATAATAATATCCGTTAATGGGTTAATTCAGTTAATCTTGATAAACATCTGAGAAGACTGGGATTACGAGGAAGACCGACAATGGCAAATCTCCAACGCGCCATCTTGCTCGATAATGCTAGGATTGTTCGACGGTTTCTCCCCGTGGAGCATTGAACTCCAGCCGATTGGCCACTTCTGCTGGAGGTAACTCCTGCTGCTTATCAAAAGCCTAAGTAACAGAGATGATGAAAAATATTCTAAAAATAATAATAATATTTTAATATTCCAAGTCAACGTGTACATAAATAATATTAGTAACAGTAATTGAATCCTTACATTTGGTAATGAGCTAAATCCCATTTCAATCGTTCATGTACATGTTTATTTATTTTTACAGTCTTTATACACTGAGAACGAAGTTCAAATTATGCCGTTCATAAGGTTTTTAGTGCTTTTCAAGGTTTTCATATTTTATTAAAACTGGATTTAGCTCATTATAAAAATGTAACGACACGATTTTCGGAAGATTTTTTTTTGCATTAGCCCAAATAAAACTATAAACTTGAAAAATATCCTGCTATCTCGGAGTTATCTTGCTGCATAAATCGTTAGTCTTAGTAAGACCGGCAAAACATCTCCATTTACTCCTCTTGCTGCTCTCCAGAACGTCTCGCTCGCAATGCGAGACAGCCTCAATATCTTAGGTATAGATATTCCCAGCGACCTCAATCTCAGGGATTACATCGGGAGCGTCATCTCCACTGCATCTCGGAGACTCGGAATCCTGAACAGGGTGCGACGGTTTTTCACGCCTGATCAGCTATACCTCCTTTATAAGGCACAAGTTCGGCCTTGCGTGGAGTATTGTTCGCACCTCTGGGACGGTTCCGCCAAATACCTACTAGATACCCTGGACAGGTTGCAGAGACGGGCTGTCCGCATTGTTAATGATTCAGACATTACACAATTTATAGAGCCGCTTCAGTTGCGCAGAGACATTGCCTCACTGAGCGTGTTCTACCGTCTGTATCATGGCGAGTGTTCTGAAGAGCTATTCAATTTAATACCTTCCTCTCCTTTCATACCCGAACCACGCGCGCTGGGCTCCGGAGCCATAGTTTTACGGTAAATCCTATCTGGGCACGAACTAAAAAGTTCGCAACTTCTTATCTCTGCCGTACCGTGAAGCTGTGGAACAATCTCCCGGCCAGTGTGTTCCCTCCTTCCTATAATATGGGGTCCTTCAAGCGTAACGTGAAGAGACATTTATGCAAGCCGGCATGACAGCGGCGACCGGTGAGGGATAGTGTGTCTCTCGGTGGTCGCCGTTGTTTTTAGATTATACTGTGCTCACCATCAGGCACACTAAAGTCACTTTGCCGTGCTACGATAAAAAAAAAAGAAGATTATATCGTTTCTAACAATTATCCCAGTTACACCCCTAACATGTAAGTTCGGTAAATCAATATATATTTATCGGCCGACTATAATAGCAGAATAAAGCAAACGACGGTAGAATAAACTATTCGAATGTGACATACAGTAACGAGACGTTAACTGTCAGTTAAACGTGTGACAAGCGAATCAAATAGCAGAAAATATTTGACGTAAGTTATTTGAACGCCCTTTGATGTAAACATTAAAGAGGCGTGGTTTTTAGGAGCTCTTTAGCATGCTTCTATTTTTGAAGTGAAAGCTTCTTTATGCTCAACGACCTGTATTTTAAACATATAATTTCGCGTGATGGCATGCTAGTAAGCGTGATCGATCATATTGCGCTCGCGAGGCTTGCATCAGGCTAGCGACGCCGTAGTATAGCAACTTGTGTACGTTGTATGAATTAATCTGCGGTGTGGTAGGGTTCTACAGCCTGACTGGGTCGCAACCACCATGTATATGGCGAAAAAGCCCGTCATAGTGATTCGCTTCTGCGGGTCGTGTTTCGAGATCAGCCTGTGCATATCCAGCTTTTCACAGGCCGGCATGACAGCGGCGACCGGCGATGGATAGTGTGTCACTCGGTGGTCGCCATTGTTTTTGGATTGTACTGTGCTTACCATCAGGCACAGTACAGTCATTTTGCCGTGGTACAATAAAAAAAATGGATATGTTTGATGAATTAATAAACTGTATATAATTATTATTCGGATTGAAAAGAGAGACCAATGGTTATAATTTTAAATGACAAATTATGAAATTTTAATAATTCATACTATAATTTATATTTCAAAATTTAAAAGAGAACCCAGTTATTCCATCGTTGTGTGTTTTCACTTCTGTTGGCAGTGGTTATGGCTGCCTCAACTTTTTTTTACTGAATAAGTTCTTGTAAAGAGATGAACGGCTGCATGCACGAAAAAGCATGACTCATTAACACGTTCCCCCTGAGCCGAGCGTGCAAGCTTGAGCGCGGAACAAGCGATAGAGAGGCGCGATCGGCCTAAGCGTTCGACTTTTTACGCATCTATCTCTCTTCCACTCTATCAGCCGATGCGTACGAGTCGTTATCACGTAAAATTATCCTCCGTAAACCGATTTTACAGTCAACCAATTTATTTACTATTTCGTTAAGTCTATTTACTTGTATATTAACTGCTAATAAAAATCATCAAAACAAGTATCCGTTATATATTGAAGTATCAAGTGAAGGGCCCCGAACTTAATTACGTCACGTAGAAGGGATTTAGCTAAGTCATAACTAAGCCCAACTCGCAGACAGCTACATTTCGAACCGGCATCACAACGATGTGCGTTAAATCTACCCCCGATCATAATCCTGCGCTGCGGCTGATGTGTTAAAAGTTTTAAGTGCGTTTATATATTTTACAAACATATCTATAAGTATTATTATATAGTGTATAGATATCTAAAATGAAAATTAAAAATACTTTGTTTAATTTAAGCCTTGAGTCAAAGCCACCACCGTTTCGGAAAACAAACCAGTTATCAAGGTGACATTCGACCATAGTACATTGATTTTTTTAAGTTTGAATGTTATTAGGGTTAATATCATTGTTGAATGTAGTATGAAAAAGGGTAATTGGAACGTAAGAGTAAAATAATACATGCAACCTCCTTCACAACCTTTTTTGAAGTGCTTTATTGACAGATGTCAAAATGTCTTTTTTATTTACATGTGTGTATATGTTGTGTAAAATGGAAGAAGTAGTGTGAATAATGCATATTTTAATTAAATTTAATGTACTTCTAATGCATTTTATATAAAATAAATAGCTTTCTGCACTTCTCCTCCATATAAACTTTAACTATGCCATATTTCACGTTCATCCGTTCGCCCAATTCCGTTAAAAAGGGATACAAAGTTTAGGCTTCACGTATTAATATATATGATAAAAATCATATTTTTACAAACAGACAGTTACGCTCGTTTTTGGTGGATGCACAGAGACGTGTGTCACTTCCAGATGTCACTATCGTTCATATTTAAGTTCGTTCACTTTACAACATATTACAGTGACTAGCTGTCCGCATTGTGAATGATGCGAAAGTGACTAGATACATCGAGTTTCTCCAGTTGCGATGGTCATTATGTCACTGAGATTATTGTACAGTATTTATCATAGGAAGTGTTTAAAAAAATAGTTCGATAAAGTTCTCTCCTCTTACATCCAGAATCATCCGTACTGGACTTCGTAGCCACACGTTATGTTAACTAAAACTTCACAATTTATTAAATCTGCTTATACCATGAGTCTAAGCTATGTGTCGACCAGATTGTTCTTCTTGAATTTAATTTTTTTATGGCACGCTTGGGTATTTTATTTCTTATGCTTTAAACAAAAGGTTAGTATGTATTTGTGTGTATGTTGCACTATGTATTACGGGACTTCGTATAGAATATATTTTATGAGCATTCTCATATATAATTTAATATCTACATATAAGCCAAAGAAGTTTTACTTCCTTCTCGTGTACATACTATTATACGCACTGGTAGAGTGAAAGTGAAACTTTTTTCCATCACCTGAAATTTTTTCTTCCATCTATTGCATGTCGCATTACAGCCGGCCATGAAGTAGGGATAAAGTGAGAGACGCGACAGAGCAACCAAGCTCTATATGGCGGCGCTTATAATTCTAAATCTATATATTGGTCTCAGTTTTTAAAATGCTTCTATCTTCTGAATGATTGTATTTATTTTATATTCCGTACCCTAATAAGCAGATTGAAATTAAAATTTATGATTTGACCTTGTCTACTATTGATTTTCAATTATCATTCACATTTTCCAATTATTAAGATACGATTAAAAACGCGATTTTAATACTCATACTCGAATAATTTTTCGAAAATTTTCAGTCAAAAAAAGTTTCACTTACATCTCGATTTCATAAAACTACACTTTTTTTAATAACTACGAGTCCTATGAACGTAATTAAAGAGACTTTTTTGTACAGCTTGGGTAATTATGAAGTTTTTTGATCTCATATAAATATTATAAAGTGTCCCAGAGTTGTCCATATAATGAACACATCTAATGATGGAATTACGTACACTAAGATACCACAAAGTCCGTTACTAAATCAAATCAGTAATCAGCGATGACGCTTCCCCACGGGGCCGATAATCGTCAATTTAAACCGAACATAGGTCAACTCCCCGGGGCTGGGTAAATGACATGTTTGCCTCTTAGCCCTTAGTTATGAGGACTCGGTGTAATATTGCCTTAATAGGCATTAACCGACTATGATCCAACTACTCGGCGATTTATATATTTCAAACCGTATTTCATCAAAGAGCTTGAATTAATTATTTGGTTAAAAATATAGGAAACTTTAAAGTTTTTTAATAAAAAGCAGTAGCTTTTGTTTTGCGGTTTACATTTTGGGAATGAAATACCGTTTTTTTTTAAGTTTTTTTTTATGTCATAGGAGGCAAACGAACACGTGGGTGACTTGATGTTAAGTGATCACCACCGTCCATAGACACTAACAACACCAGGGGAGTCGCAAGAGGGTTGCCACTCTTTGGGGGGAAAGGAAGGGAAAGGAAAGGGATAGGAGAGGGGAGGAGAGGGGAGGAGAGGTGGGCCTCCGGCGCTCTCACTGACCGAACGAAACGCAACAATGCAAGCACTGTTACTTCACGTCGGTTTTCTGTGAGAGGGTGGTACTACCCCGAGCATGTCGACCCATTCATGCTGAAACCAGTAACCAGCTTCAGCGTGCCTCTACCACCTAGAGTTACTTAGAAGTGAAAGAAGTTTTAAAATTGTTTAGAAATTTTTTGAGTATATCCATTACACATAAAAAAAGTCCAGGCGGCCATAGGGACTGCCGACAGTAGTGAAAACTCAAAAATATGGAATAACTATGTTCTTATTTCTTTTTTTAAATGAATTATAGTCTGAATTATTTAAATTTCATAATTTGGAGGTATATTGAAATTATTAACATTTGTCCGGTTTTCACATATATTGGCACTCCGAGCAATAATAATATACATTTCTATATAGTTTATTAATTAATAAAACATATGATGGGCTACACAAGCTCAATAGAAAAATATCAATATTACATGTACACAGGCCGCTATACTACGCGATACTAGTCTAACGCAAGCACAATACGTCACAAGTATGTCGAGGTCATCAGTGACGAGAACCCATACGTTTTTCTCTTATATATTTTTTTTCTCGCGTGACACGTGACTTAAGACTTTTTCACTTCAAAGACGAAATCTATTCTCTTTATATTAGTATGTTATTCTATCTTATTGCTCGGAGTTTGAGATTGATTGATTGATCTACCCTTGACACTAAAATCCGTTGAACACGGTCCTTAACCTAACAGACTGAAAAACCCTGTAAGTGGTGTCAAATAACATCTAACACTTGAGACATCCAAGCCAACTTTACCTGCACGTGGTGCACCCTGCTGAATAACGGACGAGGCAATGGCGAAAGCGGGGTGGTAGGGTTTTACAGCTTGACTGGGTCGCAATCACCATGCATATGGCGAAAAAGACCGTCATAGTGATTCGCTTTTGCGGGTCGCGTTTCGGGATCAGCTTGTGCATATCCAACTTTTCGCAGGCCGGCATGATAGGAGCTACCGGCGATGAACAGTATGTCACTCGGTGGTCGCCGTTGTTTTTGTATTGTACTGTGTTTACCATCAGGCACAATGCAGTCATTTTGCCGTACAACAATAAAAAAAAATCGGTAGTATTATTTACTACTACAATAGTACAAGATTATCGCAAGTTACAAAGCACGAGTTGTAACAGATGACATTTTTATAAGACTGATATAAATAATTTTATTGAATACAAATTTTTCGATATAAAATTAGTATAATTTCATAAAAAACGTTTTAGACTACTATTCAGTTAATTATTATTCTGAACAATTTTTATCTGAAGTTGATTTTACAACCGCGATTAATTCGATAGCATGGGACGTTCACGTTGATTGATTTGCAAACAACGCAATAAACTCGGTCGTGTGAACGGAGCATAAGATAATTTGTCGTATGTTTAAGTGACATCTAAAAAGCCAACCACTACACGATTAATTGACCCATAGTGCTTATCAAAGCCAATTTTAAAAGCCTGTCCCGTTTCGCGCCCCAACGGTTTCACGTCCAAAAGATTTCGTAATCGAGTTACAGCTTTGGTAATGTCGAGCGGTGACTCGCTCCGATCAAAGGGGCCCGGTATGCGAATGTAATTTTCGTTTCGACTCCTAGGGGTTAAATGCTTGTGCCAATTAAACGATGCGTAAAGTGCGTCCGGGGTCTCTGAGACCCGGCTCTTTTTTGATCGGCAATACCGTCGTGCGGCTTCAGGGCCCAATGGATTAATTATGTTATACGTTTGATGGATCGCGGGTAGATTGGTTTCAAACGGATTTGTTTGTATTAGTGAGCGTATTGCGTTTATGAATTCATGGTGGAAAATTATAGGAATTTGTCCATGTTGCTACCGTACATTATACTACATTTTGGGATGCAATAATAAGAAATAGTATACATAGGGACGCAGTTTGATCGGTGTCTGTCAGTCGGGCATTTCCCGAAGCCTTAGAAACTGGGGCGGCTCTGCCTGATAGGAAAGCAGGGCCGCCTTCAGGACTGCGCTTCCGCGTATCAGCCCCTTGTCCTACTAGACCACGCCGGAAAGGTATTGGAGAGTATTATTTTTTCCCGGGTCGTCCAGTACCTGGAGAGAGTAGGGCCAAACCTAGCGGACGCGCAGTTTGAGTTTCGGGCAGGGTGTTCCACTAGCGATCTCCAGGGTATTGGTATTGGCGCTGTCCTTGAACATGGGGCCCCGGTGTGAGCCGACGCTCTCTGCGCCACTAACGTGCGGGCGTTGTGTAGAACGCAGCGCATTGTGGCGCACAGGGTCATCAAGGAGTAACGCACCGTGGCCTCTGCGGTGGCCTTCGTGCTCGCCGGCTCCCTACTCTGGGAGCTAGAGGCAGGAGTTCTTGAAGTTCTTGAAGAGGAGTTTTTTTAATTGTAGCACGGCAAAATGACTGCTCTGCGCCTAATGGTAAGCTCAGTAGAATCTAAAAACAATGGCGACCACCGAGTGACACACTATCTATCGCCGATCGCCACTGTCATGCCGGCCTGCAAAAAGCTGGATATGCACAGGCTTATCCCGAAACGCGAACCGCAAAAGCGAATCACTATTATGGCTACTACTACTACTTACTATGGCTTTTTCGCTATATACATGGTGGTTGCCATCCAGTCAGGCTGTAAAACCCTACCACCCCGCTTTCGCCATTGCCTCGTTCGTCATTCGGCAAGGTGCACCACGTGCAGGTGAGGTTGGCTTGGGTGTCTCAAGTCTTAGTTGTTATTCGATACCCCTTACGCCCCAGTTATTCAAGGAAGAGAAATGGGGAGCCTAAGGCCAGAGAGATAGAGGAGAGGCGGCGAATCCTGAGGGAGGAGGCAATAAGGTAGTGGAGGCAGAATCTGGCGGACGCGCGTTACGGGCGTTACACAATTGAAGCCGTCCGCCAGGTCCTGCCGGAATGGATAAACAGGGAGTGGGACTCCCTGTCGTTTTGGCTGGTGCAGGTATACACCGTACATGGATGTTTCGGATGTTTCCTACACCAGATCGATCGCAAGGATACTTGGAGGATAAGGAACGAGGACACCGCGCAGCACACGCTGGCCGAATGTTCTGTGTGGGAGGTATACCACTGCATTCTGGCTGCGGTGGTAGGTCAAGGTTTATCACTGCCGAGCGTGGTTTAAGCCATGCTCAGCAGCGAACAGGCATAGCAAGCGATGACCTCCTTTTGCGAGGAGGTCATCTTGCGGAAGGAGGCGGCGGTTAAGGCCTTGCGAGAAGGGTCCGCAGAGCGGGCCTCTCCGCCAACGTAGCCGAACCTGAGGGGACGGGCCAGGGGCCCGTTTCCTCATTGCACAGGTCTGGCTGACGAGAGAAGGCAGCTGGAGTGTACTCAGTCTGTCTTGTACGCAGGAACCCGGCGGTTACCTTCTACTGGACGGACCTTTAGGGCAGCTATCCAAGGTTGAGTAGCTAGTACGATCCCTTGCCACCCCAACAAATATGGCCTGTCGGTACACCGTGGGTTTTAGTCCGTGGGAGTCGGGACATAACCCACTCTCTCCCCCGGGAGGTTAGGTATCCATAAAGGATTTCCCCACGTTAATTTTTAAAAAAAACAGGGACACAAAGTGCTATAGTACGTGAGATGCCAATGCTATAGAGCGAGAGAAGATATTGACAAGCGAATCAAGAGGCTTAAGTGGAAATGGTTGAGGTAATTGGTAAGACCAGAAGATGAACTATGGACCAAATAAGTTCTAGTATGGCAACCAAGAGGAGAAAAATAACAGCCATGTAGACAAAAAGCCCGATGACCCGACAATGTAGTGAAGTTTAGGTACCAGTGAGCAAATTTTAAAAGAATGGGTTGATTGGAAAAGTAGCGATATTCTTGTAAATACATACGAACAAGTAGAGTTAATTAATTATCATATTAATTACATATATTGAGATTTGATAACCAAAATAAAACAGACTTGTGTAATTATGTTTTCACGATTACTATGTGACTCTGACAATAAATTATAGAAAACTAAAGCAAACGTTTTATCGAAATCTAATTACAGTATATTAATTACTACAGACACAAAGTCAGAATAAAGCTTACTACTGAAAGTCAGACAAATCTTCGAAATTTCATCTTAGAATAAGACACGGGTATATTAATACGGGACCTTCATTGTCTAAAGTAGGTGCGAAGTACATTGTGTCGGCACGGCTCGACCGTTTAAACGATTTATTTACTAAGCGTACTGCATTATTCAACGCTATAGAGAATACGGTGTACGTGAAATTAAAGGCCGGCATTCAATGTACACTGAATGAAAGTTTGAAGTAAGCAATTTTAGTTTTTTCAAACCGTGAGAAAGTTTTAAACTATTAATTATTTGTTAATATAAGAACTGTTTCCCGTTATTTCATTGGCGTTTTATTTTACACCGATACGCCATGCTACGATACAGGATCTGTCTGCAATTTTTTTTTATTTATAACATGACACCATCTTTTAGGTTGAGATATTATACTTACATATATAGTGTCGCGGACTTTTTTGTAAAGCTAAAAGTAATTAAGATTTTTGCAATAAATTTTATTGCTCTGTTTGAAACCGTTAAGACAGCGCACGCCATATATAGAATTTTTGCCAACTTCTATTACTATAAGTCAGATTAATTATATTAGATATATATTTACCAAAATAAAAAAAAATTCAAAATGGGATCAGTAGTACCGGAGATCATCCTCAACATCCAAATATACAAACGAGAGCCACTCCTTCCAACTAGTTTCTTATCAATAGCATACCACCTGCACGTGCTCATGACTGTAAAATATGATTTATGACACTATCCTCAGCAACATTTTATTCTTAATATAGAACACAGTACACGTTTTGTTATAAGAAGAGAAACAATTATTACTTGTTAAACTGCCTCTCTCGGGTGAAAGGAAATAATAAACATTTCAACTATTGTATGAAATAAGGACGCTTCGGCTTAGATTGTTAATTCCTTTGATGAGAGAATTGCAACGTTTGTTTTCCGACGTAAAGTTAATTACATTTCCGTGGGCACCTTATAAAGAAAGGGATTTTAAACTTTCAATATATTTTTTTACTAACGGTCGCACGAGGCTTTTTCTAGTGAAAATGATACAGTTTTTAAACAAGAACTACAAATTTCCACTGTATTGATAATCGACTTTATTGAAGTCTAATTTTATGACCACAACTTAAACTTTGTATTGATTTTAAATTACTTGGCTAAATTTTATTATTAATGGAAAACTCTTCAATTACCTATCTCTAAAGCAGAAATAGTTAAATGTCATGCCCTAGATATAATATGGACCAAAATGTACATACATTCATATTTATAGAATGGTAGGTTGATGATTTTGGTACATATAAAAAGTCACTTCGTTAAGGCTTAAAACTCTGGCCAGTATGTAATGAAAATTTAATATTTTGGAGCCGATGTTTTGTCATTTCTGGTATCGACTTGCTATTGCGAAATATGTAATTGAACGGACGATTGCTTAGTTATATATCTATTTATTTTATTGACGTGAACATTACAATTGTAGTCTTACATTATTTTTATTTACAAGGCACACATTACAGATAAGTTCAAATGTTTACAATTACTATTCATAGTGCTTTTTTCTGTTACATTTTCTAAATTTATATGCATGCATATCTATGCTTAATCAAATATAATCATACAAACATATACGAGTATACTAACTTTACGTATTAAACTGTGTTTACAGACTACACGTCGAAATTGACTCAGACTTAGGTGAAAGGTGTCTATGTCAACGTTAGCAATGCAGGAGATACAGTCTGTGATAATATTATATGAACAACAAATGTTAGCAATCAGATCGTAGGTGGTAGAGCCATGATGAAGCTATTACTGATTTCTGCATGAATGGGTCGGCTCGCCCGGGGCAATACCATCCTCTCACACAAAACTGACGTGGAGTAACATTGCTTGCATTGTTGCGTTTCGTTCGGTCAGTGAGAGCATCGGAGGCCTACCTCCTCCTACACCCTATCCCATCCCCACTCCCCCCAAGCACAAGCTGGCAACGCACTTGCGACTCCCCTGGTGTTGCTAGTGTCTATGGACGGGGGTGATACCTTAACATCGGGTGACTCGCCTGTACGTTTGCCTCCTATGATATAAAAAAAGGTTATTAAAAGAAATTTTATTTTTATATATATGAAGCAGTATTTTGCAAGGACCCCAAATTTATACAAATATTAAATCGAAGTGTGGGTAATCTCTAAGTTAGTTGATATTTTCAGTTACTTAAATATGTCATTGAGTAGTCTGAATTCAAATAACTGCCGTTGACATCGCGATTATATACAAAGAACGTGGCTTTATGCAAAAGACGTTTATGATTAAAAATAACTTTGCGATCAGCTAGTTTTACTGAGTCAAAGGTTGCAAAGGGCAAGCGTGGGGCCTAATAATTTCCTTTTTCTACGTTGACGCAATTTATAGTAGGTAGCGATAACAGGTAACGTTAAATAAATTGATTTTTATTCACGAGAAAGTTATTGTACTTGGTGTTAATCAGCGGTGCTTACTGTCACGCCAAAAGAGAGGCACTGTGTCGGATTTATTGTTATGTACCTGATGTTCATTGCGGTACAGAAACTCTACCTATCTACTTGATTATTGGATATACAGGGTCCTGAACAGGGTGCGACGGTTTTTCACGCCTGCATAGCTATATCTCCTTTATAAGGCACAAGTTCGGCCTTGCGTGGAATACTGCTCGCACCTCTGGGACGGTTCGGCAAAGTACCTCTTGGATACCCTGAACAGTTTGAGAGACGGACTGTCCGCATTGTTAATAATGCAGACATTACAGAGTTCATAGAGCCGCTTCAGTTGCGCAGAGACATTGCCTCACTGAGCGTGTTCTACCGTCTGTATCATGGCGAGTGTTCTGAAGAGTTATTCAACTTGATCCCTTCCTCTCCTTTTCATAACCGCACCACACGTGCTGGTCTTCGGAGCCACAGTTTTACGGTAAATCCTATTTGGGCACGAACTAAAAAGTTCGCAACATCTTTTCTTTGCCGTACCGTGAAGCTGTGGAACAATCTCCCGGCCAATGTGTTCCCTCCTTCCTATGACATGGGGTCCTTCAAGCGCAACGTGAAGAGATACATACGCAGGCCGGCATGACAGCGGCGACCGGCGATGGATAGTATGTCTCTCGGTGGTCGCCATTGTTTTTGGATTGTATTGTGCTTACCATCAGGCACAGTACAGTCACTTTGCCGAGCTACAATAAAAAAAAAAAACATGGGATACCATAATATGTCACGACATGCTTAAAGTTAACTTTTTAGCCACTATATTCGGTATTACACCTGATTTACGGTAGTCGCGATGAAGTCGCAAAATATTACCTTGTATTCCACCATGTATTCGTATTTCTAATAATGTACTTTACGAATACTATTTATGCGGATTCACTAAAACTGTTATACCTGATCGTCTACTGCTGTCTGTACGATTATTACAGATTATAAAGGTATTGATTCAATAACTATGGCTTCAGGTAGCATCGATTCTTAGAAAAGGTTACCACGTGTACCAACAGGGTTTTTCAAGTTCTCCTTTGTCTACTTCAAAGTCTATCGCTAGGCACCTATTGCGTTCCCTGATTATGTTTCGCGTTTTTACGAAAGGTCTAAGCAGCCTTGATTAATGGTATCTTAATTCCATTAAAAAAAGGTAAAACAATCCCCGTAACAAACCCCATAAAACACGAAGTTCCCATCAAATAATAAAACCTTTTTATGAAAACAAAACACCAGCTAATTGACCAATAAATTAGATTACACCGCCACGGTTTATTTTTAACATTAATTATCGTGATTTTAACCAAATTTTCGACCAATTAAATCGTTCAGTTTCAAATTATTCATGTATACAATCAAGGAACAAAAACAGGTGCCTTTAATTAGGTGTATCAATGTCGTTTATATGGTTACATGTTTAAAATGTATACTACAAATCGCTATCTCTTGTTACTTGGTCCACGGTATATACCGGCTGGTGTTTTGACAGCGGACCCTAATCCAAGCGGCTCCGTGGGGCGCCGCTTCGTGCTGCGCCTGACATTTTTCAAATATAACCATTCGCGATAGAGTGTAGTAACACTTTTGCGCAAACTAACATTGTAATTACCCGACTGCGCAGATGGAGAGTAATACTTTTCGAGTGTATTTTATATTTATTTATTGAATTAAGGTTTTGATAGTTGTGTGTTGCGTAAAGGTGCTGGTTCAGGGGGAGTTGCAGAAATTACGGATTGCGGACTCACCGGTGTTTGATGATGCGGGTTTGAATGAACTTCACTCACGGCGATATACAATCGGCACTATATTATTTTTTGCATCTATGAGGTTTTTACCCCAAACTTCACAATATTAGTGATAGGTGACACTAGCAACTCTTGCGTATATTACGAGGTACTGTTTTCGTTGCGTCCGCGGTAAGGATCGTGGCGTGGGTGAAAGTGATTGGAAGGAAGGAAGTGGGCGGAAGGGATGCTTATGCGTTCGGAAACCTAAGTATATAATGAGCGCCAACAATGGTAGGTGGTAGAGCCACGCTGAAACTATTATTGGTTTCAGCATGAATGGGTCGGCTCGTCCGATGTAGTACCACCCTCTCATAGAAAACCGATGTGAAGTAACAGTGCTTGCACTGTTGCGTTTCGTTCGGTCAGTGAGAGCGCCGGAAACCCACCTCCCTGCCCCCTTCCCCCCTGCCCTTCGTCAAACACAGGCTGGAACCCACTTGCGACTCCCCTGGTGTTGTGTGTCCTAGTGTCTATTGATGACGGTGATCACTTACTATCAGGTGACCCGCCTGTTCGTATACACCTTAAAACATTTTTTTTAAAATGGATTTTAACATATGAGATGTTTGTAAGTTTCGTTCTTGTAGGTGTTGTATATGCTATATTATACTTAAGTATTTTCTATGTAAATTGGAGAAGAGAGAAAGGACAATAATATATTTTACATATTATCCAACTGTCTGAACGACTCGTTCTTTAACATGACCATAGAAGTTGACTGTATTGCAGTTAGATCTGTAGTCCGGTGAAGCTGTTAAGACCTTGCTAGGTCAACAGCCTAGTCAGTTCGAAACAAAAAGCAGTCGGATTTTTTAAATTAATTATTTCGCTTCCTCTTTAGTTTTACTGATTACATAATATGTATGTGTAAGTAAGTGGCTGCTATTTAATATAATTATTTTTGGAATGGAATTCCTTACGCGGAATGCTAGAATTTGTCATGTGTTGAATAAACAATGACTCCTAAAGACAAAAAGAAGTAATATGTCATATTGAAGATCAAAGGTTTATGATAGACGCTGGTGGACTCGTTAGGCAGACGTAATTCTATCACAGAAAGAAAAATATTGATTTTTATATATATTTTACTATGAGATATCATAAAACGTTTTCTTTTAATTTTTATACTTAATTGGTTTGACAAGAATCTCACCTGATGTTAAGTAACGATTTAGTCCAATCGCCACGTTAAACCTATAGGAGACTGGCTTTCAAGAGCAGCTATCGGAACACACTTATAGGAGCTTGAATAGATTTTTTTTAAATTGTAGCACGGCAAAGTGACTGCACTGTGCCTGATGGTAAGCACAGTACAATCCAAAAACAACGGCGACCTCCGAGAGATACGCCCTCCTCCGTCGGTTGTCGTTGTCATGCCGGCTTGCGGGGTGGTAGGGTTTAAAGCTCGACTGGGTCGCGTGCATGTAGCCAAAAAGCTCATAATAGTGATTCGTTCGACGCTATGCGTTTCGGGATCAGCTCTCGCATATCCAGTAATGAATGACTTTCGCCGAGGCTCGAGTACCAGTGAGATGATTAACACTGGTCACCTCTGGACGCGGACGGAGGTGGTTCGCCCACGCAGGCCGGCATGACAACGGCGACCGGCGAGGGATAACTCATCTCTCTCTTTTGGATTGTACTGTGCTCACCATCAGGCATAATGCAGTCACTTTGCTTTACTACAATAAAAAAAAACGTCTCTTCACTTTACGCTTGAAGGACCCCATGTTATAGGAAGCAGGGAACACACTAGCAGCAGATAAAAGATAGACCGACGAACTTAGAGAAAGCCTTACCTACCACTATGATATGACTTCATCGCGATGTTCTGCTTCACTAAAAGCCCAGGCTCATACATAACGGTTTGTATCTACGTCATTCGATGCAGTATACGAGCGCGGTAGCAACTGTAGAAGTTTCGGGCTCACTACTATAAGAGTCTAGACTGACACGGACATCGCAATAATAATATTCGGAGTGCGTGAAATAGACTGTTTATTCACAACTCCATATATGGTATTTATACAGAGACGCGATCGTTAATTTGTTTGAAGGACATTATATTTACAATATATACAAAAGTTTCAGCCAGTCTGTCAAAGAGGATGACATACTCGGTAGCTACACAACTGAGCCATCATCGCTTGGACAGATTTTTTTTAACCTAGACCTTAATAACCAAACTATCTACTGTAACGCCAATAATTACGAACGTACGCACAAATAAATTTCATACATAAATACTACCGGGACCGGCTGACGTTGTCCCATCTTGATAATAAAAATCCTAATAGTCAACCGCAGCGCCACCTACCATATCGAAATATGAATCGAAACAATCTTCGAACCCAGTTAAAATACGCACAAATAATTTCATCAAAATCGGTCCAACCGTTTAGGACAAGTTCAGTCATATTCACACGGACAGAAGGATTATATATAGTGATGTAACGGAACGTTTTGGAAAAAGAAATACACGTACAGACAGGTCTACAGATTTATTAGTACGTAGATACATTTTAATATAATTCGTCAGTACAACATAAAATATTATAAAGTAGGTAACACAAGTACTTGTAGAACGAGAGGAAGCAATCTCGGTACACTTCGGATCAATTTCCGAAGTTTTACTTCGTCTTATTGAGCGGCGTACACACGAGTGGAAACGCCTCGGGAATATTTTACGTAGAAGCTTCATTTAATTAAGTTTTAAAAGCTTGTTTACTTCTGTCTTCGTATCTTCGCCGGTAATACGCTGCTTCAAAATCTCGCGCCGTGATATGGCTGATTTTCGGTTTTAAATCTATGTCTTGATCCTTATTTTAAAACCCTAATAGTATTACGAACGAGAACGTTTGGGAGAAGATATTTAATACGTTTTCAAGTCAAAGATAATGGATGGATTTTGATGAAACTTTAGAGTAATTTACATAATAACCAAAACACAGTGATCAATTTCAAGTAAATTGTAGAAGATCCTCTAATATGAGTGCTGTCTCAGCGTACGATGCATAAACCGTTTCAGTTGCACGAAAATTTGAAATCATAAAGAGATTTGTAAAACTGATGAAAGTTCACATTTTCAAAAATACTAAAATAAACAGTAGTGATTTAATACTATTTAATTAGTAATAGTACCCATTCCCAGACCGGACTTAAAATTGAGGAATGAATAGAAGCTTAAAATAAAATAATCTAAAAATTTAGCAGGAAGTAACCACGTAGCCAGGAGGTAGTTTTGAGGGGTATAAAAACAACACAAAATTGAGGAACGCATAAAAAAAATTAACCAAATTTGGTTTGAAACACTCCATATATACATTATACGTATGAGTATATAACAGAATAAGTGACTGACCAATATCTTAACGCACAACACAAACTACTAAGGCTAGAACCATAGAGATAAGCATGCCAATTTCTTTGACATTATAGATGAGCACTAAGGAAGGGTTTTTGGAAATTTAATTTCTAAAGCGGTGGAAGACGGAATTAAAGTTTATAATATATATAGCAATGGAGGCAAACGAACATACGGGGCACCTAGTGGTAAGTGATCACCGCCGCCCATGGACACCTACAACACGAGAATAATCACAGATGCGTTGCTGGCCCTTGAGAGGTTAGTTCTGTCAGCCAGTTATGCTTTAATTTATAGAGATATACATTAAAGAATTGTTAATATTTAATGAACAGAATGCATACTACATCCCTACCAATATTATGAATTTAAAAGTGGGTTTCCTTATTCTTATGCATTATAATGATGATAATGAATGATTTAGGGTAGCTTTTATTTAAAAAAAAGGACTGTTCCCAAAGGTGTTTTCCGAAGGATAGATCAAACCAACATTAGAACGAGGCAAGCCGCAAGCAATAGCTAGTCATTTAAAGAAATACAAACACAGACGAAATTGCGAGCGACCGATAGTATGTTATAATTTACTTTTAAATTATTTTTCGTGAATCATTACTAAATGCAATAAAATATAAATGTTATGCTAAAATATAAAATACGGTCACCAAGATTTCAAGTGTATTTCAAATTCTAAATACCCATTTAATACATAACTTATTATGGGGTACACAAGAACACCGCCGACGGAGGATCCAAACTCAACTCCAGATCAATTTCCAAACTTTTACTTCGTTCGTTACATTCGGCCGCGGTCACACCGTTTGATATATTTGAGATAGACGTAAATATTTTTAAATCTAGTAATATAGTACGATCTCATGATAAGGATTCTATTATGTTACGGGAATTAATTATTTTATCTGAACTAGTGGTCATAATAAGAAGTGCAGCTTTGTCATCACTTGTTTATTATTATGTGAGATAGAATCATTATTATTACATAGTATTTACCTCTGCCATGTCTGTCTGTCTGTCTCTCTGTTCGCGATAAACATAAAAACTACTGAACGGATTTTCATGCGGTTTTCAAGAGTAGATAAAGTAGTTTATGAGAAAAGTTTAGGTATATAATTTGTCAAGGTTTTTTTATTATCAAAGCGGGACAACGTCCACCGCCGCTAGTGATAGATATTATTTCTATTTCTTTTTGATTATTTTTTTTTAAATGGCAAATTTATATTAATATTATATAAACATTGTAGATTACAAATAAATGCTTCGTTTGATTATTCGATGGTATGGGAGAAAATCATTTTCAATTTTATCGTTGATGATTAAAAAGCTCGTTAATTACTAACCAAAAAAAATACGAGTACAGATGAGAAACGTGATAGGAAGAGATACTAAACTGTTTTATATATAACTGGGATGGGATGGTATGGGATAAATGGGATGAGGCTGTTGAGAGACATGGCGAGGCCCTGGCTGTATCTCTTGACATTTTCAAGGCCTTTGATAAAGTGTGGCACGAAAGCCTGGTAGGTAAGCTCCGATGATACGGAATTCCCAACAGTTTGATGGTCTGGATAAACTTCCTGAGCGAACGCTCAAGTCAGGTAGTGGTGGATGGTTGCTCTTCCAACCCTATAGCAATTAATGCTGGAGTTCCTCAGGGGTCAGACTCTCTTTAACGCTATTTCTGTTATTTATCAACGCTCTGCTCAAACCCGGTATCCTTGTGTATGCAGATGATAGCACCGTTACAGAGAGTTACATATCGGGACCTCGTGCTGATGGGAAAGTAACTGATAGTTGGAGAGAGGCTATATCAACCGCATGAGCTTAGCACTTGAATACAATACAGATACAATCTGACTGGGGCGATGCAAATCTTGTTAAGTTTAACACTACGAAAACTCAGACCTGTCTGTTCTCCATGACACGTAGCCCATTTTATCTAAAACCTACCCTCTAGGATATACCCATACCGGTTGCCGATAACCTCGAGCTCCTCGGGATAAATTTAAACGCCAAGCTCAACTATGGACGTTGAGGCTAAGGCTAAAATGGTTGCTAAGAAATTGGGGGTCCTTTTCAGGGTGAAGCGGTACTTTACGCCGGAGCAGCTTCTTAATCTGTATAAGTCGCAGATAAGGCCGTGTGTGGAGTATCGCTGCCACCTTTGGAACGGGTCTGCCAAATACCAGTTGGCCTTGATACACTCCTTCGATCACAGAGCTCAAAGACTTGTCGGTAACGAACCACTGATAGCAGCCAAACTGCAACATTACATTGAACATCGGCGGAGAATTATTTTATCGGCTACACTTCGGGGAATGTGCACAAGATCTGCACAAACTAATTCCACCGTTTCCATTTCATCTCAGGACTAACAGACGCCGTACGGACCTCCATTCATTCACGGCCATACCCTTCATTCGGACGAAGTGCTACGCTTCGTCATTTATTATACGAACCGCGGGGTATGCTGCATGGAATGCGCTGCCTGCGTTTGTTTTTCCTGATCCATATGATGTAGCAATCTTCAAAAGAAGAGTGAATAAGCATTTACTGCGTGAACGCGTTACATCTTAGGCCTCATCCTCACTTTCCATCGGGTGTGACTGAGGTCATGCATCGTCCAGTGTAATATAAAATATATATTTATATATACTAGTGGGCGCCCAGTGGTCGACATTCGACCATAGTTCATTGATTTTTTAAAGGGATAAATATTATACTAATAGTTGTATGTTATAATATCACTGTTGAATGTAGAATGAAAAAGGGTAATTGGAACGTAAGAGTAAAATAATACATACAGTCGAGCATAGCAACCGCCTTCACAACCTTTTTTGAAGTCCTTTATTGACAGATGTCAAAATGTCTTTTTTATTTACATGTGTGTATATGTTGTGTAAAATTGAAGCAGTAGTGTGAGTAATGTATATCTTAATTAATTTAATGTACTTCTAATGCATTTTATATAAAATTAATAGCTTTCTGCACTTCTCCTCCATATAAACTTTAAGTATGCCAAGTTTCACGTTCATCCGTTCACGCAATTCTTTTAAAAAGGGATACAAAGTTTGGGCTTCACGTATTAATATATAGATATAGATTAATAGTGACCAGTATTTTATGATAGCCTGCAGAATACTGACTACAGTCTTCGCCGATGTTTTTGGACGCTCTGAATATAGTTATAAGTTCGGACTTCGCATAATATCGTCAAGAATTTAATAGAATACAGAGTTAAACAATTATTATAGAAGTATAATAATTGGTCTTTATTTATACTTAAGCTATATATATCTTATACATATAATATAATACGTGGTTATACCTAAATTTGTGTTCTACGCATCTGTATTTAGAGCGGTCAAATAGTTTGGCGCGGACCGTACTAATATTTTTTCACGGAAAAGATTTTCATGCTATGCATTTAGCTATAACTAGGCTATTTCTATGAAATCATAATAAAAAAATAACTTATATCGCTTAGGAAGAAAATAGTTTTCAATGAGTGAAAGAATTTTCAAAATTCGATCAGTACTTACGGAAATAATATCCTTCAAACACACATAACCTCTTTAACTGTATAGTTTTTTATCAAGCTTAAGTCTTGAAAATATTGTCGTGTTAGAAGGTACTGGAGTTCTACGCAAACAAATTATAAAAGGGTGACTTTTATGTTTCTTCATGTTCATAACATCTAAATTCATTGTCTTTTGGTTTTAATATCGTTAGTTTGATGAAACGAAGAGAAAATATACAATAATATTGGCATTTCTTTTTGTTTTTTTTTTCGGTAATATTGTAATTTGTTTGTAATAAGAACTTTTTTCAAAATTAAACATATAAATATTTCTTACTCACCGGATATTTATGTGTCTCATAACTAAGTTTTACAAGTTACCAATCTTCTAGTATATTATTATACATTGTCGAGTAGCTAATTATATTATAAGTTTCTTGTGATCATTTCAATGAACTAACAAGATGTTGGCCGTCTTATTAGCACTTTCTATGGAGTTTTTGTGGTAAATCAGAATCCATGATCCGTGATATTTATTATTTCCCATTCTCTTGTGTAGAGTTTGTATTACGTAAAATACCGCCGATATTACAAAATATAGAGGTACAGGACACAAGATTGTGAATAAAATATAAACATGACATTCCAAGGTCCCAACAAAAAACTCCCGTGATTTTGTTATTATTATTTGCTATTATTACTTGTTGTAATTATTCATGTGTCTTGTTAAATATTTACGCGTTTTTTTTTTATGGCAATTCTAAAAATTGCAATAAACTCGACTGGATTTAAGAAGTGCTTATTATTTAAGTGGACGCACTTAGAAGTTATCTTCAAACATCAATAAAATTCATAATCATTCCTCTTTGACCATAACCTTTTAACAGAATAACAGATTCAACATGAAAATTGAGATTATCACCCTGCTAATTGCTAATATGCTTTAGATCATAAGTGTAAATTCGTAAATCTTGAAACAAGGGTTCAACCAACTTGTTTTTATTTCTAGTATTGAAATTATTCAGTTTATTTACAATATTTAACTTATCTAAGTTTTTACGCACATACTTTAAATTCCCAAGAACGTATAACGAAGACACACTTGAAATATTAAATATTTGTTTTGGACTACATCTTCTCTCAAAATTAAATGACTAAGTATCCAGAAAATTACGATATGAAAACAATAAAAAATAAACGTGGACTTATACACGGTGCTATGTAGAGGAATAAAGCAGATGGTAATTCGTGTGCCTGGTGACGTGGAGGCGTGTCGTTCGCAGCTACGCGCAACGTGCTACACGAGAGTTTGGTAAACACGCCTCGCGTTGAAACTACATGGAGTACGCGCTAACGTATCATATATCTATTTATGTGTAGGTATACCCTTTGATCCGGTTAAACAGCACAAAAAAGATAAACAATGGCAGCAAACCTATCCACCAGACACAGTATAGAACAGAATTTTAATTAGTACGTACTAAATAATAGGTTTGTTTTTTTTTTTAATTCACGCCATAACAAGAATGAATTATTATTGATTTTATTTAAAGGTATGTTTTAAACACGTAAAATTTAACTATATTCAATTTATGTAGATTATAAAGTACCGAAAAAATCCTTTATTCATTTAGCGTCAACAAACCTACTGGTATTATGGTAAAAATATTTAATACATAAGCACATTCCATACACATATTAAAAACCTCTGTCTGTTTGTTTGGACACGCATCAGTGCTAAATAACTGCGTTCACGTTCAAATCTCACCAAGAAAATTATAAAGCATATTCTCCAATAACATGTAGTCTTGAATTCATTAAAGTCGGTTAGTTATTGCAATTTTAATGACTTAAGCACGAGAGAAAAGTAGGTAAAGTAAATGGACTTAATACATTCCGATAACTTTATTATTCACTGTTTTATTACATTAGGTACCACGCGGAAGGAGTCGCGGGCACAGGTAGTTGAAAATAATATCGTGACACTTCATTAAAACGTTACGAAGAGCTATTTTTCAAAGAAACTAATTTGCAAAATACCGTTCCTCGGAGAGGTATTCTGTTTGTGTACTTAGGTTTTGAAATTTGTTGGATATTTCGGCTTGTTCCGTCCGCAGCGAGTTCGGCCGCTCGATTCTCGAACTCCCACCAAGTTTTATTAGGATACTTGTAAAATTTCCGCCTATTCCACTGAAAGTGCTCTCGGCTGATTAAATAAGATGAATTTATTGACTTAGAGATACGGTCGAGAAAGTTCTGGATATTTCTTTCTGCGCTCTAACGTTAAATAATTTATAATAACTTTGAAGTTATTGGAGCACCAACGTAAAATTAAACACATGACTACATTAATATAGTGGCTTTGTCTTCAGAAAGCTTAATAATTACTATTTATTTTAATGAATAGTTGAGTAAAGACAAGACTTTTATCTGTCAATAAAGGATTTTTAGAGTATTATTTAGACTAATATCAATACGCTTTTCCATAGAAGCTAAGCTGGTTTAAAAATGACGTAATTACAATGTAATATAAAATATTCAATTGCTCTAGATGAATAGCATAGATTCCATGAAATGACTAAATTATTTTCACGAGAGAGAAGTCGCAGGCACTAGTTATAATGTATATATTTTCATTACTATGGAAACCCCTCTCCCATATAGTAGGCACACACTTAAATATGACGCTAGTCTCAGTCTTTAAATCGCTTCGTTAGTAACGCTTAAATATACTTGAACACAATTTCAGTAAATTTCGCTTACGTGCTTACCTAAGTACCAATTAGATTCCCGACAAGAGTATTCGTCTACCACGGTCTCCTACATAAAATGTTAAAAATAAACAAACAGATATTATTACTAATTATAGAGAAAATTGCATTGCCGGCGGATGTATTCATCCAGTCTACAAGAAGCTTTACTGAGCTGGGCGCCTACCGCCCGTTTCCCGGTAGCTATATCGTGCAATTACAAACTCATTCCAGCTGCTGAAGTAGCACGGATATGACTCGGTTGTTTCCAGAGAACTCTTCGATCCTATTACTTGTTGTGTGTTTGTTTGTGAGGGAACTCAAACATAGATAGATGTTCAAAAGCGGTTTCTATCAGCTTCTTATAAATATATGGAGAGCGTGCCTTTAATACTACCACTTAATATTTTATTATTCTTAGATACATAACAAGAGAAATCATTCTTAAAAAGCTGTTATACATAATGATGTAATTTTAAATTGTATATTTTGATTACACAAAGTATGTGGTACAAATTTGGATGATATTTTGTTACATTCACTCAACAACTAGAAACATTCCAAACGAAATACGAATGTAAGCGAATGTTTTATATTATTTGAAAACAATATCAATGACGATGTTACTGAAGGTGGCAAAACATTAAGTCTACAATAATTGGCACCTAAGAGGGATTATTATGACCACAACAATAATAATGCTTGTGGGTTATATCTTCAATTTATTAATAGTAGCTCGTGGGCTAAAGATATCTTAATCCAATTAACTCTTCTTTCATCCAACACCCTAATCTCGTACATTAAAGTGGATTACTCCGAAAGTTTCAAGTTATTAAAAGATCACATTTACAATAGATATATGCAGATCCTGTGAACCTCGTATAGATATTGCACATTCTTAATGGATTTGCATGAAAAAGTCGAAACTTATCGCATTGGTTCAGTTTATTGTTAAAAGAAAAGGCATTTCAGTTAATTACTTCAAAATATTACTATAATGCAAACTAGAAGAAATTTATTTGTTGTGATATTAATAAACTTTTATACTATAATCTTGCTAGATATTAAATTGTGTTGTAAATATGGTAACGTACGTAGGTGGGTCTTGAATCTAAATACATACACAAAGATAAACGTCGATGGATTTTCAAAATGAGCTGTAAATGTATTGTGTAATGTAATGTGTGTGTAATGGTCTCATCGCGATTTTTTTTACAAATGCCTTCTACAAAAACTCAGGCTAATTGTAGGATATTGGAAAAACTATACACTATATACTTATGAAACGATTCTGAACGTGAATTACAAATTAGGCAGCAAAGGGAGCGATAAAGGAAAATTTAATAACTTTTACATATTTTTTTAGTAATAACATCAAAAGGACTCAAGAAATCCAATTAAAAATAATTTCCTCATCAGAAAGTTACGTGAAATAATAATAACAAAAAAACTTGGGCATAAATGAGGTACTAATTATTCTAACAATTAAATTACGTAACTTTGGCAAAATTCGTTTTTTTTGCATAGCTACTTTTATTAAAAGTCTACGTTATGTAAATTTAGAGGGCTTTAGAATTAAATAGTTGAGATTACCATGTTTATCTAAAATTAATAGAGTTAATGTATTTATTAAATTAACATATTATCTAGTTTTAACTGATCTATCAATTATTATACAGAAGTTTAATTTTGTATAAACAGAATATTGTTATCGGTATTTATTAAGCTAATATTGAGAAATTAAAGTACACGTCTATGTAATACTTGACTATAAACCTAAAACAATATATGGCTCGTTACATTTCAAAATATGCTAAATCCAATTCTAACCGTTCATATATTATAACATGTTTAATTTTGAAGTGAAAACTTCTTCAGGTGCTTTGAGCGGTGTTTTTGGCAAGACATAAATCTATAATTTGGCGTTATGACATGCTAGTGAGAATGATCGAGAATGCGCTTTCACGGCTTACGTCAGACTAGCGACGCGCAGTATAGGAGCCTGTGTACATCTAATTGTGATGTTTTATTTTGAGAATGTGCAACCCACATATACTAATTAAAAATTGAATAAAGATCTATATAATTATTGTTCGGAATACCAATAGATGTGAAAACCGGACTAATTATAATAAATTAAATTTACAAATACAATACAATACAAATTATGAAACTGAAATAATTCGCAGTATAATTATTTTACAAATTTGCATCTATCTTTCATGATTTTGCATCTATTTTTCTATTATAGTTTTCATATTTTGTATTTTTATAATGGTTATTTATATCTAATATTATATTATCTGAAAGAATCTGAAACCACGAATCCTGAAAAAAAAATGGCATTATTGCATGCAAACCATAATCTGGAAGAACTTTGTTTTTAACCCGAACGAAAAATTTTAAGGTTAAAAGAGCCCACCAGACTTTGTAACTATACGTAATCATACATACAGTGGTACGACAAAAGAATCCCAAGGAGGGTTGATGTCAGGCAGGTGGCCGATCGTAAAAATTAAGCCAAATCATATACCACAACATGAGAAACATGTTGTACCGACCCTACTTATGTGGGATAAGGGTAAGAAGAAGAAGAATTATTTTACAAATTCAAAACAAAACACAGTTATTGTATCGAATTGAGTTTTTGCAAATTTTGCAGTTCATAAGGGTTTTAGATTGTTTTTTGATCCTCATATTGTACTTGTACAACATTTTAAGATCTTGAAAAATAACGTTATATATTAAAAACGGCTAAAATTGGATTTAGCTTATAGTAAAACGTAACAACTAATATATATCCATATGCTAATACTTTCAAATTCTATCAGAAACTGTTTATAAAGCAAAATAAATAGGTGCGTCTGCGATCTTTGCTTCACCTAAATAGAACAGCACAAAAAGCGTAAATTTTAAAGGGAATAATAAAATTGGAAAGGCATTCGCAGAGGCAGCGGCGCGGTAAACCCATTCAGCACTCAGACCGCTCGCTGAATAACGATATAAATGTCTTAATGCTTGAAATTTATTGTGTGCCACCACAATCACCGCAACGAACTCTGTATTCGTACACGTAACGTGCAAAAACGACATTACCTTATGCGCCTTCTTTGGTAACATTAGGGGAAATATCATAAAGCAAACGTAATGTAAGGCATTTGCTACCAGATACAAATTTAGCCACTACCTGCCGATTGGATCGCTGTATTCCTTTATCATAGCCTGATGATTTACAGATAATTGTTATAAATAGGCGATACCTTGAAAGACATGTTGCAGTCACAATTAAGTAATGCCACAATAATCATCACATATCACAATAGCGGGTCGTGGTTGTGGAGGATAACTGGAATGTTATAGCCTCCTTCTGCGAGGAAGTCGTCTCACAAAAGGAGATGGCGGAAAGGGTCCGTGATCAGGATCCTCAAAGTGACCCTCTCCGCCAACGGAAGACAGGCAGGAGGAGGTGGCAGTTTGACCGCTTCGTCCTACTGTAGCCGGACCTAGCGAGGATGGGTCGGGGGGGCCATCTTCCTCGGCTGTCTCCTAACAGGACGAGGCCCGGCGGCGGCGATTTCACTGCTGAGCCAACCGCTGGGGCAGCACGATGAAGTGTATAGAGATCTCGTGCCGCCCCAACTTAGCGGCAGACGTACACCGTGGGGTTTTAGTCCGTGCGAGTCCGACATAACCCATCCGAGGTGGTGTATCCATAAGGGATTTCCGCACGATAAAAAAAAGGTTTTCCTTTAACGCCTGTGAAATAGCAGTCATTAAAAATTGTTACACTAATTATGCCCATGCCTAGTTCCCACTGGTGCACTGTTTCATTTCTCGCTGATCCCAGTTACTAATTATGTTCGTATTGTGTCTCAAAATCAAGCGATATAATTGTGCAAGTACTAAGATTGTACAATATAACACTTGAATAATGAAACATCACAGCTATTACTTTTACGGTTTATACATACAAGGCTGAATAAAACGGTGAATAAGTATAACCATTTAACATTAACACGTTTACGGCTAACGATAAACTCTTAAACTTTCCAGTAACTCGTCGGTACGGTTCACGCACCATAATTTGTGGTTACTTTAAAGATGGGGCAAAAGTTGTGTGTTAAATCGTGCAAGACGCCCCCGTAAACCTATTTTTAAGACCCCTGTCAATACGAACCGAAGTTAGAGCATATAGAACGATACTGTACGATGCTACAGATAACATTCAGCAATTCGCAGTTCACAAATAGATTTTTGAACACTCCTTTAGGTGCGTTGAGCGGTATTTATGACAGGAGATACATTTATCATGACATGCTACGTAAACATGACCGGCCGTATTGCGCTTGCGCGGCCTGCGTCGGACTAGCGACGCGTAGTATAGAGGCCTGTGTACATATAATATTGATATTTTACAGCTCATCATATGTTTTATTAAGTCATAGACTTTATAAAAATGTATGTACTTATTGTTCCGAGTGCCAATAGATATGAAAACCACAGTAATGTTAATAATTTTAACTAATTAATTCTGAAATTGAAGTATTGTCATTCACACTATAATAATAATTATTAATGTGAAAATTCTAAAGAGAAAGCATTTATTTCATTGCTTTCACTTCTGTCGGCACTCCTTTTGGCCTTTTTTTTAATGTGTTATTTACTGTATTTACTTTTTTGAAATTATTTGATGCCTGTTATTCTTTTGTCATTATTATTCTTTTCTCTCTGTGGTCACCGTTTTTTCTCGATAATACCTATCATTCTTCCATCAGATACAGTGCTACGGAGTTAGCTTAGTAAAGTTATCACGCTATAAAAGTGTCTATGCATGCACATATGTTTTTACATACTATACCTTATAAAAAAAACGAATGATGATAGTAAAGTTTCAAAAAGTTTGTATAGACAAAATATGGAAATTACACATCATATCGACATTTCAAAGAATTGTTCATATGATCTTTCAAATGAAACTTTTTAGTTGGCCAACTTCATCGTGTGTTACAACGTTGCATGCTAAATAATCCCTCTCAATGATTTATCATAATTCACCAAAAAAGTACAACTTCTAAATCGTCTTTATAACACAATTAATAAATTTAAGATATTAATAAACAATGTTATCTGAAAGAAACATAGTCGTATCGCGCCAACCTGTGTACTTAAGTCCTAAGAAATTGTGGCATAAATAAAGTCGAGCAAGAAGCAGGCATTGCCAGTAAGTAATGAGGGAAAACCCACGGTAAACATATAGTGTAACAACTGGGCGGGGTTCTAGTTAATTGATTGCTTGGGCGCGCCTCTGTTGCGACTTTTGTGTGAGTATTTTTTAGAGGACATTGTAGTGAGTCCATATCATTACGCTATAAACTTTTGTGGTGAACAGAAGAATATATAGGTTATATAATTTATATTCGTTTGTAGGGGTGAGGAGCATGTCCTTGCCTTACATATGTTATTGGGGTGCCCGTTTGTGGGAATAAAGTTGGTTGTTGAGCCACAATTATTTTATTTAATGTATTACAATGGTGTCGCTGTGCAAACTAACCGAGTGCTTGAATGCGACTAACAATCCAAGTATTTAATAAATATAATTTTAATACAGATGTGTTGATGCGTTCATAATATGTAGGGCGACATGCAATGTACGTAACCGTACAGTATTAGTAATAAAATAAACTACTTTTCGATAAGTTATCGCTCAGAATTTGAAATAAAGTTAAGGTTATCTATGTATGTACTAACTTATGCTCACGGCTTCGCTCGAGTTAATATAATGTATACCTATTCCTCGGGAAAACGGTACATTTGTTCTGGATGAAATAAACCCTATGTTCTTTTCTATACTATTAACAGCTTTTTTGCAAAATGTCTGAGAACTTGAATGATTAAAACGTGAAGATATAAAAAACAAACAAATCCACGATGTTATTTATAATATTAATTAGTATAGATATCATTTACTTGACTACAATTATTTTGTAAAATTAAAGTATGATTTTAGCAAAATTAATCTATACATAAGCGAAGAATTTAAATTTCACGTGTCTGTACTTTTTACATTTTTGTGAAAAAAATTGTTGCAGGTGTCTTGGAATATATTATAAAATACATTACAATCATTTTTGGAAATGTCAGTCTGTCTGTTTGTATGAACATGCAACAATGCTAAAGTACTTTGTTCACGGTAAAACCTCCTCAAGAAAATGTTAAAGCTATATCCTCGAGTGGGGTTACGTCTTGGTTTCATTAAAATCGGTTCACCCTATCAAAAGGTATTGTAATTATAATGACGACGCGACTTAAGTACGAGAAAAAAGTAGATAAGTAAATGGATTTAATACATTCAGTTGATTTTATTAGTTGCGGTTTTTTTACATTAGGTTCCCGCGGAGGGAATCGTGGGCAAAGCAAATTTTGTAAATATTTCCCGTGTTTCAATAGTTTTCATGATATTCACTTGATGAATATAGTATAAGTTTTTGAAGTTATATTTCTTTTTACACATTAGGGAAAAATGATGAGAGTAAATTTTTTCGATGCGCGCGCACACCGTCACGAAAAACTGACACCCTAAAGTTAGCTATAGTCAACATTTTGTTTCTTTGTATTTCTTTGTATTAAAACTTTCAATGATACCTTTTTTCTATTGTTAGTGTCGTTTTTTTCTACAAACGTAGAATAAGGGGAAAGATAAAGTTTTTCAAAAGATTTTTAGCTTGTTACGCCAAAGTAGTATAACTTCTAAAGTACACACACACTTTTTTGCTATTGCTGCCATTATCGAGTAGGTAATGAGAGTACCGATAATAGTAATAAACTAACAAAATAGTGGCCGCCTTGTTAGAATGTTCTAGGGAGATTTTCTGGCAACCCAGAATGCATGCTCCATGGAAAAAGACTGAAATTTATTTCCAATTAAGTATATTTCAGATATCTATATATATATATATCTCTATTATCCAGTAACCACTTTAATCTCCATTCATCTCAAATTACAATGTAAAACTTAATAATAAGCTACTTTTTTTTTCGATCTGAGTACGCTATTGACCAAACAAGGTCTTAACAGCTTCACCGGACTATTTATATATAAGCTACAGTTTAACACCATCTATTATATTCATAGTAAAGTTTTTTTAATTTTTTTTTATTGTTGCACGGCAAAATGACTGCACTGTGCCTGATGGTAAGCACATTACCATCCTAAAACAATGGCGACCACCGAGTGACACACTATCCATCGCTGATCGACGCTGTCATGCCGGCCTGCGAAAAGCTGGATATGCACAGGTTAATCCCGAAACGCGACCCGCAAAAGCGAAATAATATGATGGGTTTTTTCACCATAACCATGTGTATGGACTTTTTCGCTATATACATGGTGGATGCAACCCAGTCAGGCTGTAAAATCCTACCACCCCGCTTCCGCCATTGCCTCGTTCGTTATTCAGCAGGGTGCACGTGCAGGTGAGGTTGGCTTGGATGTCTCAAGTCTTAGATGTTATTTGATACCCCAAAAAAGTGATTCGCACAAAAATTGTCACTATTAAAAAAACAGACTTAGCATAACATAGTTCCGTGATAATGAGTCGAATTGTGTTGGTTTGTATTTAATCTTAGATATACCAATATACATTTTTATATATACAGACAGAGTACAAGTTACACTAGCTTATAACAAAGATTTGGATGGAATCAATTTTCTATATGTGGCTAATTGAATCGTTAAAAAATTACGTCAAAATGCAATAAAATGCTGATATTTAATCTAAAATTTATATCTCAAAATCATGCTACTGCAAATGATCTTCATTGTGTTGAAAAAAGATTTAATATTTGTTTTTTTTTCCAGTAAATAGTGGTACACTAAAAGGAAATTTTCACAGATTCTTATTCAAATATCGAGTCACTAGACAATGGATCAGATTTTTTTGGATAGTCATAATATTTTTCTAGGCGAGAAATATTTATTCAGCTGTGCCGTTGGTAGAGGTCGCAAGTTCGATACCCGCGCATACTATTGTATTATCGATATACGCGGACTATTGTATGATGAACATAATCGTTAATTCTGTCTCTGAGTGTAAATTTTTTATGTGTTTATGATATATCAGGTGTGCATTCACTATGCTTACACCAATGACTGCGTTTAAAATATTATAGGTATAATTTTTTAAACAAATTCCTTGACTTCGTACTCTTTTCATTTCCTCTATCTAGTACACGCTGTCTAAACACGTTACTAACATACTTAATTCAATTTTTGAAAAAAAAAAAATAGGAATAATTGTCTTACAACATTTTAGCTTATCAATGCTTTTCTATGGATTATATATCATATTTACTTTATCATCTACTTTTTCAAAGATTTTTATATCTTCACTTAGTGAAAATAATTTTATATGGTCGACAAAATGATTGTGATGCTTCTGTTGTTGCAAGCGTTCATTCTCTTATTTGCTGGTAACCTCTTATAATTAAGTAGACAGACAACATATTTGTATATCACATAAACATATTTAAAAAAGAATCGAGGCATTCATAAAGTCTGCCGATAGAAGTGAAAATTCAAAACAATGGAATAACTGTGTTCTTATTTGAATTCTTGAATCCATTATAGTCTGAAGTATTTAAATGTCATACTTTGTAAATTTCATTTGTTTGTAAATCATTGCCTTAGTATGTTTTTCACATCTATCGGCACCCGGAGCCATAAATATATAGATTTTTATATAGTTTATTAATTCATTCTAAAACTACTTTGGGCTGCACATTAAATGTACACTAACCGCTATACTACACGTCGCTACTCTGACGCAAGCACAACACGTCAAGAGCGTGTCGCTGAGGGGAACCTATAAGTTTTCCTCATGCCAAAAATCAAGGCGGCTATAGAAATTCCACTAAAAAAAGTTTTAAAAAGTAAATTTCACAATAGAATTGATGTGTTATTGTGAATATCTTGTCAAAAATATAAAGATCCGTAATTGACAAACAGGAGCCCACAAAACGTGGGCCTCCGTAAAATTGTCAGTACACACATCTAATTTAATAGGATTCCGACAAATACCGGCGCGTGATGAACGTATTGTTTCGTTCGAGTTAAGTCCTTTCAGTGGCGAATAGCGAAATGCGAAAACGTTTTCGCCATTGTACGTGGCTAAATGCGATTTCCCATCGCTTAAAAACTTGAAAGTCTATGACAAATAGTATGAAAGGAAGTTTTTGCATTCAAAAACAAGCCATTATCGAGTAGGTAATGAGAGTACCGATAATAGTAATAAACTAACAAAATAGTGGCCGCCTTGTTAGAATGTTCTAGGGAGATTTTCTGGCAACCCAGAATGCATGCTCCATGGAAAAAGACTGAAATTTATTTCCAATTAAGTATATTTCAGATATCTATATATATATATATCTCTATTATCCAGTAACCACTTTAATCTCCATTCATCTCAAATTACAATGTAAAACTTAATAATAAGCTACTTTTTTTTTCGATCTGAGTACGCTATTGACCAAACAAGGTCTTAACAGCTTCACCGGACTATTTATATATAAGCTACAGTTTAACACCATCTATTATATTCATAGTAAAGTTTTTTTAATTTTTTTTTATTGTTGCACGGCAAAATGACTGCACTGTGCCTGATGGTAAGCACATTACCATCCTAAAACAATGGCGACCACCGAGTGACACACTATCCATCGCTGATCGACGCTGTCATGCCGGCCTGCGAAAAGCTGGATATGCACAGGTTAATCCCGAAACGCGACCCGCAAAAGCGAAATAATATGATGGGTTTTTTCACCATAACCATGTGTATGGACTTTTTCGCTATATACATGGTGGATGCAACCCAGTCAGGCTGTAAAATCCTACCACCCCGCTTCCGCCATTGCCTCGTTCGTTATTCAGCAGGGTGCACGTGCAGGTGAGGTTGGCTTGGATGTCTCAAGTCTTAGATGTTATTTGATACCCCAAAAAAGTGATTCGCACAAAAATTGTCACTATTAAAAAAACAGACTTAGCATAACATAGTTCCGTGATAATGAGTCGAATTGTGTTGGTTTGTATTTAATCTTAGATATACCAATATACATTTTTATATATACAGACAGAGTACAAGTTACACTAGCTTATAACAAAGATTTGGATGGAATCAATTTTCTATATGTGGCTAATTGAATCGTTAAAAAATTACGTCAAAATGCAATAAAATGCTGATATTTAATCTAAAATTTATATCTCAAAATCATGCTACTGCAAATGATCTTCATTGTGTTGAAAAAAGATTTAATATTTGTTTTTTTTTCCAGTAAATAGTGGTACACTAAAAGGAAATTTTCACAGATTCTTATTCAAATATCGAGTCACTAGACAATGGATCAGATTTTTTTGGATAGTCATAATATTTTTCTAGGCGAGAAATATTTATTCAGCTGTGCCGTTGGTAGAGGTCGCAAGTTCGATACCCGCGCATACTATTGTATTATCGATATACGCGGACTATTGTATGATGAACATAATCGTTAATTCTGTCTCTGAGTGTAAATTTTTTATGTGTTTATGATATATCAGGTGTGCATTCACTATGCTTACACCAATGACTGCGTTTAAAATATTATAGGTATAATTTTTTAAACAAATTCCTTGACTTCGTACTCTTTTCATTTCCTCTATCTAGTACACGCTGTCTAAACACGTTACTAACATACTTAATTCAATTTTTGAAAAAAAAAAAATAGGAATAATTGTCTTACAACATTTTAGCTTATCAATGCTTTTCTATGGATTATATATCATATTTACTTTATCATCTACTTTTTCAAAGATTTTTATATCTTCACTTAGTGAAAATAATTTTATATGGTCGACAAAATGATTGTGATGCTTCTGTTGTTGCAAGCGTTCATTCTCTTATTTGCTGGTAACCTCTTATAATTAAGTAGACAGACAACATATTTGTATATCACATAAACATATTTAAAAAAGAATCGAGGCATTCATAAAGTCTGCCGATAGAAGTGAAAATTCAAAACAATGGAATAACTGTGTTCTTATTTGAATTCTTGAATCCATTATAGTCTGAAGTATTTAAATTTCATACTTTGTAAATTGCAATCATTAACCTTAGTATGTTTTTCACATCTATCGGCACCCGGAGTCATAAATATATACATTCTTATATAGTTTATTAATTAATTCTAAAACTACCTTGGGCTGCACATTAAATGTACACAAGCCTCTATACTACACGTCGCTACTCTGACGCAAGCACAACACGTCAAGAGCGTGTCGCTGAGGGGAACCTATAAGTTTTCCTCATATTTGTTTGTAAATCATTGCCTTAGTATGTTTTTCACATCTATCGGCACCCGGAGCCATAAATATATAGATTTTTATATAGTTTATTAATTCATTCTAAAACTACTTTGGGCTGCACATTAAATGTACACTAACCGCTATACTACACGTCGCTACTCTGACGCAAGCACAACACGTCAAGAGCGTGTCGCTGAGGGGAACCTATAAGTTTTCCTCATGCCAAAAATCAAGGCGGCTATAGAAATTCCACTAAAAAAAGTTTTAAAAAGTAAATTTCACAATAGAATTGATGTGTTATTGTGAATATCTTGTCAAAAATATAAAGATCCGTAATTGACAAACAGGAGCCCACAAAACGTGGGCCTCCGTAAAATTGTCAGTACACACATCTAATTTAATAGGATTCCGACAAATACCGGCGCGTGATGAACGTATTGTTTCGTTCGAGTTAAGTCCTTTCAGTGGCGAATAGCGAAATGCGAAAACGTTTTCGCCATTGTACGTGGCTAAATGCGATTTCCCATCGCTTAAAAACTTGAAAGTCTATGACAAATAGTATGAAAGGAAGTTTTTGCATTCAAAAACAACAAAAAAAAATACGTATGCGGATTTGCAAGCTATGAATAAGCGACGGGAATAGAAATTATTTTGAAAATGTTGAACAATGAAGGCTTTGACTCCGCTTTTGTACTTTACTTAAATGCATTTATTCCATATTTTGTCTTTTGGAATGCTAGTTATACAAGTTATGTGTGAATTGGCTTTCGCCATATTCTGTTTCTGTTCAAATTCTGTAAAGAGTTTTAGAGAAAATGGTGTCGTAACAGTTACCTATGTTATTTGATACGCGTACTAAACCTCGATGTTCTACACAAAGATCAATAAATCCAGCTTCTAAAGTAAAATGACCTTTTACATCCAGAGAGGTACCATAAAAATAAATTTTACCATCCAACCTTACAACCATTTACCGTAGCGGCCTAGATAGACCTTTGGGCCAATTGCTCGTATCAGACCCCTTTATGGATGTACAAAGGGCGTCCAGCGTTCGGTACACGGCCTAATTGACTTTTGTTTTTATTGTGTCTTTGATAATAAAAACCAGTTTTGTAAGCTACTGTTTTATTTTATGGTTTTTTGATTCTTATTCGTCTGGAATGTTTCCAGAAGCTTGGAATATTCATTTATCAGTGTTTTATGACCGTTCTAAATATAATGTAGACATTTGAAGATTCTATAAATCTCCTTTCTTTCTATGACTGTCTCCTGTTATTTTTTTCATTTTCTGTGCTGACAAAGAGGGTTAGTGATTATTTCTTCAGTAATTAACTTTGAACCCCAATAATAAAATACATAAAAAATTTAGTGTTTTTTTTATTGATTCAGGGCAACAAACAATTGCGCTCAGAAATACATGTAAGCAATATTACTTAAAAAACAACATAGTTCTTAGAGGACAATCCGTTCCACCGCCCACGGCTAATCCATCGGCTACGAATTACGAAGTACTTCAAATATCATAGCTAATAGAATAGAAAGTAATTTCAAAAACGCAGTTTCAAGAAAATGAGGTAACGGGTTTTTGTGATACTGTCTGTTCATAAAAAAACTGTACGTTCAAATTTAATGTTGCATTCATCAACAGATAAGTATATGCTTATTGAATTGAAATGAAATCAATTTAACAACTTTACAGGACTAAACGAAAAGCTGACAAGTTGCCTTCTCAGTTATTATGGCAGTAGCATATAATAAAAAAATAGTGTCGCTACAATTTTTCAATATCTCAACTGTAGAAAACAAAAGGCGCCTTCCAAACAACCAGGCAAACAGAATACTTTCACAGGTAATAACGGAATTTAAATGTAACTATCTTTTACACGCGATTTCGTTCGCGAAAGTTTATATTTGTCCTATCACTGAGGAACAGTCCTTTTTTCTTGATAAAAGGTATTCCATACCCTTTTTTGTATCTCTGACAAACTATGCAAAATCTCATGACATTCGGTTAAGTAGCTAAGGTGGGAGAACGTAGCAAACAAACTTACATTCAAATTTATCATATTGCTTTATATTTATTTCTGCAGACTTTGTTTTCGTTTATTTTATTAGTTTTTTATTTATTTATTTATTTCACAAAACTGGTTACAATAGATGTTAATTTCTGTTACATTGCTACAGTGAAGTTGTTACTAATGTAACCTACTACATGTGAAACTAACGTGCACAATATATGAGAGCTTACAAATCTATACAGAATTTAAATATTAAAATAAAATATGTAGAAATGAAGTTAAAAGTCTAAATATAATTTTAAAAAATCTATTGAGATTTTATTGAGACTAAAGAATAATGAAGAACATCAAAATTTTAGCTTGTATATTATTGTATTTGTAGCACATTCGTTAGAGGGGCGAGCGTTGTTCAACGTTTGTTGAGTACTTGGGTAGGAAGAATGTTTTGCGATTCTGCAAACGACCGCTGTCATGTGGTACTGATATACATATTTGTCCAAATAACAATGAACTGTCAATATGGTTAATCAGTATCTTAAATAGGAAAGACAAATCTAATATGGTTTTACGGGATTGCAACCTTTGTAAATTATAATATCTGTACATTAAAATATTATGTAATAGTTATCTCAAACCTTGTTGTAATAGTGAACAACTATTGTTATTATTTTACTTAATTATTAACTATTTTACATAGGATTTTTTACTGAGATTATTGCCTTTATTGCGGCCTTATTTTTATATTTTATTGTCATTTTTAAATTATAATCCACAATGACCCGTGCCGGAGCGTTCACGACCCGATGGAAGAAGCAACTTATTGCGTCGTCAGTCACGTCGGTATAGTAGACACAGGTATTGGTGTGTCTGAATATACCATATTGCTTAGAATCATTATTATTCATCAATTCAGCGAAAGCTCCAGTTTCTTGGAGAATTAAAAAAAACTCCTCTCAATGTGATGCTCTACCATACTGTATACTACACCAATTTTAATCTCTTCTATTGAATGTAGATACATTAAAAATTTCAAATATGTCATGGTATTGTAAAAAAAATGTTAAAACGGAAATTGAGTTTTAATAGAACATGTTTTCCCATTAGAAGAGTCTGGGAACGCAATGCTAAAAACGACAGCTAGCCATTGAAAGTAAGTGGGAACTAGAGCATATTCACTTGATGAATATAGTATAAGTTTTTGAAGTTATATTTCTTTTTACACATTAGGGAAAAATGATGAGAGTAAATTTTTTCGATGCGCGCGCACACCGTCACGAAAAACTGACACCCTAAAGTTAGCTATAGTCAACATTTTGTTTCTTTGTATTTCTTTGTATTAAAACTTTCAATGATACCTTTTTTCTATTGTTAGTGTCGTTTTTTTCTACAAACGTAGAATAAGGGGAAAGATAAAGTTTTTCAAAAGATTTTTAGCTTGTTACGCCAAAGTAGTATAACTTCTAAAGTACACACACACTTTTTTGCTATTGCTGCCATTATCGAGTAGGTAATGAGAGTACCGATAATAGTAATAAACTAACAAAATAGTGGCCGCCTTGTTAGAATGTTCTAGGGAGATTTTCTGGCAACCCAGAATGCATGCTCCATGGAAAAAGACTGAAATTTATTTCCAATTAAGTATATTTCAGATATCTATATATATATATATCTCTATTATCCAGTAACCACTTTAATCTCCATTCATCTCAAATTACAATGTAAAACTTAATAATAAGCTACTTTTTTTTTCGATCTGAGTACGCTATTGACCAAACAAGGTCTTAACAGCTTCACCGGACTATTTATATATAAGCTACAGTTTAACACCATCTATTATATTCATAGTAAAGTTTTTTTAATTTTTTTTTATTGTTGCACGGCAAAATGACTGCACTGTGCCTGATGGTAAGCACATTACCATCCTAAAACAATGGCGACCACCGAGTGACACACTATCCATCGCTGATCGACGCTGTCATGCCGGCCTGCGAAAAGCTGGATATGCACAGGTTAATCCCGAAACGCGACCCGCAAAAGCGAAATAATATGATGGGTTTTTTCACCATAACCATGTGTATGGACTTTTTCGCTATATACATGGTGGATGCAACCCAGTCAGGCTGTAAAATCCTACCACCCCGCTTCCGCCATTGCCTCGTTCGTTATTCAGCAGGGTGCACGTGCAGGTGAGGTTGGCTTGGATGTCTCAAGTCTTAGATGTTATTTGATACCCCAAAAAAGTGATTCGCACAAAAATTGTCACTATTAAAAAAACAGACTTAGCATAACATAGTTCCGTGATAATGAGTCGAATTGTGTTGGTTTGTATTTAATCTTAGATATACCAATATACATTTTTATATATACAGACAGAGTACAAGTTACACTAGCTTATAACAAAGATTTGGATGGAATCAATTTTCTATATGTGGCTAATTGAATCGTTAAAAAATTACGTCAAAATGCAATAAAATGCTGATATTTAATCTAAAATTTATATCTCAAAATCATGCTACTGCAAATGATCTTCATTGTGTTGAAAAAAGATTTAATATTTGTTTTTTTTTCCAGTAAATAGTGGTACACTAAAAGGAAATTTTCACAGATTCTTATTCAAATATCGAGTCACTAGACAATGGATCAGATTTTTTTGGATAGTCATAATATTTTTCTAGGCGAGAAATATTTATTCAGCTGTGCCGTTGGTAGAGGTCGCAAGTTCGATACCCGCGCATACTATTGTATTATCGATATACGCGGACTATTGTATGATGAACATAATCGTTAATTCTGTCTCTGAGTGTAAATTTTTTATGTGTTTATGATATATCAGGTGTGCATTCACTATGCTTACACCAATGACTGCGTTTAAAATATTATAGGTATAATTTTTTAAACAAATTCCTTGACTTCGTACTCTTTTCATTTCCTCTATCTAGTACACGCTGTCTAAACACGTTACTAACATACTTAATTCAATTTTTGAAAAAAAAAAAATAGGAATAATTGTCTTACAACATTTTAGCTTATCAATGCTTTTCTATGGATTATATATCATATTTACTTTATCATCTACTTTTTCAAAGATTTTTATATCTTCACTTAGTGAAAATAATTTTATATGGTCGACAAAATGATTGTGATGCTTCTGTTGTTGCAAGCGTTCATTCTCTTATTTGCTGGTAACCTCTTATAATTAAGTAGACAGACAACATATTTGTATATCACATAAACATATTTAAAAAAGAATCGAGGCATTCATAAAGTCTGCCGATAGAAGTGAAAATTCAAAACAATGGAATAACTGTGTTCTTATTTGAATTCTTGAATCCATTATAGTCTGAAGTATTTAAATGTCATACTTTGTAAATTTCATTTGTTTGTAAATCATTGCCTTAGTATGTTTTTCACATCTATCGGCACCCGGAGCCATAAATATATAGATTTTTATATAGTTTATTAATTCATTCTAAAACTACTTTGGGCTGCACATTAAATGTACACTAACCGCTATACTACACGTCGCTACTCTGACGCAAGCACAACACGTCAAGAGCGTGTCGCTGAGGGGAACCTATAAGTTTTCCTCATGCCAAAAATCAAGGCGGCTATAGAAATTCCACTAAAAAAAGTTTTAAAAAGTAAATTTCACAATAGAATTGATGTGTTATTGTGAATATCTTGTCAAAAATATAAAGATCCGTAATTGACAAACAGGAGCCCACAAAACGTGGGCCTCCGTAAAATTGTCAGTACACACATCTAATTTAATAGGATTCCGACAAATACCGGCGCGTGATGAACGTATTGTTTCGTTCGAGTTAAGTCCTTTCAGTGGCGAATAGCGAAATGCGAAAACGTTTTCGCCATTGTACGTGGCTAAATGCGATTTCCCATCGCTTAAAAACTTGAAAGTCTATGACAAATAGTATGAAAGGAAGTTTTTGCATTCAAAAACAACAAAAAAAAATACGTATGCGGATTTGCAAGCTATGAATAAGCGACGGGAATAGAAATTATTTTGAAAATGTTGAACAATGAAGGCTTTGACTCCGCTTTTGTACTTTACTTAAATGCATTTATTCCATATTTTGTCTTTTGGAATGCTAGTTATACAAGTTATGTGTGAATTGGCTTTCGCCATATTCTGTTTCTGTTCAAATTCTGTAAAGAGTTTTAGAGAAAATGGTGTCGTAACAGTTACCTATGTTATTTGATACGCGTACTAAACCTCGATGTTCTACACAAAGATCAATAAATCCAGCTTCTAAAGTAAAATGACCTTTTACATCCAGAGAGGTACCATAAAAATAAATTTTACCATCCAACCTTACAACCATTTACCGTAGCGGCCTAGATAGACCTTTGGGCCAATTGCTCGTATCAGACCCCTTTATGGATGTACAAAGGGCGTCCAGCGTTCGGTACACGGCCTAATTGACTTTTGTTTTTATTGTGTCTTTGATAATAAAAACCAGTTTTGTAAGCTACTGTTTTATTTTATGGTTTTTTGATTCTTATTCGTCTGGAATGTTTCCAGAAGCTTGGAATATTCATTTGTCAGTGTTCTATGACCGTTCTAAATATAATGTAGACATTTGAAGATTCTATAAATCTCCTTTCTTTCTATGACTGTCTCCTGTTATTTTTTTCATTTTCTGTGCTGACAAAGAGGGTTATTGATTATTTCTTCAGTAATTAACTTTGAACCCCAATAATAAAATACATAAAAAATTTAGTGTTTTTTTTATTGATTCAGGGCAACAAACAATTGCGCTCAGAAATACATGTAAGCAATATTACTTAAAAAACAACATAGTTCTTAGAGGACAATCCGTTCCACCGCCCACGGCTAATCCATCGGCTACGAATTACGAAGTACTTCAAATATCATAGCTAATAGAATAGAAAGTAATTTCAAAAACGCAGTTTCAAGAAAATGAGGTAACGGGTTTTTGTGATACTGTCTGTTCATAAAAAAACTGTACGTTCAAATTTAATGTTGCATTCATCAACAGATAAGTATATGCTTATTGAATTGAAATGAAATCAATTTAACAACTTTACAGGACTAAACGAAAAGCTGACAAGTTGCCTTCTCAGTTATTATGGCAGTAGCATATAATAAAAAAATAGTGTCGCTACAATTTTTCAATATCTCAACTGTAGAAAACAAAAGGCGCCTTCCAAACAACCAGGCAAACAGAATACTTTCACAGGTAATAACGGAATTTAAATGTAACTATCTTTTACACGCGATTTCGTTCGCGAAAGTTTAAATTTGACCTATCACTGAAGAACAGTCCTTTTTTCTTGATAAAAGGTATCCCATATCCTTTTTTGTATCCCTGACAAATTATGTAAAATCTCATAACACTCGGTTAAGTAGCTAAGGTGCGAAAACGTAACAAACAAACTCACATTCACACTTTGTTTTCGTTTATTTTATTAGTCTTTTTTTTATTTATATATTTCAAAAATCTGGTTACAATAGATGTTAATTTCTGTTACATCGCTACAGTGAAGTTGTTACTAATGTAACCTACTACATGTGAAACTAACGTGCACAATATATGAGAGCTTACAAATCTATACAGAATTTAAATATTAAAATAAAATATGTAGAAATGAAGTTAAAAGTCTAAATATAATTTTAAAAAATCTATTGACATTTTATTGAGACTAAAGAATAATGAAGAACATCAAAATTTGATTTCGTTCGCGAAAGTTTATATTTGTCCTATCACTGAGGAACAGTCCTTTTTTCTTGATAAAAGGTATTCCATACCCTTTTTTGTATCTCTGACAAACTATGCAAAATCTCATGACATTCGGTTAAGTAGCTAAGGTGGGAGAACGTAGCAAACAAACTTACATTCAAATTTATCATATTGCTTTATATTTATTTCTGCAGACTTTGTTTTCGTTTATTTTATTAGTTTTTTATTTATTTATTTATTTCACAAAACTGGTTACAATAGATGTTAATTTCTGTTACATTGCTACAGTGAAGTTGTTACTAATGTAACCTACTACATGTGAAACTAACGTGCACAATATATGAGAGCTTACAAATCTATACAGAATTTAAATATTAAAACAAAATATGTAGAAATGAAGTTAAAAGTCTAAATATAATTTTAAAAAATCTATTGAGATTTTATTGAGACTAAAGAATAATGAAGAACATCAAAATTTTAGCTTGTATATTATTGTATTTGTAGCGCATTCGTTAGAGGGGCGAGCGTTGTTCAACGTTTGTTGAGTACTTGGGTAGGAAGAATGTTTTGCGATTCTGCAAACGACCGCTGTCATGTGGTACTGATATACATATTTGTCCAAATAACAATGAACTGTCAATATGGTTAATCAGTATCTTAAATAGGAAAGACAAATCTAATATGGTTTTACGGGATTGCAACCTTTGTAAATTATAATATCTGTACATTAAAATATTATGTAATAGTTATCTCAAACCTTGTTGTAATAGTGAACAACTATTGTTATTATTTTACTTAATTATTAACTATTTTACATAGGATTTTTTACTGAGATTATTGCCTTTATTGCGGCCTTATTTTTATATTTTATTGTCATTTTTAAATTATAATCCACAATGACCCGTGCCGGAGCGTTCACGACCCGATGGAAGAAGCAACTTATTGCGTCGTCAATTGTGGTACTGATATACATATTTGTCCAAATAACAATGAACTGTCAATATGGTTATTCAGTATCTTAAATTGGAAAGACAAATCTAATATGGTTTTACGGGATTGCAACCTTCGTAAATTACAATATCTGTACATTACAATATTATGTAATAGTTACATCAAACCTTGTTGTAATTGTAAACAACTATGGTTATTATTTTACTTAATTATTAACTATTTTACATAGGATTTTTTACTGAGATTATTGCCTTTATGGCGGCTTTATCTTTTATTGCCATTTTAATTTTATAATCCACAATGTCCCGCGCCGGAGCGTCCACGACCCGATGGAAGAAGCAACTTATTGCGTCGTCAATTACGTCGGTATAATAAACACAGGTATTGGTGTGTCTGAATATACCATATTGCTTAGAATCATTATTATTCATCAATTCAGCGAAAGCTCCAGTTTCTTGGAGAATTAAAAAAAACTCCTCTCAATGTGATGCTCTACCATACTGTATACTACACCAATTTTAATCTCTTCTATTGAATGTAGATACATTAAAAATTTCAAATATGTCATGGTATTGTAAAAAAAATGTTAAAACGGAAATTGAGTTTTAATAGAACATGTTTTCCCATTAGAAGAGTCTGGGAACGCAATGCTAAAAACGACAGCTAGCCATTGAAAGTAAGTGGGAACTAGAGCGATCTATCATTACAAGTTATGGAATTCGAGCGTTTTATAATTTTCTCTTCAAACAAATAAATAAAAAGAATATAAAAGAGGCAATTGGAAATATTATTAATCAATTCAGCGAAGGCTCCAGTTTCTTGGAGAATTCAAAAAAGTCCTCTCATGTGATGTAGAGCATCACATCATACTGTATTATGCTACACCGATTTTAATACCTTCTATAGAACATAGACACATTAAAAATTTCATATATGTCATGGTATTGTAAAAAAAATATTAAAACGGAAATTGAGTTTTAATAGAACATGTTTTCCCATTACAAGTTATGGAATTCGAGCGTTTTATAATTTTCTCTTCAAACAAATAAATAAAAAGAATATAAAAGAGGCAATTGGAAGTAAAGTTTTTAAAACTTGTGCTGAAGTTTGTAAGAGATTAGTAATTCTAAAGATATTTAAAAATAAAAAAAAATCGATCCACATAAACTGTCGAACTTAACGCATCCGGCAAACGATCTAGTTTTTTTTTTAATAAGAACTTTGAAAAAAATATAAATTGGTACAATAAAACACAGTTTATTGGATAGTGAGTTTACAAGAATAATTTTATAACAAAAATAAAACAAAAGCTCCTTTTACTGCTCATTTTGACCGACTTTAGAAACTATACGTAATAATTCGTTTTTTGTTAAATACATAAAATATCTACACATAAATGATTAAAATTAAAAAATATGTAAGTTGTTTGATTATTTTGATTTACCCTTTTTAAATTTTACTTTTACTGTGTTGTTTTATTATTATAAATGAGCTCATTTATTTCAAGATCAGTTTTTCTTTTCAGGATTGTCTTCTTTTACTTTAATTACTTTATCCATTTATTTCTATGAGGTTGATATATAAGTTGTTTGATTATTTTGATTTAACCTTTTTAAATTTTACTTTTACTATGTGCTTGTTTTATTATTATAAATGAGCTCATTTATTTCAAGATCAGTTTTTCTTTTCAGGATTGTCTTCTTTTACTTTAATTACTTTATCAATTTATTTCTATGAGGTTGATATTGAGATATAAATATCTGTATAAATTAAAAAATAATGTGCCCTGTTGTGATAGGTTTCATTTCAGAGTGACAATAGTCCTGCGGGAAACCAACTGATCGTGGATTTGATTTTTATTCAAAAGTAGCATTTAACGTTTATCTATATGAATGAACTGTTCTTTTAAACATAACGTAATTTAGATTCAGGCACTTATTTATACGATTGTGTCAAATGTGAATTATATCTATGACTTCTCTCTGTGCATCCATTAAAAGTGACGTAACGTGTTACGTGTAATGTATTGTAAATAATGTTAAAAAGATAAATCGAGTTTTTTGCCGATTGTTCTCGTAAACAACCCAGTGTTTACCGAATCGGTGATAGCTTGGACGCCTTAGTAGGGTCTAAATTAAATAAAGTATTTTTTACTTATTTTTATTCCCTCACTGACACCTTATAACTTGGACCATCGGCTTAATTGGTTTCATTTTGTAGTGAACAGGTCTCGCCGTGACGCGGGGAATGTCCGACACCTAACGCGAACTCATTGCTCTAAGCACCGAGTGCCAATTACCAACTTTAGGCTTTTGTCATAGAAATTTAATGATGAATGGGCATTTAATAAACTTCACTTATTATAACAACGTTCTATATTCATGTTGTATCCTTCAATTAGCAATATAAAAGTCGCTTTATAGCTACTTTTTCACAATCTTTTCTGTTATTTCGTCTGTTTTTGGCTTTCTTGAAGGACAGTTCACATTTAGTTTCTAACTTATGTTTACCCAGCAACGTCATAGTGGTCACTGTTGCTTTTGCCTAATTTTTTTATTGTGGTTCACCATCGTCAGTCGCCGTCGACCTATCGACCTGTTAAGCTCTCTTACTAGAGTTCACCAAAATAATTGTACTAGAGTTGGTGATACGAATTCAAGTGTACTGTACACTGTGAAGAGGCGACGATTTGTCGACAGTCATTGCCGTCAGCTGTCATTGCAGCTTATAAATGGATCCCGAAATGTCTAAACAGTTAGTCGATACGATGAATATGATGTAACCATCAGATTATATATCCCTATGTATATCGTAGCTATATTTCAGTTGGGTGCGAGAACCTTAACTCTACGCTCTACCTTTCTCTCTTTTATATGACTCAGGCGAAATATATCAAATTAAAAGGTAAAGTAAAAGATTGAGTGACGCAAACGTTTTTAGGTGGTAGAGCCACGCTGGAGCTATTACTGGTTTTAGCATGAATGGGTCGGTCGGTCGGAACCACTCTTCCTCCTCGAAACACAGGCTGGCAACGCACTTGCGACTCTCCTGGTATTGCAAGTGTCTAGGGACGATGGTGATCACTTAACATCAGTTGACCAATCTGTTCGTTTGCCTCCTATAACATAAATAAGAAATTATTACATTAAAGCAATGATGGCTCAGAGATTAGCTTCTTCGGATACCGTATCGAATGGAGGTAGGTTCCAATACTTGTAAATAAGGTGTAGGTTCCAGTAAAGGAAAACATCGTGGTGAAACTATAGCATGATAGTACGGCCTTTTATAAGTCCACCTGGGTAGCTACCACCCTCGAGTTGGAAATATATCGGCAAACACCTTCAGACCTGTTCTAAGCGTTGCAATTGAAAACCAGTCCCCGTCTAGGTTTAGCGTGTTTACTATCTTAGACTACATTATCATTTAACATCAGGTGAGATTGAGGTCAAGCGCGAATTGATGTCAATAAGCAATGAGGAACCGAAAACTATATTTTGAGAAACGATATTAATTATTTAAATGTACTAATCTAAATACATAAATTGAAATTGGCAACACTATCGGCTGATGGTGAAGGAAATTATCATGAGGAAACTTGAACCTCAGGAATATTCTTGTAGTACTACAGTATGTGCGCAAAATATAGAACTGTGGATTTCTCGGAGTTTGAAATCGCTAATACGTCATGGGCTCGGGTCAAAAAAAGACCTATGGCCCTACTGTGGTTCACTTACAGGCGATGATATTCTTATAGTTTGTGTATTAGAACAAGCATTGCAAGTATTTCGTTTTATTTAAATACATTCGTATTTATTAAACACGGTAAAGTGGGTTCACTGTATCTGACGATAAACACATTTGCAATCTAAAAACAATGAAGACCACCTGGACATCTACAATATATTAATAGTCGTAACTATCATGCCGGTCTGTAAGCTAGATATACATTTGCTAATAACGAATGGTAGCAAACTGAAAGAATCACTGTGCTTGGTAGCAACTATTGAATCTTGTAAAGGTATGCTATAACTTCATTTAATTACTGGACATACACCAGCTGCTGAAATCGGACACGTTTACCTTTTCCAAATTGAATAGTAATTACGTTCTTAGTAATTATCAAAATACTACTTTTGGCCCGCGGTACTATGAATTTAACCTATCATCTATAGTGCCCCTGATAATGTGTATGCTGAATTCTTGTATACTGGCTGCTCAAACATATTCTAAGACCTAGCAAAATAGCAACAAATGAAAGGTTTTCTACAACCTTCGTTATGCATACGTCAGCATTGTAGAATGAGTTATCTGGCACGGTTTCGCCCAGGGCTACGATATGAAGCTCTTCGAAAAGATATTGAAAAACGCTTTTATAGGTCAGCAATATAACAGAGCTGCCACTAGTGATGCACTTGTCCATAGGCGAAGGAAACTACTTACCATCAGGTAGGCCGTCCAACTGGTTACTGTCCTTCAACATGAATTAAAATTTCATCATAATTAAGTAGGTAAGCGTATATAATAACAACGTAAATCGTATTTGTACTATTTTCTACTTCTACTTTGCTTACTTTCACAGCTTAATGTCTTATGGTATTTTGTTGTGGGCGACAGCAGCTGAGGTGGACACCATACTCCTATTACAAAAACGAGCGGTTCGAGCAATTTATAATATGAGGCCTCGCGAATCATTAAACACTAAGTTTCAGGAATTCGGTATTTTAACTCTGCCCTCCCAATTATTAATTAATAATTAATTATCAAGAATAGATAATTTAATGTATGTCCGCAAATCTTAGATATGCTGGATCTGGTAAAAGACCAGTATAATTTAAATACTAGAAACAGTAACAAATTGGTCATTCCATGCTTCAGGCTCACTAAGTCCAAAAACAGTTTTTTAGGTAATAATGTTAGGTTTTATAACAAAGTCCCAAAACACATCACCGATTTGCCTGATAGTGAGTTCAAGAACCATGTCATGCGGGTTTTAATATCTAAAGGTTATTATAGGGTGGATCAATATGTGTACGCTTGTGACGTCTGGAAATGACGCCCCTATCTGTGCATCCACTATTAACGAATGTATATATTTACGTTCCTGTAAAAATATATGACATGAAAAGATAAACCAGATCGAGTTCTTGCCGGTTCTTCTCGATGACTGGGCTGTCTTCCGAACCGGTGGTAGCTTTGACGTTCATAAGCGCCTTCACAGGGCCTAAATTGAATAAAGGATATTTAGATGTTAGATTTTTGTGCAAAAAATTCTTGCAGGTGTCTAAGAATAAGTAATAAAATAGATTTCAATTATTTTTAGAAACATCTGTCTGTTTGTTTGAACGTGCATCATTACTAAAGTACCGCGTTCACAATAAAAACTCATCATGAAAATCGTAAAACATATTCTCGAGTAACATTTATTCTTGGTTTCATTATAATCGGTTCACTCTGTCTTAATTTATTGTAATTTTAATGGCGATGACAAATAGCAAATGACAGCAAAGTAGATATGTAAATGGACTTAATACGTTCAGATGATTTTATTAATCACTGTCTTTTTACATTAGGTACCACGCTATTTATAATATTTGTATGGATTTTAGTTGAATTAATTGATTATACACTTTTAAATAATCCTTTATATATAATCTTCGTTTCCATATGATGTTTACCTGTCTCGTTCAGTCATATACTACCCAAATTACTCTCGTAAAAAAGAAAATGAAAATGTTGTTTAAGATATTTACAATATATATGCTGATTTGTTATTCCCTCGCTTGCATTTAATTTGATAATCTTAACAGACTACGGTTTTAGTAGAGTGGAATCGTACCGCAAACTTCCTGAAGCTAATTATAGGAATGATTTCAGATATAATCCAACGTTACCGTTGAAGTAGTGAAATCGCGTCGGTCCGTCGCTAAGCGACCATTCAGACGCTCCACATAAGCCTAAATTAATCCTCCGATATGAACATAAAGGCGAATTTAATTAGCAACTCTCTATATTGGCGAGGCAATGATTAATACTGAGTATTTATGGAGGACCAGTTTATTAAATGTATACGTTCCTTTGTTAACGGATCTGTGGAAAAATTAAAACTAAGGAATACGTTTCAGTAATTTGCAAATAAGATTTATTAGCTTCAGTTATTTGTAAGTAGAAAGATGAAGTTTCATTAGTATTTGAAATTGTTTTTTAACGTTGCTTATATATGCCTATCATATGTGAGGTTTAATTAGTGTCAAAAATAAATCGCAATTTTCGATATTATTTATAGCTAGCTTGCCCCTTCGGACGTTGTCCTGCCTTGATAATAAAAAAATCCTAAAGTCAACCGCGAGGCTACCTACCGGGTCCATTTGTAAATCTAAACCATTCTTGAATCCACCTAAACACAGAAAAAAATTCAACAAAAGGCCCATCACCCCTCCCCTCTCCTCGCCCCTCTCCTCTCCCTCCCCTAACCCTGGCCCCCGAAGGGTGGCAACGCACTTGCGACTCCCCTGATGTTGCTAGTATCCATGGACGGCGATGATCACTTAACATCAGGTGACCCGACTGTACGTTTATCTCCTATAACATAAAAAACACTTCGTTTTCATATAAATAGTTTTGTGGTTACATAAATACGTGCTTTATCGGAACTCATCTTGGTTTTGAAAATTCTTTTACCAATAGAAAGCCACGTTATTTGCGAGTGTCATAGGAGAATTTGAAAATGAAAAGACTTTTTATGGTAGTCGGATTTCCAAGTAAGTCGGAGAAAAAACGGTGAACGAAAACGTTTCTTATGAACTCTGCCTTAACGATGAGAGATGTATGATTGAGTTCTAGAGAAAAGATGTAGAGCTTGATAATAATGCCTACAAAAAAGCCATCGACAGCGACAACGAAAAGGCTTACAGCATATGTCTAACTTCAAGGTTTTTTTAATTATCAGGACGGGACAACGTTCGCCGTGCCCGCTAGTTATATAATACAATTACAGCGTGTAGGCAATTTAACACACTGAACAAAACTGTTTCCTAATTATAATATAAATTAACATCTCCGTACTTGCGTTAAGTTTCTACTCATACTTAGTAAAAGAAAATCTTGCTCTTCACGAACAACACCCATATACATTTTTCAAGTTATACTTCTTTTCTAAGGAAAAATGATGAGAGTAAATTATCGATGCGCGCGCACACCGTCACGAAAACCCGACACCCTGAAGTTATTACGATGCGCGCGCACCCCGTCACGAAAACCCGACACCCTGAAGTTATTACGATGCGCGCGCACACCGTCACGAAAATCCGACACCCTGAAGTTAGCTATAGTCAACTTTTTCTATTGTTAGTGTCGTTTTTTTCTACAAACGTAGAATAAGGCGAAAGATGAAATTTTTGAAAAATTTTTTATCTTGTTACGCCAAAGAAGTATAACTTTTAACGCGTGTACATAAGTACACACACGTTTTTTTAATAATTCTACCACCACCTGCCATGTAGTAACAATAGACAATTTAATATATCTATGTGAACTTTTAAATGGCCATATTTATCTTATTACTTATATATTTGTTATTTTCTTAGGTGTAAGAAAAATCATTACGCTTTTTTGCACATTACACAGAACACAACACAAACACCTACTCTTAATTATTGATATTGGTTTCAACTTGAGTATTGTATATTATAAAGTTCCAACTACGTATATACTTCCTCACAACAATGTATTTATATATATATAAAGGTATGATAGTTAAAACAATATTATAAACTCGATCTGAATGCGCCTGAATGCACAGAAGCTTAAGTGGCCTTAGAGTTAGGTCGTTGGCGGTATCGTTAAGCGCTCTCTAGATCATTCTCTATGGGATTTCATCTGCAAAACTCGCTTTTAATCCAATTAAGCGTGTTATGGTTTGAGTTATGAGCGAAACGATTGAACCGTGATTTAGATCTTTGATCCCTACAGGTAGTCGGTAGTTATTCTGTGATTTTTTTATTCATCTAAATATATAAAAATCCAGTGGCATGATGTTTGTCCACGATGAACTCCGAAACTAATAAATCTTCATGAAAGTTGACATTTATATATAATTTGGTCCAACTTGAGAGATACGATAATTTATATTTCGCCCGCGTGGAATAGTTATATACTTTGGGCTAACGCACACACCGAAAGCAATCAAAAGAAAAAAAAAACGATTTAGAAACATTCTTCATTAGTGCTTCGCTCCTATCGGTCTTAGCGTAATGTTATATAGCCTATAGACTTCCTCGATAAATGAACTATCTACCACTTAAATAATTTTACAAATCGGATCAACCAAACAAAAGAACAAATCCTCCAGCTTTCCAATATTACAATCAGAATAAAAAATTAAATGATTGTCAATGTTGATTATTATTATTAATTGTTAGTTTCATCATTTTCGAACAGATGGCGCTTTAAATTAGTTTGTTGAGAGAAAACTGTAAGACCGACTGTTATCTGTAGATATCTCATAGATGGTGCCAAGTTTTAATTGTGAGTTTCTTTTTCAAGAACAGGGTTTTTTTTTATTGTTATCGTAGCAGTTTTTGATGGTAAGCACAGTACAATCCAATAACAATGGCGACCACCGCGAGACACACTATCCATCGCCGGTCGCCGCTTTCATGCTGGCCTGCGAAAAGCTGGATATGCACAGGCTGATCCCGAAACGCGACCCGCAAAAGCGAATCACTATGACGGGCTTTGTATTTTATGGTGCATGTTTTGTGTTAATCTATTTACTACGTAGCCTCGCTTTTTCTCCTCATTACCCCTAATACCAAATACTTTATCATAATTTTAATTCAAGATGTAATAACTGAGCCACAACAACGCGTGGCCGGGTCAGCTAGGACACCTAAGGACACCTAACTTAAAGATTTTTCTTCAAGGCCTTTACAGCTCCATTTTCCAGCTGTTATCGAGGATTCCTGTAACATTAATGGAAAGAACGATCTACCTTTTACTGACTTACTTAATCCTTTTAAAACAGCCCGTAAAATGTATAAGAAATACATAACAAGCAAGCAAATGAAGGGATAAAGGGGAAAACTAGCTAAGTCAATTTTTTTTAAATTGATTTTTTGTAGCTTATGCCCACAAAAATACTCATTTCATAATATGACTATTTAAAACAAGTGTCCGTGACTAGACCACGTCGGTTATTATTATTAATAGGCATATTTTATACACAAAATAATTACAGATACATGTAACATACAATATTTCCTTTAAAATCATTAACTTTAATGTATTCAAGTCCACCAAAAAATGCTTTCAAAAGTTTAAATTGTCTCTCCACTAAAGTTTTGTAAAAGTGACTTATACAGTTTTTACCCCTTGAAATACTAACTCTAAGAATGTAATAAATATCAATAAATTGTTTAAAACGCAATAAAATTACGAGTCAAATTTAATTAAATTTCTTATTGAATTTTATCGCCTATTTGTAAGAAAATTTAGGTTATTTAACATCATGCCTCGACTGTTAGGAGCGGAGTAGTTACTACACATAACTTAGTTATAAATTACACTAATTGAGAATTAATTAATTGTAGCCTAAGCGTAAGTAAGTGTGGGCGGGCAATGTAGCGTGTTACGAGGTATCGGAGGTGAGTCAGCCATTCCACCAGAACCGAGTAGTAACGAAAAGAGCCAAACTGTGAATACCTATGTTAACGGAGTATCATAACGAGCAGTTTAGTCGCCTATGTGACTTCTTATCTATCGATCGTGTTTTATTAGAATTTTGTTTAAACTTAATTAAGTTGTCGTTACCCAACTAAACTAGTTAAGCTAGGTGTTTTCCAATATTGTTGTAGTTATTACATTTCGTAGAAATATATGTTTTTTTTAAATTGGGTACGTTAATTTAATTTAAAAAAATTAGAAACATCGCTTATGCCGCGGTACTGTGACTTTTATTTATTTATTTATTTATTTATTATATGAATCAACAACAGTAACATAAAAGAAATAGGTAAAAACAAACATGTAAAAAACTTAAAATTATTTATGTCACTAATTACAGTTGGTTACAGCATTAACAAACAAGATGCGAAGCGGAAAACAATAAAAGTAGAAGAAATAATTATGAAAAAATTAAGAAGAAAAGAAATAATACTAATAATGTAATAATAATAATTCGATAATGTATAATAGCTTAAAAATTAAGGAAAAAAAATCATGCAGAGATTATTTAAATAAAAAACTAATATTGGATTTGAAATTTAATAGGGAATTACTAAATAAGTCAATCGTGTAATCTTTTTTAACAAGGTCGTTATATTGTCGAGATAGTCTGGGAACAATGGTGAAATGTCCTAAATTGGTTCTGTAGCTTTTGTGACCAAATAAAGAGACAGGAAATCTAGGTAGCCTGGAGGGCACAATAATGTTAAATCGATTCAAAAGTTCTGAATTATCAATGTGGTTATTGAAAAGTTTATATAAAAAAGTCATGTTCAACATAATTCTTCTATTGTACAAAGATTTAAGTTTAACTTCTTTCAGTCTGTCAGAATACGGAGCAAATTTCTTAGAGTCTGATAAACAAGCTATGGTAAAACGTCTTTGAATACTTTCGATACGGTTTATGTATAGTTGATAATGAGGGCACCAAACAAGCGTGCAGTATAGAAGTATCTTGATAGATTTGTTTTTAAAGAGCCTACTATTCCTAAGAATGAAACCTAAAATTTTACGTGAAGATAAACAAATATTATTAACATGAATATCAAACTTTAAGTGATTGTCAAAGATGACTCCAAGGTCCCTAATATGTGTTACTTCTTGAATATGAATATGGTTAATGTGATAGCTAGACTGTATTAAGTTTTTCTTTCTGCTAAATTTTATGTGATAACATTTGTTTATATTTAAAGACATACCATTTATTTCACACCAAACAAGCAATCTGTTGATGTCAAATTGTAATAAGTTAACGTCATCAATACTTTTCCCGCAGTAATTCAAAATTTCAAAAATAAAATGCAAGTGTAGCCTGCCCTCTCAAGCGAGGAATATAAAATCAATAACTAAAAGTAAAATAACTCAAAATATTAAAGAAACGCGCATTTGACACACAGAAGGTCCACATTTACGTTGACACTTTAATTTACCTGTATATTCTCCAATATACGAGTAAGTCGTTCAGCATGTGTGCACATATCCAACGCAGCGCGACGCCCCGTCTCGAGAAATTGCCTTTTCATTTATAAAATATTACTGTTTAAATTTACTACGGTTGGGTCGTAGATATCAAAATAAATAATAAATACATGAGATAAGTCATATCAGTTGAAGGGTTTAGACGAATCAATAAGATTACTTTGGATTCATGTTTTTTTTATTGTAGCACGGCACAATGACTGCACTGTACCTGATGATAAGCACAGTACAATCCAAAAACAATAGCGACCACCGGGTGACACAGTGTCCATCGCCGGTCGCCACTGTCATGCCGGCCTGCGAAAGTCTGGATATGCACAGGCTGATCCCGAAACGCGACCCGCAGAAGCGAATCACTATGACGGGCGTTTTCGCCATATACATGGTGGTTGCGACCCAGTCGGGCTGTAAAACCCTCCCACCCCGCATTCGCCATTGCCTCGTCCGTTATTCAGCAGGGTGCACCACGTGCAGGTGAGGTTGGCTTGGATGTCTCAAGTCTTAGATGTTATTCGACACCCCTTACACCCCAGATATATTTGATACTCTGCATCACCTTTGTAATCCCATTAACTGACAATGAAAGCATAATTTGCAATAAGATTTTTTCAAGTGTGCCTGGCTGCCGGTTCCTGTCTTGATTTAACGTGCTTACCATCTTAGACCCTATTACCTATAAAGTATAAAAAATTGTGAGAGAACTCCTGATTAAACTTCTTCTTCTTCCTAGCGTTTTGCTGGCCTGGTGCCAGGGTCCGCTTTACTACTTAGCTTACTTTAAGCTTAAACTCATCTGAACAAAAAAGAAGAAAAATCCTTCAACGTATGAAATACCTGTTGTATCATATATTGTTATAGTGAGTCAATCCATGTTTTCTATAGGAAAGAGTTTCTATGGAGTAATCAAACATTTCGGGCAATCGCATATTGAAGAAGAGGGAAATCGAACTAAAGAGAAAGGCATTGCGAAAAGGAAACGGATCCAATAATTATACCCGTAAAAAGTCGAGTCATTCTATAAGACTTTCCTCAAACGTAAAAGGACCGGCTTCTCTTAAATCCTTGTCACTGATAGGAGTACCTCCAGACTGTGTGAAAGAAACGATACGTCATCTATATTTATATTTATCGTGAACAAAATTTAATTAGCCATTATTACCCATCCAACCCTTTTTCATGCTAGAAAAGACACTTAGGGCACTCCTTATAAACCCATTCAAGATTTTAACGGCCCATAATAAAGCAATAAAGAGGCGTACGGGAAATGTCCGGGGACTAACTATAAAATATAATTATCAGATCGTTTCCAAGGATAAAAACTGTGTGACCAAGAGAGATATGGATCGGAACGGAGTTGTCTCATAGCTTTATTATAACAGAATCGAGGTCTTTTTTGCAGCTTCGAAATATGATACGGATTTATTGAATAGATATATTTGTCTAATGTTTTATTCATGTTTAAAATGTATAACTAAGAAAACTAAAACTAAAGTAACTATAAATTTATGCTAAATACATATAGAAAAATGGATGTTAGTTTATATTTTGAATTGATAAGCCGCAATAGTGTTCATGAAAATTGAAGAAATTCAAAACTGATTTACACATTAATTATTATGCTATATCACAACTCTTTACTACAATTTTTTTTCCAGAAAAAAATAAACGACCTTCGATGTGGAAAACTAATAAGGCACGAAAAAGCGAAAAATAACTGAGAAACTTAATTATACAAATAATGTTGTCCTATCACTTCTATCCAAATACAAAAGGAATCAATCGTATCAATTAAAAGATATACCTCTGAATACCGTACGATTCATTCAAAGCTAAAATTATATAGAATGGCCTACCTCTCAATCATACGACCCTTTAACCGTTCATTTGGTAAAATACAAGTGTTTCACACAGAACCAAGCAAACAGGCGCTATCGCTGATCAAAGTGAGAATGGACGATCTAATCCAAGAGGCGGAGATCGAACCGGCCCCAGTCGAAAAGTGACTAAATAACCCGGCGATTGTTAATGAGATCGAATCCGTTTTAATTTTATTCTGACAACTGTAAACAATTCTTGATGAAAACTGTTAAGCAATTCTGTTTTTAAATGGCACCTTTAGAATCTTTTACTCGGGTGGTTTATTTGGATATTGGAATGCCAGTGTGTTAAAAATTTAAAGATTCTCTATTATGCACCTATCCGTTGCCACCTCGAATATGATTCGCAATTATGGATTCCGAATCAAGAAATCTGTGTTAACCTTATTGAACGTATACAAAAGAGGTTTCGTAGATGCATTAAATACAAAAAACAAACTTTTGCGAACTATTTTATTACCTGTAAATACAATCACGTTCTTCCTCTCCACAAACTTGACGAATCGCTGATATATCGTGTCTTTTAAATATCACTAACAGTATAGTAGAGTGCGTGGAATTACTAATTATTACGGAATTATTAACTATTTACTAGTTTCAGTAGAAATAAATATCCCCTAAATGTACAGTTAGTGAAATCATCTTATCCAAAAAACGAACATTTATTTAGAGCTAGCAACCAAATTAATAGCGTCTCGTATATCTTTGATACACAGCTTTTTTTCACGGGTTCTCTCAAACTCAAGAAAGTTATCACCAGTAATTGTATTTAAATAATTCTACCAAATCATTTGACATACCATAATTAAATAATTTTGTATCTGTGTGAACTTTTAAATAGGCTTATTTATGTAATTACTTCTTAATATTTGTTCTTTTGTTAGCTGTAAAATCGCCGTTTAATTTAAAATAAAATAATATATTTTATCAATATTTTAAAGTCTCTACCCATTAATGTTGTTATTTTGTGTTATAGAACACCCGTTATTTTATTCTACGTACTATTTCAGCCTTTAGTAGCCTTATTACAAAAAATAAAATCCTAACTAATATCTATATAAACAAAATAATAGTAGTGTGCCGTTGTACGTGCATCACGCAAATACTACTGAACAGATTTTGACCATGTTTTTTAGGTCTACATCTTAGGTCTAAGACGTAATAAAAAAAAACACAATGCCTTTATCATTACATAGTATAAAACACAGTCCTCTACCGTGTCTGTCCGTTCCCGATAAACTGAAAACCTACTGAACGGATATTACACGCAGTTTTCACCAGTGGATAAAGTGATCCATGAGGAACGTTTTGGTATATAATTTGTCAAGGATTTTTTTTATAATCAGAGCGGGATAAAGTCTGCCGAACCCGCTAGTAAAATATAAATTTAACAAGGCAGACGAAGTCGCGAATCGTGATAATATAGATTTACCCTAACCCTCGGTAAGTGTACTTTTTCTATGTTAAAGATACCCTATGTTCATTTCTGTACCTCTGAATCTTTTTAAAATCTCATAATGATTCATTAAGTAGTACAGGTGTGAAAGTATAACAAACAAACACACAATCGTATTTATAATCGTGTTCATACTTTGAGATAGTTTATAACAGTAATGTTTATTTGAAATTATTCATATGAAAGATATTAATAATGTATGGTTTTAAATCCAACTGGCATGATCACAGAAATTTTTCAGTTCATTTTTATATTTAATTTTTTATAACTTATTTCTACTTCGAAATTAACTTATACTACTTTTTTTTTTTTAAGTTACTTTACCTTCGCTATATTTTTTATCCCGTAAAGAGATTCTAGATAAATCTAATTGAGAATTTCAGTCACTTCTATGATAAGTTCTGAAGGCGAAATATTGATGTACACACAGAAGCAAGTTTTCTCTTCATCTTAAGTATCACAAGTTCATCTAACTTGTAGGGCCGACTTGTTAAAGGAAAAAAATCGAGCGAGTACTTTATTTAGCCGAACGGTTCTGCCTTCTTATTATATGTATAAACGTGTTCTTTTGAACTTATTTAATTAGCTGTTCTTTTTACTATTTGTAAAACTAGATTTCATAGTGTAAGTCTACTATGTAATGACCAGTCTTGAGTTAGGTTTTTTTTAATGTGTGGCAAACGACCAGGTCGGTCACCTGATGTTAAGTGATCACCACCGTCCATGGACACTAACAACACCAGAGGAGTTGCAAGTGCGTTGCCACCCTTTGGGGGGAAGGGTTAGGGGAGGAAGTGGGAGAGGAGAGAGAAGAGGAGAGGGGAGATGGGTCTCACTTACCGTTACTTCACGTCGGTGTTTCTGTGGGTCGGGTGGTAGTGCCCCGGGCGAGCCGACCCATTCATGCTAAAACCAGTAATAGTTTCAGCGTAGCTCTATCACCATAAGGTTCGCTGCAAAGTATCATCAAGGGTACATCATTTTAGCTATGTATCGTAGTCTTTAATTAAATTCAACCGACACGATAATTAAATAATACGAAATTAATGAAAAGAGTAAAATAATCTGCATATTTTGAAGAAGTATTGCATTGCATTGCTGCGTTTCGTTCGGTCAGTGAGAGCACCGGAGGCCCACCTCTCTTCCCCTTCCTCCTCTCCCCTTCCGCTTCCCTTCCTCCCCCTCCAACACAAGCTGGCAACGCACTTGCGACTCCCCTAGTGTTGCAAGTGTCTATGGACGGTGTTGATCACTTAACATCAGGTGACCCACCTGTCAGTTTGCCTCCTATGACATAAATTTTTTTTTTTTTAGCGTAACAGTTGTAAAATACTTCACAAATATTGGAACAAATAAATTGTGTAAAAATCAGATACTATACGTATTTTAAAATAATTCCCATCAGTATTCCGTCCAATTTTGGATTTGTTATTTACTGAACTATTGAATACAAATAATTCTATGGGAATACGATTCGCATTTGGTTTTATGGGAACGTTACCAACGGATCCCGAAAAATCCTGTCGATCATGAAGGTTGTTAAAACTTGAAGGATAGAAAAAACTTTTAATGATCTGCCGTTAGGTAAACACGATCAAAGAGCCTCAAACACTATGTACTTCACGGTACGTTTGTAAGGTGGATAGGAGAGATGACGTCTATGGGAATTCTTATTCGTTTGTTATATTTAATGTCATTATACATCAGACCGCTGAGTAAAATGCATTGTAGTTTTTTTTTTTTGGCTCATAAAGTAATTATTTCGCCCGTTTTTAAGGATCAACATAGTCATGTTTTGCCTTCATTGGCCTTAAATGGCTTAAGTAACAGTGCTTGCATTGTTGCGTTTCGTTCAGTCAGTGAGAGCGCCAGAGGCCCACCTCCTTCCTCCCTTTCCTTTCCCTTTTCTTCACTCCTTACCCCTCCCCCATACACAGGCTGGCAACGCACTTGAGCACTTGCATTAAAGTAAAACTTGTTATTTAAGTTCCGAATAAGCGGACAGTTGACACTACAGATAATGAAGCTTTGATTTAACTTATTACTTACTTACATTGAAACCAGATGGCAGCACGGTCGCGCGCTTATATATACATAATGAATTCTACTGTATGATTTTTTTTTATTGATTTGTTTATAATCTATTTATTTACAAGGAACACATTACAGATAATAAGTAAATATGTTTACAATTACAATTTATAGTTGATTTTTTGACTGATATATTATCCAAAACTATATGCATGTACATCCATGCTTAACAAATATAATCATACAATCTTATACAAGTATGTTAACTTAAATATGTGGTACTAAAGAGAAAACCGGTGTTTATGGACTATGTGACGAAATTTACGCAAACTAAGATGAAATATGTCTATGTCGATATCGGCACAGCGGAAGGCGCAATTAAAATTATATGAGCGACACATATTAGCAATCGGGTTATTTAAGGAAACGTTATTTATATAGAAAGGAATATGAGTCTAGTAGTCTAGTGCAACGACCGCGAAAGTTGGTGTTAAAATTAAGCAAGTATAGTAATTGTGTACAGTCTATAATATAATTAACTATTTTATATAGTAAAGTTAATTCACTTGCTTGCCTTCTGCTAGACAACGATGAGATTTTAAAATATTGAGCACGTTCAAGATGACTAGGGAGTTTTCGTAACATCCCATGTCTAAGACATAGTGTCTTTAAACCGTGTGTCTGAATTAGTTTAATATTCTTTATATCAACTGAGTAATAGGGACTATAAACGATTTATTGGCAAAATCAAAAATGTTTAAAAACCGTATTGTACAAATACGTGACGCCATATTGCCGTAAAGGATTTCCGGTGTATTATCGTCCAGTTACCTCCTAGTCGTGCCTAAAGAGGTTTTACTTAAAAAAAGGAAAATATTGATTAAGAAGCAGAGTGAAAAGGGTACTAAAATGTTATAACTCCACCAAAATATATACATAAATATTACATGGATTTGAAAACAAACACGTATAATGAATGATACATACAAACAAACCAATCCTGAATAATGTTAATTTACGTTAAAATGGATTGCTTCAATTAATATTATAAATACACGGGCATCTCTCAAGATTTTGAGGTCAATTAAATTGTAAAACTGAAGGGCGACGGGATCCCTTCAATTTAAACGACGACTCGTAATTGGACCCTTTTTCTTACTCGTATTCAAAGGACCAGAGATAGGACAACGACCTTCTAAATGCAGTGCGTACACAACTATACAAATTAATTGTTATAATATATTTTTTTATAAGAGTAAACGAACAGGTGTGTCACCTGATGTTAAGTGATCACCACCGTCCGTAGACACTAGCAACACCAGAGGAGTCGCAAGTGCGTTGCCAGCCTATGTCGGTGGGGAAGTGGGAAGGGGAAGGGAGAGGGGGAAGTTGGCCTCCAGCGCTCCAACGTAACAATGCAAGCACTATTACTTCACGTCGGTTTTCTGTAGATCGGGTGGTAGTACCCCGGGTGAGCCAACACAATCATCTAAACAATACATACACACTAACAAAACAATATAAAGCCAATCGCCGACACATAAATAAAACGATAGATATGCGTTATTGTGAGCGCATCACTCAAAATCTAAATCTAACTGCTATCTAATTTTAATCTTTTTAGATTTTTGTGAAAAAAATAGTTGCAGGTGTAATAAAATACATTTCAATCATTTTTAGAAATATCTGTCTGTTTGTATGAACACTTTTTTTTTCGAACTGACTACACTATTGACTCAGCAAGGTCTTAACAGCTTCACCAGACTACTGAGGCGAGCGCTTAAGGCACTCAGCCGATTTTATTATGACAACTAGCTCAAGGGTGCGCGGCACACCTCGGCTTTGGCTGTTGCCTGATACATGCAATTCGCGACCTGATAGCTAAGCTAAGCTAACTATTCATACATATATGAGTTGTTGAAACATATATGTGTACCGAGCATACATACCTCAACATCCTTTATATATATTTTGTATCGGATAATAAGTATGAACACGCATCACTGCTAAAGTACTGCATTTATAATAAAACCTGACCAAAAAAATCATAAAACATATCCTTAAGTAACATTTAGTCTTGATTTCATTATAATTGGCTTACTGTACCAAAAGTTATTGTAATTTTAATGAAGACGCGTCTTAAGCGAGAAAAGTAGATAAGTAAATGGACTTAATACATCCAGATTATTTTATTAATAACTGTTTTTTTAATAAGATACCACGCGGACGAAGCCGTGTGTACAGCTAGTTTTAAATAAAGTTATCGAAATTTTAACAAACTACGAATTTTATAAGCGCTACACATTCATCGATGTGGTTTTTCTTAACTTGGAGAAATGGGGCAAGTGGTGTGTAAGCAATTTTTTTTCTCATACGTAAAATACAATAATTAGATAATATTTTTTTTTATAGTAACACGGCAAAATGACTGCATTGTGCCTGATGGTAAGCACAGTACAATCCAAAAACAATGGCGACCACCGAGTGACACACTATCCATCGCCGGTCGCCGCTGTCATGCCGGCCTGTGAAAATCTGGATATGCACAGGCTGATTCCGAAACGCGACCCTCAGAAGTGAATCACTATGACGGGCTTTTTCGCCATACACATACCACCCCGCTTTCGCCATTGCCTCGTTCGTTATTCAGCAGGGTGCACCACGTGCAGGTGAGGTTGTCTTGGATGTCTCAAGTCTTAAATGTTATTTGACACCCATTACACGACGACGCACTTATGAAAACGCAGGTATCAAATAATTGCTACGCTGATGACACCCTAGTCGTAGCCCGAGGGGGGGAAACAAAAGAGCTATTGCGCCTGGCCACTGAGGCAGTGACCCTCGTGGTCGGGCGCATTAGACGGTTGGGCCTTGAGGTGGCCCTCGATAAGACCGAGGCCCTAATGTTCCATGGGCCTCGGCGAGGGCCGCCTCCAGGGGCCCACATCTATGTGGAGGGCGTCCGTGTCAGGGTGGGGACCAAGATGAGGTATCTGGGCCTCATCCTGGACGGACGCTGGCGGTTCGAGCCCCACTTCAAGGGGCTCGGACCGCGCATAGTCAAGGCGGCAGCGGCGCTCGGACGACTCCTCCCCAACACGGGGGGGCCGGGCGCCGTCTGCCGTCGCCTCTATATGGGGGTCGTCAGGTCCATGGCCGCCTACGGGGCACCGTTGTGGGTCGACGCCCTCAACGCCACAAATATCCGTGCTCTGAGAGCTGCGCAGCGTACCGTGGCGTTGAGGGTGATACGGGGATACCGCACGGTGTCCTCGGGGGCGGCCATGGTACTGGCCGGCTCCCTTCCCTGGGAGCTAGAGGCGGAGGTTCTTGCCGCCGTATATCAATATACGGCGGTTAAGAAACGGATGGGGGAGCCTCTAGCTCCCAGAGAAATAGAGGAAAGAAGAAGAGAGAAGAGGGATGAAGTGGTGGAAAGGTGGAGGCGGGACCTGGCGGACGCGCGGTACGGTCGATACACGATCGACGCCGTCCGCCCGGTCCTGCCGGATTGGCTTAAGAGAGGATGGGGCTCCCTGACGTTCCGACTGGTGCAGGTCCTGACCGGACATGGTTGCTTCGGTTGGTACCTGTACCGGATAGCACGCAGGGAGCCGACTGCCGTATGTCATCAGTGCGGCGTTGACCCGGACACCGCGCAGCACACTCTGTCTGAGTGTGCTGCGTGGGAGGAGCAACGTCGCACTCTGGCTGCGGCGGTAGGGCAAGATCTGTCACTGCCGAGCGTGGTTGCGGCCATGCTCGGCAGTGAGGAAGTGTGGAACGCAATGGCCGCCTTCTGCGAGGAAGTCGTCTCGCAGAAGGAGGCGGCGGAGAGGGTTCGTGAGCAAGATCCTCAAAGTGACCCTCTCCGCCAACGGAGGACAGGCAGGAGGAGGCGGCAGTTTGATCGCTTCCTCCCACCATAGCTGGACCGGGGAGGATGGGTCGGGGGACCCATCTTTCCATTGCACAGGTCCGGCGGAAGGAGGAGACGGCCGGTGTGTACCTGGCTGTCTCCTAACAAGACGGGGCCCGGCGGCGGCGCTTTTGCTACTGGGCCAACCGCTGGGGCGGCACGATGAAGTCTATAGAGATCTCGTGCCGCCCCAACTATAGCGGCAGACGTACACCGTGGGGTTTTAGTCCGTGCGACTCGGACACAACCCACCCTCTCCCCCGGGAGGGTGGCGTATCCATAAGGGATTTCTCCACGTTAAAAAAAAAAAAAAAGGTATCAAATAATTAATAAATATTAACCATGTAATTAGTAGGCACTAGTTGATAGCCGCGATTTCCTTCCGATGAAAGTGGTATTATTTAATACTTTACTTTTGAATGAAACAACGACTTGGTTTAAGATAGTAAACGTGCTAAGCCTAGAGGGCTATCAAGTGCTGCAGCTGGAATGTATTCCAGATACATATAAAAAAGGTATTATAAAAGGTGTTTATTTTCAACTTTAAGATGGTAGCTAGTCAGACAGACTTAGAAAGAGCCTTACCACTATGCAAAAAAGATCTACCACCATGCTGTAGTTGTTGACATGAGAGTTATTATTTCATGAGAACTACACGTTTTAAGTAATTGCCACTTTCTTATTATATTTTTAGTATAACTATTTAACTAAATATAAATTTATTAGCTTAGTCTCTATGTAAAAGTGTATATATAGCCCATAGTATACCTTGATTTATTTGTTGTCGGTAGAAATCTTGTCAAAATGGCATCAAAAATGGCAAAATACATCCAGGATTCATTCCCCGCTATTATACTGGCTTAATGAAAATTATTTACACGTTATATATGGAGGACCCAATGTTCTCAGAATGGCGAAACACACTGCTCGGAAGACGTGCCCAAAGTTTTACAGTATACCTATAACATGGCATATCGCACTTCTTTGCTCGGACCTAGATGGAGGTTACTATATATTTGTGATTTAGGAGTCCAGCGTGTGTGATTCTATGGTGAAAAGAAGAAGAAGAATTGGGTTGATCAGGTCTCCGAAACATTCGCTATAATACCAACGTTAGAACACGCTAAATGAGGCAACGCGATATATAGTAACGTCTTTGCAAACTATTTATAGCATCCAAGCTGTATTTCCAGTTAATTAATAAATGTACGTGAATACCATATCAAACTCTAGGAAATAATACCCACTCGTCGTAAAGGTTATTCTGAAAGTAATATCTTCTCGCACAAATGCTTTAACAAGGCAGCACCGTGCACCACATAAACCTGGGGGCTGGGTGAGTAATAAGTATCATTCCTCCAGTCCCTCCCGCGCTTTATGATCTTCATAGTAGGCGGCTTTATTAAAATTTATAAAGCAGGTAATACGCTATCAATAACTCAGGTAGGGTTGTCAACCGTGCCATATAAAATTCTAATAAAATGTGCTGAATGCAATAATTTTTCCTTGGTTGTTAATTGAAGTAAAAAAAAAGAAACAAGGTTATACGTAACCAAACTGTATAAACATTTCTTTTATTTAGTAAAAAACGCGGCAATTGTTTTGTGTTCGAGTGTATCTATAAAACCCTACATTTTTACTTTACACAGGTAACGACCTTGAACTCAGATGTCTCCTCATGTATATTTATATTGTTTATATTTCTTTTAAGATAGGGTTTTTTCTTGGCAATATTTTTATTCCTTGAAGGTAGGAATAGCCTTACTAAAATTAATTAGACTCCAGGGTCAGAAATATCTAACTAGGTCAGTACAAGAATTAAACAAAATTATACAAAAAGGATTAGGTATTTTAATGCTTAAATTTAAACTGAAAAAGTGTCACACAGTAACTAATAAATGTATTCCGACAGCTGCACTTTTGAATCAGACCCTATAGGTTTATTTTGTTACTAAAGCCGTGGCACTTAATTTGTGTTCAATCGCTAACCTAGTAATAATTTTAAAAAATCTATCATCGTCCTTTTTTTTTAACGTGGGGAGAAAATCCATCAATGACTGTCAGGCCCCCGGGGCAGCCGCCAGTGCCTATCGGCGACTTTAACCGACTAAGACTCCACAACAACCGTCCTAGGGTTCCTACAATGAAGTGATGATGTCTTAGTAGGTAGCGTGTTCGGACACAGCGTCGATGGACGAAGGCTCGATTCCTTGTAACTCAGTCCAAGCCTCCGGTGAAGGAAAATATCGTGATGAAACCATATCATGGTGCTAGAATTTCATAAGTCAGCCTGCCTAGTTACCGTCAAGTTGAAAATCTGTCGCCAAGCGCCTGTTGCTGCGTTCCGGCAGCTACACTTCTGAGCCTGTCTTCAACTTAGGTTTAGCGTGTTTACCATCTTCGACCACGTCGTCATTAAACATCAGATTCTTTTTTTTCTATAGTAGCACGGCAAAATTACTTCACTGTGTCTGATAGTAAGCACAGTACAATCCAAAAACAATGGCGACCACCGAGTGACACAGTATCCATCGCCGGTCGACGCTGTCATGCCGGCCTGCGAATAGCTGGATATGCACAGGCTGATCCCGAAACGCGACCCGCAAAAGCGAATCACTATGACGGGCTTTTCACCATATACATGATGGTTGCGACCCAGTCAGGCTGTAAAACCCTACCACCCCGCTTTCGCCATTGCCTCGTTCGTTATTCAGCAGGGTGCACCACGTGCAGATGAGGTTGGCTTGGATGTCTCAAGTCTTAGATGTTATTTGACACCCCTTACATCCTATCATCAAAATCCTATAAAGAAATAAAAAAGAGAAAATTCAACCTCGATATAAAATTTGACTTTGTGCCTACTAGACTATAATTATGTTAAATGTCAGTTATATAGTTTCAACTGTATCCGACGCTCAAATCCAATCCAAGTGCAGATAAATGTACACATTTCATTTAATGCTCTAACGGACATAATAAAAAGTGATGTGGTATTATATGGCGTACATAGCCTAAGGTATAAAAAGAATCAAACAAAACAACTTACGGAATTTAATCTTGTACATATTGATAGACTTTAAATTGATTAAAATAATAATATGTACAAATCATCAAATCCATATTGAAGTGATATAGTATTAGGGTACAAGTAGGGCGCAAACAATAGAATAAGGGGCAAAAGGAACAAATTCAGTACATAAAAGGATAATAAAGGGATTTTGGTTATTGCTGCACGAATCATTGGTAGGTTTCTTTCTGGATTCTATATTCCGGTTGGTTGGTCCATTACTGTAGATATAACATCCTACACCTAATGTTTAGCATGACAGACGAGATTAGATTCTTTACAATACCTATATATAAAAAGTAAATCCAAAGTTTCTGAACTTTTAGATTTTAGTGAAAAAAAATTGTTACTGGTATCTAGACATAAGTGATAATACACAATTCAATACTTTTTAGGAAAATCTGTATATGTGTTTGTTCACTCATCGCTACTAAAGTACTAGGAACTAAAACGTCACCAAGAAAATCCTGGAGTAACATTTAATCTGTGTTTCATTAAAATCGGTTCACTTTATCAAATGTTATTCTAATTTGGATGATGGGGCGAGTAAGCACACGAGAAGAGTTTGCTCTTAGCAAAGGCAAAGGCAAAGGCATTCCAGCCCCATTATTATTTTTTTAATATTTTGCTTTAAGTTTTTCCATGTCTAAAATAATGAACAACGCAGACAAAGTTCTCAGCTGGTTAATAATAAAATATTTTGCATAAACCGCAATTGAAAGCTCATTTCTGGTTAAAATCCACGACGCCTTATAATTTTATCTCTAGGAATCACAACCTATTTGTGGCTAACTTCATGTATGCCTTAAATTATACGTAAAGAAACCACGAACGAAAACTAAACCGAGTTTCATTGTTCCATCATATTTTACTAATCTCTTAGATGTGACATACGTAGTTTCAGGTATAGCTGTAGATGTGAGCTCATTAGAATTCCGGGAACGTATAAGATCTACCAGGTGACGGTCACCACACTATTCGGCGCACATGTCTTGAATGTTGATGATCACTAGATGAGCGTTAGACTGTATTATTGCTCTATTTTCGTGCGAAATATTGAAAATGTGAGTCGTTTTGTATAAATAGGCTATTCACCGATATTTGATGGGTTATTTTAACCTCCCTCTGTGATGATTATGGGATGAAAATGTATTTACCTTAAATCGGAATTTTAGTTACACTTTAGCGTTTAAAAATAATGACAATTGGCGGTTAGCGTCTACGTTTGAACTGCTATTATCAAGCTGAGGGTAAGAAATGAAACTTTGATTTTTTTCTGCTTGTTTGGTGAAATAAATCAAAATATACTTTATTCAATTTAGGCTCTTATGAACGTCAAAGCTACCAGCGGTTCGGAAAACAACCCAGTCATCGAAACTAACCAGCAAGAAGCTCGATATGGTTTATCTTTTCATCCCTTCATCACATCATATATCATTCATCACAATCGTTCACATATTGATTCACCCTTTAATTTTATTTTTTTTATGTCATAGGTGGCAAACGAACAGGTGGGTCACCTGATGTTAAGTGATCATCACCGTCCATGGACACTAACAACACCAGAGGAGTCGCAAATGCGTTGCCACCTTTTGGGGGAAGGATTAGGGGAGGGAGAGGGAGAGGAGAGAGGAGAGGGGAGGGGAGGTGGGCCTCCGGCGCTCTCACTGACCGAACGAAACGCAACATTGCAAGCACTGTTACTTCACGTCGGTTTTCTATGAGAGGGTGGTACTACCCCGAGCGAGCCGACCCATTCATGCTGAAACCGGTTATAGTTTCAGCATGGCTCTATCACCATTAATAATAGTCTTTAGACATTAAAACCCGTTTGACATGGTTCTTGAACTCAGTATCCTTCAAAATAACTGAACATACCTGATGGAAAGTAAAGTACTATCCAAAAATAACGGCGACTGTCAGTCTTATATAGCAACGGCAATCGACGTTATCGTGCACTGACTTGCAAAAGTATCTCTTCACGCCTCGTTTGAAGGGCTACATGTTGTAAGAGAAAGGGAAGATACTGGATAGGAGGTGACTTCACATCTTTACTGTACGACAGAGATAAGAATTTTCGAACTTCTTCGTTCTTGCCGGGACGACGGTTGCTAAATCCAACTGAGTGAGCATACCTATAGGAACTGATCAACCAATTCTTGCGAAAATACGACACAATAATAATGAAAGGTTAGAATTATATAACTGACCGACATTCCCGTTTTTAAAACTTTCATTACCGACGCAAAGAAGACAAACTGCTCATAAATCGTATGAAGAGTCGTAAAAATGTTCGTCTTCGCAAACATTAAATATTGGCATAACACCAATTTGACAGAATTCCAAAAATACATAAATAACCGAATATATTTTATAGGATTTGTTTCCGTCCATAACCGAAGTTTGGGAAATAAAGTTTTCGACGCTTTAATTATTGTCGCTAACACACGGTGTCTATATTCTTTGAAGGAAAGATATCTGGTACTTCTTCTTTAAAGAAATATATATATATACACGCATATTTAAATATATATATTAGATTGTCTGTTGTTTACAAAGTAGGCATTTTTAATTTAGGTATCGTTCAAATCGTTAGTATAGTAAAAAAATATTTTTCCTTATCCCCAAGACAAAAAACCCAACTTGCTAAATAATGAACACCTTAATATAGATATATACTAGCGAGCCCGTCGGACGTTATCCCTCCCTGATAATAAAAAAAAAATCATATACCTAAACCTTCCTCCTGAATCACTTTGTCTACTGGTGAAAACCGCATGAAAATCCGTTCAGTAGTTTTTGAGTTTATTGCGTACAGACAGGCAGACAGATGGAAGTTTATTAGTTTTTTATGTTAATATAAAGTTTCCAATAATTACGAGAGGAATACAACATCACTAATCATATAAAAATATTGTACGCAAAGATTGATAATCCGACGTTATCCTAAACATCATTTGTTTTATTGTAGTACCACAAAGTGCCTAAACTATATTTAACGTTAAACGTAAAGTAGTCTAAAAATAACGAATCGTATCGAATCGTAGTCATCGCAATTATGTTGACCTGCAAGCCTCTTGCCAGCCGGGTATACACCAACCAGCCATTGTGACGAACTTATAATCGCGATCCAATCGGATAAATACATATGCTTACCACCCTGCTCCGTTATTGTTCATCCCGAAACGCAATACACCTAATCGTTCCAGTTTCGACCATGCCTAGTATACTACCTAGAGTATGGTGGCCGCAATCCTACCGGATCCAATCACCATGTCTTATCACGAAAGTAACAAGCGAAAAAAAAGTAAGATGATGAAATATTGTCTAGTAGAACTTATGAATAGGATATTTGTTTTGTTAGATTGTTCCGAAAAGAATGAAGTATGTTGATTTATCATTCTTATTTTATAAACGACACACTTATATTAAATAACCATTATAATTATATAAACATACTACAAACTAGAGAACACTTGAGAAATCCGTCCTTTCTAAATATAGGTAGGTCAACAGAATACCTATTCACACTCCGCTTAACTTTCCGACGCGGCTTCAACCTTTCGCATTGTATTACGCCTCCACAGACAATAAATAACATATAAAAAACCGTCCCATAGACAACGTAAATAACGCGTTATCAGCCAACAAAACTTAGCAAAGCACGCGAGCGGTCAATAGAGAAACGTCCGAACTAGGAACAATGATTTATTTAAAACACGAAGATCCCTTATCTGCCACCTCGCGTTATCTTATTGCGTGTTTCCTAAATAATTAATGCAATATAGGGCATCGATTGTGAGGTGACTGGCGGGTGCGGGTTGGGGGCGGGGCGCGGGGGTGCGCGCGACTCACGCACGCGATTGGCTGTCGTGGCTGCGTGAGTGCGTACCTCCCCGCGTGCGTGTGCCCGTCGCCCGCCCGTGTTCAGTCGCCATCCATACGCCGTGAACAGTGGACGTATCGCGTGCCGCCTTAAGTAACGTACGTAAATCGTAATCGCGCGCCGGTACATTTTATAAACCGCTGAAGTTTTCTTTCCGATTAAGACTAATTCATCAGTCCATATGGTTCATCTCGTAGATATATTTCGTTCAGCGAAAGTTGAATACCCACCTTCTGTTATTGTAAGTAAACAATAAATTAAAAATTCTAAGGAAATACTCGAAGAAGTGTTATATATGCTTTGTTTTAATTTTATTTTCATTTTGTCTACTTTTATTTTTCTTTGCAGATAAAGTTCGGCGAGTTTTGTTCCTTTGTTGACGAGATACGAATGCGAGATTTGAAGTTACGAATTTGAAATCAAGTTTATAATTCAGTGTTGTTTTGATTACAGAGTGTTGCTTTTGTCAATGTTGTTGATTATTTCAATCTAACTTTATAATTACACAAGCATTGACCTAGTTCTTAAAAACTCTTTCATTTTGTATAAATAATAAATTGTAAATTTAAATAATAATTAGCAAATGCGTTAAAAATAAATATATTAAAAAAAATACATGTTATTAAATAAATTACATTATTATTGTAATAAATAAATACTAAGATAAAGTTTACTGGGGCGTTTTTATTTTATGTTATTTATTATTTTACATGTAACATATTTTTAAAGTCTTCTCAATATAGATTAAGAAATGTTCTGCTGGTCGTAATACAAATCGAAATTTAATTAAAATAAAATTTAATTATATGAAAATTCGTCATATTTTCTGTATTTAAATTACAGTATATTCTATAAAATCCAGTACCGAAAATGATATGATATTGAAAATTTATTCTCATCTTGATTTAACTTCTTTGTTATTCTCTTGTTACAAGTACGACCATATAGAAGTTATATAGTATAGAAGTTTTATTATTTAGTGCGAGTGTTAATTTACGATAAAAGTTTTACATATATAAAAATATATTAAAGGCATTTTTTAGTTCCTACAAATACAATATGATTGTTTTACTGTTTGTTATCCTTCCAAGTGCGAATTGAAAAATGCAATGCTATCTCTGAGGCAAATTTGAAATGCGAGAAATACTTAAGAGTTCCTACGTGACAAACCAAATACAAAATAAATTTACGTATATACTGTTAGAATTGAATTCAAAGTCTCCTTTCTTATGACTGGCCATCTTAGTTATTAAGAAGTACTCACTGGCTTTTACAGTAAAACGTTCCAAAATGAAAGACTTGCTAGTGTCAAGATATGATAAATATTTTACCACTGTTATAAATTTTTCTTTTTTATTTTAGTTTTGTGATGATATGCTGGATATATAAATAGGTTTTCGGTAACAGATTTTCCACTTAGTGCTAAGTAATAACAGAGGATACGCTACAACAAGATTATGGTTTCTTAAAATTCTTGTTTATGGCAAAATTGAAACATATGCGATTCCAAACTCGTAGCTAATCAAATAATTTTTTAGTTCAGATTTTATGTTTGAAAACCATCCGTAATATTACACTCGTCATGTAAAACTTAGAACAAAATGATTATAATTTAAAATAATTAAAAGTAATTTTTATAAAAAATTATTCCTCTAACCAAAAACAATTTCTTAGAATTTAATTATATTATTAATTCTACGTATTTATTGTCAAAATATTTCACTGTAGAGTCGATTTAGAATTCTGTTTAAATGCGAATTATTAAGAATTCCTTTGTTATGTGAATCGAATGTGATATATAGTTTTAAAAAGCTTCAAAGAACACTGCCTTGTATTAAAGTCATATTAACTGTTAAGTAATTTACAGTTAATTAATCCGTCATACATTGACTACTAGGTAAACCGACTAACTATACTGTACAGGAACCTATTATATAATCATAGAAAGCAGATAAAATTAATATGTACAAATTAACATTGTGTAGTTAGTCTAAAGCGACACAGAGATAGAATGTATAAATTCTGCATTAAGGTGCATTTAATAAAGAAAAGAACTATGATGTAACTATACGGGACAAAATTGTTGGGTTTCTTGTCTGTCTACCACTCTCAAGTTGATAATCTTTGACCAAGCGACTATCATAGGTGTATTCCGACAGCTGTAATTGTGAGCCAGGTCTTTCCTAAGTCTATCGTATTACAATCTTCGACCCCGTCATTATTTAGTATCATGTAAAATTTTAGTCAAATGCTAAAACCTTAAATCATGTACTTCTTGGTTTTATCCCAATTAAATAGGATCGGTTCAATATGTATTCCTCTTCCATTATCTTCTATCAATTATCAATATACAAACTTTTTACACTCATACCATTCTTCACTTCCATCCGTATTTTTTTCAGTTTATCTCTCTTATATTTGTTCGGCTTCATTTATAAAAGTATATTATTAAAAAAGTGTTAAATGTTTTGGAGACCATACCATGCTAATATTACTTCCCAATCTCTCTGCCACTAGCGCTCCATTCAAGCATTCTCTGACATACATTCTTGCAATCTTCTCCATTCTGCGTATACTACACACCAATCTTAATCTTTGTATCTTTGCTACAAGTAACCTTATTTCATTGGTTTCATTTGTAACCTAGCACTTGCATTTATACAGACTTTAATACATACAAAAAAAATGTGTCATTAGGCTATTAAAAAAAGATAAAAAAGAAAATTTAATTTAACCTCATTTACGTCGTAAATAACTGAACTAGACCTAATCTTAGACCACAACGTTTCCTCAAAATCAAGACCATTTCCACAAGACTCTGGCAATGATATTCACAAATCACTGATTCCCTCCATTAAACCCTATCGTTCGAGCTCATAAAAGTTGCCCGTATGCCCCAATATACTGAGGACAGAACACGTTACGGATTCCAGAACTGTGCCCGGGCACATAAGCAGAACATAAAAAGTTTTATGATGACCCCACCCAGTTAGCCGGACGGAGTCGAAACTTGCGAAAGAATTCCTTTTGTACGCCCCATTACTCCAGCGGGGGAGACGTTGGTTTCTTTAGTAATCTCAAGTCCACTTAAATTTGATTATAATAATATTGTTTTAAGTTTCTCGCTACTACTATTTTCCAATAATAATTTGATTAATTATGGTCTTTATAAGAGCAACATACATTTTCCAAGCCAAGTTATTATGAAGTTTGTACTTGCATCTGTTCTTTAATAAAATATCCATAAATTGTTTTAGGCAATCATATTTCCTTTTCAACTGTACAATAAATTGATTGTAAAGGAGTGGTCCATTCGTGTTTAATTTCTAAAAATTTAAATTACTGTCAAGATACTTTAATTCAAATGAACTGAACCACATGAGCTGTTGTTACTTCGATATCGGTTAGCATAGTTTTTTACCTACGCTAATAGTGTCAATAGCTTTCTACAATGAAAAGGCTATAAAACGCACTGAGAGTTTTTCAGATCTGAGTGGTAGTTCCAGAGATGAGTATGTTCAAACAAAAAAAAAATGATTAAAAAATATTGGTATAAGATTTATTAATATTTTTGATTATTATTTGCATTAATAATTGTGATATTAAAACATGCTTATATACACAATATATTTTAAGACAAATGACAATTAGTAATTATGCTTTTTATGTTGATAATTTATTATTTATCCATTGTAGTCATTCTAATAAACCTAAATAAAATTATGTAAAGCCTAGTTACATATTTCACAAGACCAAAAGCAATTTAGCAAGAATTTAATTATATACCCGTAATGTAAAATGTACTAGGCACTTTGTGTATAGATTTACGCGTATAAAGATTTTGGTACTACGTATATAGAATTGTTCTTGCATTACTAAGCTTTGAATATGCTCAATATATAATCTCAATTATTTGATACGTTTATCCACTTCATTTATATATTCTCTTACTTTTCTGAGCTCGTATACATATAACAATTAATATCCATTACAAAATGTATTTACGTAAGGCTCATTCGACGGACATTATTTTCTTTGTAATCAAATTTTGTTAACAAAGTCTTCAGAAGCTGACGCTAATAATAATATGAAACTGCTTACAAATAATTTATCATAGTCCTAAAAGACACATTAACTGTAAACGAATCATATTATCTAGAAGCACTTATACCTCATACAAAAATAAAAGTAAATCTTGTTGATAAAGCAAGGGCAAAAAGTTTAAATGCCCCTTTTAAAGTTCTCTACACTGCAGGTAACAAGCTACATTGGGACTAAAAGTTTTGATTGTCAAAAGCTATAATAAAATGGATATACATTTTATATACTCGCTAATGGATTCGAGTAGATGGGCTTTTATCGTTAAGCTTGTCAGCATTATTCTTAACGTTCAAGAGAGACGTTTTGCATAATTTATATTATTTTCATTTAAATCCTGAATACGTCGTTATAAATGTAAAGATTTAGTTCATATTATCCTCATTGTCTCTTATATGACTAATAGCTGTGTCCGTGACTCTGTCCGCATGGAAGTTAATGTAATAAAACTTACTTATCTAATTTTCTCTCGTACTTAAGTCGCATCGTCATTAAAATTGCAATAACGTTTGATAAAATAAACCGATTTTAATGAAACCAAGACTAAACGTTTCTGGAGGATATGCTTTATAATTCTGTGAACGCAGTAATTTAGCAGTGATGCGTGTTCAAACAAACAGACGGACATTTCATAAAGTGATTGAAATGAAATACTTATTCCAAGACACTTGATTAAATTGATTAAAATCTAAATAGTACAGGTACAGTAGATTTAAATAATTACGGCTATGACACTTACAGACAGGAATAGCCAAATATTTCAAAAGAAGCCAGAGGCAAATGCGTTAATCACGCCTTATAATAGCCGTGGTGGCCTAGTGGTTTGGCTGATGGTATATTAATTCGATGTCCGCAGGTTCGAACCCCGGCATGTAACAACAAATTTTTCCGAATTCGCGTACATTTACTAATTTAAATTAGCAGGTAAAAAAAGGTAAAAGGCAGCTATAGATTGACGGTGAAGGAAATCATCGTGAGAAACAGGAGAAATATTCGCATCGTACCACCGTATGTGGGGAAAAATATAGAACTATGGGTTGCTCGGAGTTTGAAATCGCCAATACATTGTAAACTGGCGCGACGATTATCCATACGAAAGGTATTCGGGAAGAGGCCTATGACCTTGCAGTGGGTCTCTTACAGTCTAATGATAACATCTTATATTGGTAAGATAAGGTATGAAGAAGAAAACACATTCTCCTTGTTTCTTATTTGTAGTGTAACTTTAAAATTCGAATAAATGAATTGATGATGATTTACCAATCTAATGATATGAGATAACAGATATACACTCAATTTATTACATCATTATCTATATAAAAATATAACTATAGGGAAATCGCATGCCCTTTAAACTCGGGCCAGTTATTTTATTAAATTAGGTACTTAATAAATTCTATTTAACTTCACGGATTGGATAAAGGGGACTCTTTAATTTATGATCGGTTTTACTTCGTAACAAAAGCCAACAATTTGTTACAAAAACTTGGTGTAACCGCAATGCCTTTGAACTTTAGCAATTTAACACTTCCATCTTAATTCTGACCCACCGAGATAGCCGCTGAATATTTTTCCGTTGTTACCGAGTAATTTGGTTTGATTGGAATCTATTTCTCAGAATTTTCAATACAACGGGAACATTCCTTTTTTCCTGGACAGAAGAGGCGATACATTGTTTACTGCGTTCTTAATAATGTATCATGAGATGTTCATTGGTCTAATAACTGTAAACGGAAAATTGTGAAAGTGTAACAAACAGATCAACATTCGCAATTACAAAAATAGATAGGATAAATATTACAAGAAGAATTTTTCCCATTTTAACCTCAAAATATAGCATTAATAAGTATCTTTTAAGACTACAAACAGAAAAGATTACGAAAATTAATGAGTATTGCAATTATTATTTTTAAAAAGCACATACTCTATGCTTTGATAATAATACCTTTGCATTTCTAAGATTGACCACAATTTAATATTAGAGTTTTAATTAAAAATCATGTATTAAATTATTGTGTTATAACAATAAATACATTTTAGAGAATTGTTATGTAATCTTAGTACATCAGACTACATTATTACGAAAACCAAAAGTCAAATATGTAACCATACATAGTTTCAGTATCAGAAATAAAATATTTCATACCTAAAGTTGAAGCTGTATTCATTTGGCCACGCCTACAGCAAAACGCACTGTTCCCATCCCGTTCTGGGGAGGTTTCAATTGATTTGCAAGAGAAAATTCCTTTTACCTACTAAACTACCTACTTACTAAATTTTAGCTCTCTGAAATGTAAGCGATGTCGTATTTAGTCCTTGATATGGTTATTCTGTGACATTTCAAAAATTTTAAACTTTAAAGAAATTCGAATGAAACTATCACCACGGTAAGAATATGGCTCTCCTGCTCCACGCGCCTGAAGAAGTTTTTACTTCAAAACTGAAAAACAAACGATAAGAAATACATTAATAATTAATATAAATCGAAAGCAATTGAAAATAGATTTGGTTCCTTCATGACATAAATAACATGTAATTTTAACACTTTATGTTTAACCAAACAGATCAACATTCGCAATTACAAAAATAGTTAGGATAAATATTTCAAGAAGAATTTTTCCCATTTTAACCTCAAAATATAGCATTAATAAGTATCTTTTAAGACTACAAACAGAAAAGATTACGAAAATTAATGAGTATTGCAATTATTATTTTTAAAAAGCACATACTCTATGCTTTGATAATAATACCTTTGCATTTCTAAGATTGACCACAATTTAATATTAGAGTTTTAATTAAAAATCATGTATTAAATTATTGTGTTATAACAATAAATACATTTTAGAGAATTGTTATGTAATCTTAGTACATCAGACTACATTATTACGAAAACCAAAAGTCAAATATGTAACCATACATAGTTTCAGTATCAGAAATAAAATATTTCATACCTAAAGTTGAAGCTGTATTCATTTGGCCACGCCTACAGCAAAACGCACTGTTCCCATCCCGTTCTGGGGAGGTTTCAATTGATTTGCAAGAGAAAATTCCTTTTACCTACTAAACTACCTACTTACTAAATTTTAGCTCTCTGAAATGTAAGCGATGTCGTATTTAGTCCTTGATATGGTTATTCTGTGACATTTCAAAAATTTTAAACTTTAAAGAAATTCGAATGAAACTATCACCACGGTAAGAATATGGCAAGTAAATTTATCAAATCACATTCCATTCTCATATTTCGAGATAATTATAAGCAACACAAAAAATAAGAGAACTGAATCGCAAAAAAATCAATCGCGATTTTTTTTATGTCATATGTGGCAAACGAACAGGTGGGTCACCTGATGTTAAGTGATCACCACCGTCCATGGACACTAATAACACCATAGGAGTCGCAAGTGCGTTGCCACCCTTTGGGGGGAAGGGTTAGGGGAGGGAGAGGGAGCAGAGAGAGCAGAGCAGAGAGCAGAGGCGGGCCTCCGGCGCTCTCACTGACCGAACGAAACGCAACAATGCAAGTACTGTTACTTCACGTCGGTTTTCAATGAGAGGGTTTTTTTTTTATACGTGGGGAAATCCCTTATGGGGAGTCCGACTCCGAGACTCCGACTTATGCGAGTCCGACTCGCACGGACTAAAACCCCACGGTGTACCGTCCGACCATATTGTTGGGGCGGCAAGGGATCGATCTATGCTTCTCCCCTTGAAGAGCCGCCCCAACTGTCCGCCCGGCGGAAGTTGACCGCCGGGCTCCTACCTATAGAGAGGCAACCGGGTACACACCGGCTGCCCCCCCTCGTCCGCCGAACCTGTGCAATGAGGAGATGGGCCCCCCGGCCCATCCCCTCAGGTCCGACTACGCAAGAAGAATTTTTCCCATTTTAACCTCAAAATATAGCATTAATAAGTATCTTTTAAGACTACAAACAGAAAAGATTACGAAAATTAATGAGTATTGCAATTATTATTTTTAAAAAGCACATACTCTATGCTTTGATAATAATACCTTTGCATTTCTAAGATTGACCACAATTTAATATTAGAGTTTTAATTAAAAATCATGTATTAAATTATTGTGTTATAACAATAAATACATTTTAGAGAATTGTTATGTAATCTTAGTACATCAGACTACATTATTACGAAAACCAAAAGTCAAATATGTAACCATACATAGTTTCAGTATCAGAAATAAAATATTTCATACCTAAAGTTGAAGCTGTATTCATTTGGCCACGCCTACAGCAAAACGCACTGTTCCCATCCCGTTCTGGGGAGGTTTCAATTGATTTGCAAGAGAAAATTCCTTTTACCTACTAAACTACCTACTTACTAAATTTTAGCTCTCTGAAATGTAAGCGATGTCGTATTTAGTCCTTGATATGGTTATTCTGTGACATTTCAAAAATTTTAAACTTTAAAGAAATTCGAATGAAACTATCACCACGGTAAGAATATGGCAAGTAAATTTATCAAATCACATTCCATTCTCATATTTCGAGATAATTATAAGCAACACAAAAAATAAGAGAACTGAATCGCAATTAAAGAAATTCGAATGAAACTATCACCACGGTAAGAATATGGCAAGTAAATTTATCAAATCACATTCCATTCTCATATTTCGAGATAATTATAAGCAACACAAAAAATAAGAGAACTGAATCGCAAAAAAATCAATCGCGATTTTTTTTATGTCATATGTGGCAAACGAACAGGTGGGTCACCTGATGTTAAGTGATCACCACCGTCCATGGACACTAATAACACCATAGGAGTCGCAAGTGCGTTGCCACCCTTTGGGGGGAAGGGTTAGGGGAGGGAGAGGGAGCAGAGAGAGCAGAGCAGAGAGCAGAGGCGGGCCTCCGGCGCTCTCACTGACCGAACGAAACGCAACAATGCAAGTACTGTTACTTCACGTCGGTTTTCAATGAGAGGGTTTTTTTTTTATACGTGGGGAAATCCCTTATGGGGAGTCCGTACATTAATAATTAATATAAATCGAAAGCAATTGAAAATAGATTTGGTTCCTTCATGACATAAATAACATGTAATTTTAACACTTTATGTTTAACCACTTGATGCTAATTAAATAATCAATTGCAAAGACGTAGCAGACAATAATGGCGTTTAAAACACCAATCCTCCGAACTATTAATTTCCTTCGTAATAAAAATAAACATACTGTATGCCCTAAAACCGACGTTCCGTTACTTCAGTCATGTGTATCGAATCCAGGTCAAGTATCCGACCATAACTATTTAGTGGGCACCCGCTGACAGCTCACTCCCACGTGTTTTATTTATCCTGACACTTTGACAGACCGAAATGTTGTTGTTTCTGTTTCGCTTTTGTTTTTTAATAAACCTATTTTTTTTTTCTACAATCCAATATGCTCCTGTTTACGGTTCGGCCACTCGCTGCGTGTTTTTCAGCTTTGTTTATGAATAAGTGGATTTATTGTTGACAGATAATTTTACGGATTGGACTGTTGGTTTGATAAATGTAAGCGTAAATTTGCAGTTACAATTTATCATTTTGCTTGACAGTAAAATATTAATAACGTTTGGTCTCAAATCTATATATTTTGATTTTTTTTTCTCTTATATCAAATGTATTATCATTCTCATAAAGTAGATTAAAGTCTGAAGAATTAAGCAGGAGGCATTCTAATCTATTTTTAATTAATAAAGCAATTGAAGGGAAACTTATCAAATTATTAATTATATACTATTTTCAGCTACCTGTATTTGAACACATTTTTTGTTAACATTTTAGAAGGTATTCTATATTCAGTTTTAATCTCTATTGCACCTTTTATTAACGTAATGAATAAATTCTTAGTGATATATTTTAAAAAGCTGGTAACTTGTAAAGCAACTTTTATAAAATTGTTTAATTCTGTTGTAATTTAATATGTGATATATTTACATACACTTTTTCTTCCCTCGTACCTAAGCTATGTTGTTATGTTTCACTGCACTAGTTTTAATTTTAGTTCCTATCTTTCTGCTTCCATTGCAATTTATCAAATATTATGAACGTCTGGGACTTATATATCTAAATATTTGGAAACTGCAGGCTTTCCTATAATGGCAATCATAGTAACTTCTTCATTTTTAAGGACATTTGTTAACAGTGACCACTTCGTAACGTAGCACCTCGCATCTAGTTTAGCTATTTATAACACTCTGATACCTTGAGTGGATATCTCTACGGTCACCTAATATAGCATCTATTGCTTTTTAGGCAGCTTTACAATTATTGGAAAATTTAATATTCTTAAAGCATCTACTCAGTTTTATTCACATTCTACCATCATATCTTGAAGTATCAGGAAACAGATAATTCCAGTTCCTCGCAGTTAATGATACACCCCTGCACGAAAATACATTAATAATACAATAATATTAGGTGACGTAATTCCTTTGTCCACTGTATTCGGTGTGTAAAGATGTTATCTACGTCTATATAAAGCTATAGTAACCAAATGACCGTTAGGAATAGACAATGTGTGTCGTAAAAATACATCCATTTACGTTGATTACTTTACGTGGAAAGTTTAGTTTCGAAGTAAATGTCATGTCAATTTGGGGATATAAGTAATATATGTCTGTGCTGATATTAATACTCTTTGTTTAGTACTTTTTGTGTTAAGACTCAAAGGTCATATGTTAATTGACAGCAAACAAACAGGTTTGAAAGACTTGTATCAACTACAAACTACTACGCATTAATAACGAGTTATTTCATAGTTAGCACTTTATTATATGGTCCTTATTAGATTGCTATATTTTACCGACGGCTTCGCTCGTATTATTGTAGTAAAAGATATTTATAAATACAACGGGAACATTCCTTTTTTCCTGGACAGAAGAGGCGATACATTGTTTACTGCGTTCTTAATAATGTATCATGAGATGATCATTGGTCTAATAACTGTAAACGGAAAATTGTGAAAGTGTAACAAACAGATCAACATTCGCAATTACAAAAATAGATAGGATAAATATTACAAGAAGAATTTTTCCCATTTTAACCTCAAAATATAGCATTAATAAGTATCTTTTAAGACTACAAACAGAAAAGATTACGAAAATTAATGAGTATTGCAATTATTATTTTTAAAAAGCACATACTCTATGCTTTGATAATAATACCTTTGCATTTCTAAGATTGACCACAATTTAATATTAGAGTTTTAATTAAAAATCATGTATTAAATTATTGTGTTATAACAATAAATACATTTTAGAGAATTGTTATGTAATCTTAGTACATCAGACTACATTATTACGAAAACCAAAAGTCAAATATGTAACCATACATAGTTTCAGTATCAGAAATAAAATATTTCATACCTAAAGTTGAAGCTGTATTCATTTGGCCACGCCTACAGCAAAACGCACTGTTCCCATCCCGTTCTGGGGAGGTTTCAATTGATTTGCAAGAGAAAATTCCTTTTACCTACTAAACTACCTACTTACTAAATTTTAGCTCTCTGAAATGTAAGCGATGTCGTATTTAGTCCTTGATATGGTTATTCTGTGACATTTCAAAAATTTTAAACTTTAAAGAAATTCGAATGAAACTATCACCACGGTAAGAATATGGCAAGTAAATTTATCAAATCACATTCCATTCTCATATTTCGAGATAATTATAAGCAACACAAAAAATAAGAGAACTGAATCGCAAAAAAATCAATCGCGATTTTTTTTATGTCATATGTGGCAAACGAACAGGTGGGTCACCTGATGTTAAGTGATCACCACCGTCCATGGACACTAATAACACCATAGGAGTCGCAAGTGCGTTGCCACCCTTTGGGGGGAAGGGTTAGGGGAGGGAGAGGGAGCAGAGAGAGCAGAGCAGAGAGCAGAGGCGGGCCTCCGGCGCTCTCACTGACCGAACGAAACGCAACAATGCAAGTACTGTTACTTCACGTCGGTTTTCAATGAGAGGGTTTTTTTTTTATACGTGGGGAAATCCCTTATGGGGAGTCCGACTCCGAGACTCCGACTTATGCGAGTCCGACTCGCACGGACTAAAACCCCACGGTGTACCGTCCGACCATATTGTTGGGGCGGCAAGGGATCGATCTATGCTTCTCCCCTTGAAGAGCCGCCCCAACGGTCCTCCCGGCGGAAGGTGACCGCCGGGCTCCTACCTATAGAGAGGCAACCGGGTACACACCGGCTGCCCCCCCTCGTCCGCCGAACCTGTGCAATGAGGAGATGGGCCCCCCGGCCCATCCCCTCAGGTCCGACTACGGTGGCGGGAGGAGTTGGGCAAAGCGCCGCCTCTTCCTGCCGGTCCTCCGTTGGCGGAGAGGGCCACTTAGAGGGTCTACCTCGCGGGCCCTCTTCGCCGCCTCCTTCTGCGAGATGACCTCCTCGCAGAAGGAGGCCATCGCTCGCCAAGCCTGTTCGCTGCCGAGTATGGCCAAAACCACGCTCGGCAGCTACAAATTCCCCCCTATATTCCCCACCGCCGCAGCCAGAATGTTGCGCTGCCCCTCCCACGCAGCACACTCGGACAGAGTGTGCTGCGCGGTGTCCTCATCAGCGCCGCACTCGTGACATGCGGCGGTCGGCTCCCTGCGTGCGATATGATGCAGGTACCACCCGAAGCACCCGTGCCCGGTGTTGCGTTTCGTTAGGTCAGTGAGAGCACCGCAGGACCACCTCCCCTACTCCCCTACCCTCTCCTCTTCCCCCAAACACAGGCTAGCAACGCACTTTCGACTCCCCTGGTGTTGTTAGTGTCTATGGACGTTGGTGATGCTTAACATCAGGTGACCCATGTTCGTTTGCATGATATGCCATAAAAAAAAGTATGCTTTGGAATATCATTCAAGGGTCCTTCACTTTTGACAAATTGGTGTAAGAGCAGGCTAATAGTGCGATGACATAGTTTGAAGTATGAACATGATAAAGATAGCTTAATGTGGTTAAATGATAATTAGCATAGTTAGGTCCAATTAGTGAATGATAATAACTGACAGAGATTATAAATCATGATGGCCTAATGGTGTGACCGGTGGAAAATCATTCCGGTGTGCAAAGATTCGAATTCTGACATGAACCAAGGAATTTTTAGAAATTGACGTACATTTACTAATTTATATTGATAACACTACCGGCTGACGATGAAGGAACACATCGTGAGGAAACCTGAACCTGAGAAATGTTCTTTTAGTACGATTGTATGCGGGAAAATATCAATATATGGATTTCTCAAAGCTTGAAGTCGGCAATACGTCGTGATGGCGCGATGATTATGCTCATACCTTTCTTATGTTTATATTCTATGATAAATATTATAAACGTTTAAAAATTTGACTTCTGACATCTCCTATGACTTTTCCGCATCAAAATAAATTACAATAATAAATCAGAATAAAAATTATGTGCTAAGGAACATAATTTCTCCTTTTAACAGATGTCAAATGACCACAAGATAAACCGATACGAGTGACGCACGTGTTTTGATCTTTTATAAGAAGAACTTTTATAGATATCGCAAAACTTTTTAACCGCTCTGTATGTAACTGTGAATTCGAGCTTACGCGTAATATAGACAATAATTTATCCTTTAGTTAACCTGATGATATACTTATAAAATAATAAGTGTGTATACGGAAATATATATTCTGTGCGCTTCATTAAGAGCAGCCAAAACAGTTAGAAAGGACTATACTTTATCATAAGTCGAGTGTAGCACTGGAATGATACTTAAATAAAACAGGAATATTGAACTGAACTCTCCATATATCACGAATTATTGGTCAACCAAAACTATCTAATCTTCCACTGAATTGTTTTCGGTCTCAACACGTCCCGCTCCAAACTTAGGTATTATTTACATAGTAGTTACATAATAGTTACATAATAGTTATTTAAGCGTAATTAATTTAGCTAGAGCTCTAAAAACGACCGGCCCTGTTAGACCTAAACGTGCATCCATTTAATTATGCACGCCCCTCCCAGTGGTCATTTGTTCCAGAATAAATTAGCTACATACATTTTAAATTAGCGACCGTCGAGTTTCAAGTATCGTCGACCACTTTTTTTAGTTGTACGCGATTTATCATCACGACTTACCGGAATAGATAGGAAGAGTTAGGTAATTTTTTTCTTACGATTTTTTATGACACCGAAACTTTTTGAATTACTTTTTTTATAATTGTAATATTATATGTTTATCCATTTTCATTACATAATATTAACCAACAAACGTCATGGTGCTATGACCACTCAGGAAAATGCTTAATTGGTTAAGTCGAAGAACATAGCTCAAATAAAACTTTTAAGTATGTATTTCATAATTAATTCAAACTTAATTCTTTATTTATTAGGTTTAACATAACTTTTGATAGAGTAACCGATTTTATTGAAACCAAATACAAAAGGAATATCGGAAATTATGCTTTATGATTTTCTTGGCGAGGTTTTATCGTGAACATAGTACTTTAGCAGTGATGCGTGTTCATACAAACAGACAGACAGACATTTCTAAAAATAATTTAAATGTATTTTATTACTTATTTCAAGACGCAACGAATTTTTTTCACAAAATCTAAAAAGTACAAACACGTTAGATTTACATTTTTATTATATGTATAGATTGATTTTATTTATTAAATTTATTCTTTTTTTTTTATTATTATGGTTATTATTTATTTATTTATTATGACAATACATTTGTAAATATAAATATTAATAATGTAAATATTAACAACTTTTGTAACTAAATTTAAATATAGTCATATGTATAGACAATCACGGTATGCTCCGACAATAAATTAAATTCCAATAAAACCAAATTAAAGATTCATAAAAACTATTTTATAGATTAAAAGAATTAATAATTAAGTAATTATCATCTGTAATTTAAGATTCGAGATATTGAGAAAAATTATTTTATTTTCAGATGAACCGAGCAATACAAGTGAAACCAGCAGACAGTGAAAATAGAGGAGGTATTTATCTACAATTTAATTATTCTGTTTTTTTACTATACTCTAAAAACAATGTAAATTCGAGGCGAAACTTTATATCGCATTTTTGTATAATTTTTTATATGTAAATCAGAACAAAGTGTACTTATCGTCGTGCGTAGCTATTATTTAGATTTTATGTATATATATATCAATCGAATGCCTATTATCCCTTTTCAGGAGGTCAATTTTATTACTCGATTTTAAAAATTTAATTTATTAAATGACTTCGTAATCCATTTTACTTAGTAATATTGAGTATTTAAATAATTGGCTTACGAAATCGTTACAATTTTTGTATACAATTTTTCGTTTTGTTAATGCAGAATATTTAATAATGTTACACAGTTTTTTGTGATTAAAATTGTGAACAAGAATGTATTCCGCCCATTTTATTTCTTATTTTATCAGGATTAGGAATAGATCGCAATGTCATCTGATGCTAAACAACGACCACCTAAGATGCTAAATACGCTAAATCTTGAAGAAGATTAACTCTCAAGTGCAGCTATCGAATCACATATATACGTGTTTGTCGACAAGTTTTCAACATGATAACATAAATATGTACAGCGTTATTGTTTTGCTAAGGCTTGTCTATGACTGGAAAATAAAATGAATTTGCAATTGCGCCATTATTTAACCGACTTCGAGAAAGGAGGAGATTACTACGTTCGATTGCATGTTTTTTTATGTATGGTAATCGATATCTCCGTCAATTCTGAACCTATTTTAATGATTCTTTTTTTATTTGACTTGGTTATATTCAGAGGTGGTCTAATATAAATTTGATTTTTTTTATTGACTGGATCTTGCGAAATACGTTGTTAGGAGTTAGAAATAAACATTGATCGGTTTTATTAAATATATGGTGATCTCAATCGAATACTAAACGTTATTCCATGCTAGTAATTGAAAACAGCTGAAGCCTGCAAGTTCATTATAGAGTAGCGTGTTCAAGAGAACGCAAAGTTAAATTTACCAAGGTAATTATAGCTTCAGTATGACAACTAGAATACCGGTTTTATAATATACGATTTACCGGTTTTTAATATTGTAAAACCGAAGTGACAACCCATTTTAATCAAAAAAGCGGTTGTGTGTTGATACATATTTATGTTATTAATATGACTAAGACTGGTCGCAATTCGTGACCCACTAGGTTATAAACTCAGTAGTGACTCTCTTCCATTCCTTCTCATTTTGCAACCAATATATTTTCAGCTATCGAGAGTATGGCAAGACTAAGATGAATTGTAGATCTCGCTGTGTTTATCGTTTATTTTGGACTGCACTCTGCATAGTATCAGGTGCAGTGTCGTTATTCGATAAAAAAATAAAAGAGATAACTTCTATCTTGTGCATAACGTAGCCCCGCCACAAGACAAATGTAAATAATACGTTTCAATACAAAATAAACTAAAACGGTTTTTATTACACTTACAAATTTTATATTCAAAAGTCATTTGTGCTTTTATGTTTGTATTAATAAATGAGTATTTATTTATTTTCTTAAGAAAATTACATATTTAATTACAGTTCAGTTTGAAAAACCAGTAACAACAGATACACAACTAATAGTATAACTTGATAACCGTTTTATAATCATAATAATATTTTTTTCAATAAGTAATCTGGTAAGATATTAAGGAAGAAGATTAACAACTAAAATTACAATTATTTAGAGGTAATAAAGAAAATGTTTTATCAGTTTTTTGAAGTAATGAAGTCTTATGTGACTCTACGTTGCGCTACTGATCTCCTTACACAATGAACAGGATAAGTGGACGCAGCGTAACCGAGCCGGATCCGTGACGGCGTTTGTTTCAAGCACGATTAACTTTATGAAGCTTGGACTTATAATTTATGAGGGAATCTTTTGATGGTGATCCGTTCAAGCCGACTTTATAAACTAATGCAGCGTGTTTATACCGTTAAGCTATACATAAATGTTTGCGAGATGATTTTCTCTGTATTAAACATGTACGGTTAATTTAATGAATTTAGTTGTATCTACTAATGTGCATATTTATGGAAACCTATTAAACATAATCCAGTATTTATCCACAACAGTATTTAATGGGTTGGCTCGACCGGGGCAGTACCACCCTCTCAGAGAAAACCGACGTGAAGTACCGGAGCGCCGGAGACCTACCTACTCTCCCCTTCCCCTTCTTTCTTCTCTTCCTCCCCAACACAAGCTGGCAACGCACTTGCGACTCTCCTCATGTTGCCAGTGTCTATGGACGGTGGTGATCACTTAACATAAGGTGACCCACTTGTTCGTTTGCCTCCTATGATATATAAAAAAAAACAACATTGAAACGATGAAGCGTCAGCATGTTTCAACATCGAATCGATTATTGAAGGAAAATGTAATGATAAAATCAAGTTTATAGAGTTTCATCTAAGTCCAACTGGTTAGATACCACCCTCAAACTTAAAATCTGTCGTGGAGCTCCTATAGGTGTGTTCCAGCAGCTGCCCCTTAGATCCCCTCTAGTGAGAGCATATCATCATTAAATATGACTGTCATCGAAAATCAAACCTATAAAGTATAAGAAATATGTATAGTCCACGTTAAAAATATATTATTACAATTTTATCGTCAATTGATTTTGATAAAACTTTACAGTAAATCAGTTTATACATCTGAATAATATTTAGAATAATCTATAAAGACGTTGTTTAAAATCAAAATCAGAAATACTTTATTCAGTTTAGATCCTAAGAAAGCGCTTACCCAAACATCGAGATGAACCGGCAAGAAACTCAGTCGGGTTTATCTTTTTAACGTACAATTTACAATACATTAAAGTTGCAATCGTTTTTAGCAGATGCACAGAGAGAGGTGTTAATTCCTGACAAAACTATCGTTCGCATATTGATGCACCTTATAACAGCCTTTTCATACACCGAAATTATCGAAAATGTATGTTTTCATGTAAAATAATAGCTACTGAATTAAATAAAGGATTAAGAACTCTTATCAACTAGGCGCAGAAACCCTTCATAATATGGGATATGGAAGCCCCGATCTGTGAAGAAGCACCGTAAAGTCATTAATGTGACTATCCTTTTGCCACCGTGATATAGCTGTGGCAAAATATTGTACAGCGCCATCTATTGAAGCACAAGCGACTAAATGGTAAGCGTCTAAACAAAAAAATACTGCTATCTAAGTCCGTCTCGGTGTGCGCTGCATAATCCGTTAGAGTTACAAGAATATGTGATGATGTGGCACTAATAAACAGATAAAAGTAAATGAAGTCGTAGTGGGT
>MU159021.1:17392-31193 GCA_015888305.1 Antheraea pernyi
ACGCTAACGTCGAAAGCTGCTGCTAATTCAGCCGTAGATTGTGTATCATTAGCTTCCACAATCGCCTTTAATTCGTCATTGTCAACCAAAGCTTTCGGACGACCGCGAGGTTCATTTTTCAGATCGAAATTCCCAGAAAGGAAGCGAGCAAACCAATAACAGGTGGTGCGTTGGTTTGTAGTGTTAGCTCCGTAAACGTCGTTGATATTGCGTGCCGCTTGTGCCGCGTTGCTGCCACGACAGTACTCATATTCCATAATTACTTGAATTTTTAACGTATCCATGATGACAAAAAAGATTGAAATGCGATGAAAATGTAGCACTAATCAATAAACAAATGAATACTTTTGGAAAAGAATTCCATGTTTTTAAAATAAAATTAATTTGAAATTAGAATTCTTAGCGAAACAAAAATTATTTTGATTTGAAATGGCCAGTACTGCAGAGCGGCAATTTCATAGGTAAAGACCTATTATTTTGTAAATCGTACCCATTTTTTGTGTTTCTTCCGTGCATATTAGGTTAGGGAATTCCCCCTAAATTTAGGAGTTTTTAAATCCAGAGGTCAATTTAAGCACATATAGTATAAAGGGATTTACAAACTAAACAAAAAAATTAAGGATGAGCCTGGGTTATCAGGGTTGTTGTATATCTCTGTTTGAACTATAAAACTTAAAAACATAGATTTTTCAATAAACATTCGCTCATCTGATATAAATCTCCACGTATAAATTTTCTTGTTTTGAGTTTAAAGAAAAACTTAAACGTAGGTTTTGAGATAGTAACCTTCTGGCAACTCTTTTCTATGTTAGCGATTCTTACAATTATACACCAAAGTAGACATGAGTAACTCAGTGAAAATCCTTGCGCTAACTCAGTGAACTGCGATGGCTCATTGCGCTAACTGAAAATTGGGCCATAACGAAACAACAACAAAATGAAAACATGCCGAGTGAGCAACGTAATACGCGCCATCTGCAAGCCGCGCTCACATGTACTTAGCACAAACACCGCGCAATCTGCGTTGGCTCATTGTTTGCTTATCGAGTGAGTGAAAGAATGAATAATATCGGGCATGATGACACTTGATTGTGTTAATTCAGGTATTGTATGTGTTATGTATGTTTATGGTAAGATGGCATGCTCAAAAATTATATATTTCAATGAATTTTTGTCTTTGTTACTTCACTGCACTTTAGAATACAAAATAAAAACACTTTCGGACACTATAACACAATAACAAATTAAAATAAATCAAACAATATTTTTCTTTCAACTCGCTCCCACAGAATCGATTATAGTCCATTCGTTGTGATTTTCAAACGCAAACGTATTCCGTCATTTGTTTTACGCACAGCTGTTAACTCGGCCATCTGTCAAATTAAAACCGTATAGCCAGAACACTGCTTGGATTCCAGGCCATTGCGGTATCTCTGGAAACGAATCAGTGGGTACTTGCGCAAATAATGCTATCCAATTTGGTTCCTTGAACTATTATAGACTATATATAGAAGATCTACGTTCTCTAGCTAAAACTATATTATTAGAAGCATGGCAAAAGGATTGGAATTTTGTAATTCGAACTGTGTATTGCTTTCACACGGCGCCATAAATTAAAGAAGAAGTAAAGTTTCGAATTTCCCGGTACCACGCTGTGCGCCAACTCATTTTGAAGAAGTGAGTTAACACATTCAGCGCAGCGAACTGAGTTGGCGCAATTGCGCGGCGCAGCGCAATGTTACACATCTCTACTCCAAAGAGCTTAGTCCGGTGAAGCTGTGAAGACGTTGCCAGCACAGAGTAACAGGGTTTGCCAGGTCAATAGCGTAGTCAGTTCGAGAACAAAAAAATACTCCAAAGAGTACCTATAATAAGTATTATAGGAATTATTCTCCTTCACAGACCACATCACAGACTATTAGTCATACAAGTAATACTCTCAGTATATAGTATCTTATCTATGATTAATAATACTCCTTGGTTAGCGAAGTCAGAGTGTCAGACAAACGGTACCTATAGATTTTCTCTTTTATCATTGCTTTCAAAATATTTATGTAATTTGCCTAATTTAAATATTTTTTAAATCAAGTTGATATATTGCGAAATTTACTTCGTTTAATTGTTTCGATAAAGGATGTCATATAATAAATGTAAGTGAAATTTAAATCAAATCATTGAAGTTTATCTTTAGTCATCCTAATGTTTATAATATAATAGAATTGTAAATGCATTATTATAGCTGTAAAATATTCGCTGGTAGGTATATTATTTTAGGTAGTTTATATGGACCTATGTAACATTTGTGTTTGTCTTATACAGATTTTCCCTTTATTATCTGTTGGATTAATTTTTGTTCTTATGTTGATGAAAATTTATTTGTAGATTATACAAGGAGGACAGGAACCAGGTACAATAAAGGACAGTTTGTGTCGGCGGGTGTGGTTAGTATTTATAATATTATTAATCTTTTATGTCAGCTTGTTATTTGAGTTTATTCTAAGTTCATAAGGCGTCATAACACACGTTTGTTTCTTTTTATACACTATAGATCTTATTGTTTTACCACAATCGCATCTGATGTTAAATAGCAATGTGGTAATGATAAGATGATGAAGACACGGAACTGGCTGGCTGGGAGGGACAGGTTCTCAGGTGTGGGGGTGTACACCAATAGGTGCTTGGCGATAGATATTCAACTTGAGGGTGGTATTTAGCCAGGTGGAGTTAGAAAAACACATATAACAGCTTAGTGGTTCCCCATGATACCAGAAAACCTTTGAATCAGCCGCAAATATTTAAATGTACATAAATTAATGAGGTATCCAAACAGGCTATCAACTGAGGCACCATGTTGTGGTATTGACTTACTTTTTCAAATTTTAAATTTAGTTTAAAAGTAATTACATTTAATTTTAAGCAAGTCATATAAATTGTCTTAATTTAAACCATAAATAAGTTAAATATTTGCCTAATATTAATGACATAGTATAGATCAAAATTAAATTTGGTTTTGCTAATATTTATATATGTTATCACAGCATTACCACCACACTGATACTGCCAGTTGGCAAACAAAAGTCAATAGTTATTCCCTGATAGTGCTTGATTCACCATGGAGGATCTTGTTTTGGTTTCCTTCGTAATATATTCTCCATCAACAGATATCTCTTATGATTCTGCCAAGAGATGTTTTATTCAAAGGATTTACTAAACTGAGGTTTGTTTCTTTACTTTGACAATTTTCAATTAACTGTTATTGTTATGAATTCAAATGGTTTTGCATTTCCACCCTATTCTTATTTATTCACTCAAGTACAAGTGAATGAATTATTATTCAAAGTTGTAAAAAATAATAATATATGAGTATAGTGGTTAAAATATGCAAAACAAAGCCATAACACTGTAATATATAATGGAAAAATAAATTATTCTGTAATTTTTATTTTTGTTCATGTAATTTCCTGAAAAATCTCAGATTTATAACAGTTTTTGTTAATTTTCTTATCTGTAACAAATTTGTTAAAAATAGTTACAAAATACCCAACTACACGGACATACATGAAAGGAAATAGTGAATAAAATAGCTTATTCCACAATGTCTCTTAAGGGTAATATGATCAAAAATGGTAGAAATAAACCTTTCAGGGAATAACTTTGTGTATGAGAAAGCGCTATGGCCATGAAACACTGTCATGTTCATATAGTTTTCTCTAGACTTAAAGTATACATAAGCTGCTCCATGATCCTGACATGTGTGTAATCCTGCTGAAATTGTAGCTAAATATATCTCACTGGATGTTTGCAGTGTCCACTGTCTGAATTGGACATGTGCTTGTGTTTTATAAAGAAATGTTACAATTTTACTGGATAGCAGACATGGTGGGAATGTGGGTGTTGATGGGTTATGTGATATCACTTCCACTCTGAATGTGAGAGGAATGACCATGTGAATGTAAGCAATCAAAATATTTAAGAGTAATTTTTATGAGTGATTTTTTCTCCTTTTCCTCCTATTTTTCTCTCCTCTCTCTTATGTCCACCTGATTAAGTACCACTCTCCAGTTGTATAATATGTAGTATAAGCACCTATGGGTGTGTTGCGGCAGTTTAGCTTGTCTCCATCTTAGGCCACATTGTCATTTAATATCAGGTGAGACTGCGGTCAATTTAATTAATTAAAATTAATATAATGAATATGAAATGAGTGATTGTGGTATGCTTGTAAGTGAGAGGTATAGCACATCACTCACATAGCTGAATGTGGCCAGCTGGCGGCAGCTCCGACGCAACAGCCGCCTGAGTACATACAGGTGCCACACCAGCTACCTAATAGCTCCAACGAGGTAAGTAACAGTTTGATTATACATTTTTGGTACTTACATATTAACACCACTATACCCTCTGTTTATTAGCAACTGCGTTTTGTATATTAGAAATTGGATGATTTTTAAGTTAAAACAATTTCGTCTCGGTTTGATTAGGTTAGATTGGCGAAAAAATATAACGCGAGCTGGTCGCGGTAGCAGTCAGCATGTGGCGGTGTTAATACGTAAATACCATATTTTTTTAAGGTTAGGCTAGTAGCTATATTATTGAGAAATGTGCTTATTGTTATATTTTAATCTGAAAAGTGTAATGAATGGCATATAATTTTATAAGTGGCTTTCACATCACAGACATATTTGCTTACCATCACTAATGTTGCTTATAAAGTAATCTTAATTATACTAGTTTAAGCCATTATGATGCATTATCATGTAAATAAGCATTATTCTTGAGGGTGACTTGCAGCAATTGCTTGATAAGGGTGTCTTGGACCTAGAGAGATGTTATGTTTCATACATTTTTCAACACATTCCCTAGGGAAACAACAGGTACAATGTTACAAATTACAGTTAGGGTGAGATCTATAGAGCGCTCTTAGACTTATTTCAGTTACAAGTCAATATTCAAATTTATAGTGGCTATTTTATAATCTAAGTATATATAAGTGGCTAATTTATATTCACTTACTTTTGCTGAGCATTATGTGATATATGATAAGCATAGGTATTATGGGAGTAAAAAAATGGCAAAAAATATCCGATTTTTTTTCTCATTTTATGTCAAAGTTAGCTTTTTAATGTTAATTTTTTATTGATATTCAGCTACTTATCATATCTGAATGATCACTGTGTTTTGTCTATAAAAATATAGATTATGTTTCATATTTAAAAATGAAAAGTACATATTTGCAAGAGATTAAGTGTGTTTATGAAGTCTAGTGGTGCAATAAAAGTCAGTTTATGAACAAGTGTATTAAAAAGATATGGTGTTACCGCTCTATATATTTATACTATATTTACAGTTTAAAGTAATGCCACCTCCGCCCCCACCAGAAGAAATTGATCATAAGCCAGCCTCAGTGGTTAGTATAATTTAAACTTGTATGATTTCATTTTTTTTTTGTATTTTACTTTAAGCAATCAATCTTCTAGTTGATTGTAACTGCCATTATTAACCTTTAAGTATGGAAGTGGAGTCGCACAGGCTACTCGACATTTTCGTCTTCTTAGTTTCGCCTACTTCCCCCGCACTCTCCACGATTAAGCGGCTCAGTAGCTTTTGTTTTAGTTGTAAAACTACCAACGAGGGAGGAGGTTGCGTCTCCCGATGAATATCACGTAAGTAATGACCATCAAAATATTGACTGGAGACGGAGACCGGATTATTAGACTGTTGTCAAAATTTGTTATATTTGTTACCTGGAATAGGTTTTTTGTGTTTTTGGTTTCTTATATATTACATTTTGAGAGAAAAGACTAATTTTGTTATAGTAATAAGTTTAGCTGTCTTCAGTACCTAAAAATGTAACCTAAGTATATTTAAATTGAAAAGAGCCATCATTTTTATAATTTCTATAATTAAATAAAGGTTAATTATAAAAGCACATTATTTTATTGCTAAATCCCATTACTTTAATATTCAATCAGTTTTAAAGCGATCTTTAATTTAATCTAAATTCCCCCAAAAAAAAGGTGTGTGCATATCGGAGCCTGTGAGACTCTACGTCCACATTAGTGTTAAGAAAAAATGAAGTCCATAATTAAAAGTTAAGTACGTAATGATATTACAAGTTTCTTGTGATCATTTCAATGACCTAACAAGATGATAGCCCTCTTTGTAGAACTTTCCAGGAAGTTTTTGTAACAAGTCAGAATCCAAGCTCCCTAGTATTATTTCCCATCTATCTCACTTGTGTACAATAACCAACAATATTACGCAATGTACCACCAATATTACAAAGTATAGAGCTAGATAACACAAGATTATGAATAAAATATAAAATCCACTACATGACATTCCCAGTTCCTGACAAAAACTCCAATGATTTCATTTATTGAGGGTTTTACGAATTTGTTAACGAATCAGGTTATATTTACTCATAACCTAAATCTGTATCTGTTATGAACTCTGAAGGAATGTTTTAAAATATTAGATAATTAATTTTTTGTTTGTGTTCTAGTGTTCTAGTACTTTTAATTTGTAACGTTTAATTCTACAATTATAAGAATCGTAACATTTTCAGATAAATGACATGGACACGGCTGAAGAGGACAAGAAACAGCTCGCAGATCTTGCTTCCGAATCAACAGATCCTGGTGATGAAGGTCGTCCATATTGGATGAAGGGTATGTTCTCGTTAACTTGAATTTTTGTGTAGATGGTGTTACATTTCACATTTTATGTGTTCTAATAAAGTGAAGAGAAACAAGCTATTATCTCTATGGTATATATATCTTTTTAAATATAAGTCTTGATACATTATGAACCATTATTAATAGTGAATGTTTAGCTTTACAGAGAAGTTGTGTGCACATTGTAACACACCATGAAATTAGTTTCAGCTTGTAAGAAATGTTGCGTGCACTGTTGTATCACACTATGAAGTTAATGGAACTAGATTAGAAATTAAAAGCCTGTCAATGAGCATCTTTTATATCTGTGTCTTTGAGGATCAGTTCTTATTCTGGACTTTTTTTTATTTCTGCATACTCTTAATCTACACCTTGTTCCTACTATCCTTTATTTTATTAATCATGTCAAAAATAGTTTTTAATATGAACAACTATTACTATTATTTTACCTAATTATTATACTTCGGATTTTTTATTGAAATTATTAATTATCATCTTTTATAGCTTATATTATTTTGGACCTACTGTCCTACTATTTTAAAGGACATTTTTATTTATTTAGTGGTCACCCCAAAGGCCCGAGTGGTTGTGATTAATACTAATATATGTAAGTATCGTATGTAAGTAATTTATCATTTAGTTGCGGTTTGTATTATGTTGCATAGTTAAGAAGATTTCGAACAAAGAGCGTGACAAAACAATCACTTGAGGCGACTACTGACACCCAAGAGCGCAGTGATGGTCCTCAATGAAATGCTACCCAAAGACCAGATGACTATTGTGAGTAAAGTAAATATATACATAATAACACTTTTCTAAATTTCTAAGCTTAAAGCTCTGTAAGTATAAGTTTAAAGATCTGTTTTTATAATATTTATAAGAATGTTACAGCGCTGTCTCATTAGGATAAAAAATATATAACTAAATACCAGCATTGACATCTTATCAATCAATAGTTATTGCCAATAAACTTATTCTAGGCGTTACGTTACATATATTGATAATATAAATTTTGCCAAATATATTATAGATTTCGCATTGATCTCCACACCAGGCTCGACGCCTGCCTTGTGCTTGTGCGTGGTTTTGTAAGTATATATTTGTGTTTAATAGTATGCTTCCCGGGTCTGTTAACAAAGGCACAGTCCATATAAAGTTTTTTTTTTCAATAATATTATTAGTAGGTGTAGTGTAGATGGTAGAGGCATGCTGAAGCTATTACTGGTTTCAGCATGAAGGGATTGGTTCTCCCGCGGTACTGCCGCCCGACGCACAGACACACCCACGTGAACCAACAGTGCACGCATTGTTGCGTTGCGTTCGGTCAGCGCCGGGAGCCCGCCTCCTCTCCATAAACACAGGCCGGCAATGCACTTACGACTCCGCCGGTGTTGCTAGTGTCTATGGAACTTAACATCAGGTGACCCGCCTATTCGTTTCCCTCCTATGATATAAAAAAAAAAATGAAATGACTAGTATTCATAGAGGTCATTTCAAATTGTTAACGTTACAATTTCCCATACAAGAATAGATAATGTTGACCCTTATGCCTTAGTAAATCTTGTTAGAAAGAAGAGTAATTGTGCAGATGAATTGATGTTGATGACTTTATTCAAGTTGCAAAGTTCTATCTGTTCGTAAACTATTTTTTCTTCATGTTACACTTAGGAAGCATGCTCAGATGATCTATGATCATAATTTCATTTGCACAAAGCGTAGATATGATCAAGTATGTCCTAGTGAGCCCCGAAGAACAGAACTTGCTGGTCGCTATTATCATTATTTGAATCCTATGCTATATAATAAAAGCAACAAAACTCTCAATATTTATCCACTTATCAAAATTATATGTAAATAATTTATTTTTAGTTGGCTTTTGGGCCTAACACATGAAGAAGCCAAAGAACTACTATCATTTACATAATTAGTTTACTTGCGATTGTTTCTTGCTAAAATAAAATATTATCAAACCACACTTAAATTCTATTCTATACATGCATCTCACTCAATATGATATTAACTCACGCTTGCTCAGCAGCATTTAATTATTAGGTAAACTATTTTCCATTGATGCATATTACGATCACAGGTATTTTTTTATGTGGTAACGTTTTAAAACAAAAAGCGTAGTGTTGTCTGGCGGTGAGTGTTAGTAGCTGGAAATTTGGCAAAATGTAGGGATAAGTGTCAAGTAAGTTGGAACAAAGTCTGCTATCTGAGAGCTAATTAATCCCTTTGTATATTTAATGAACAACCCGTTAGTGGTGCGTTAATAATGTTACGTGTTGTTGTATTGCAGAATACGAAAGTGGAGTTTGTGCACCCCTCTACGTTCGGGAAGGCGACCACTACGCTGCAGCAGGGATGCTGTGTGGAACTTACTATCGATGGGAACATCTATGTGGGATTCGGTGAGGCAAACTTGCTTATTATTTCACACTTGTAACTAATAGGCCATAGCGGCATAAGCATAGTGAATTGCTCCCAGAAAGATATTAAAATGGTATTTTGGGGAAGTTGAATAAATTTTGTATTACTTTTTTTAGGTGAAAACAAAGTGATTGCCCGTAATTGTGCAGCAGAACAAGCTTTACGAGACATCATGGTCAAGAAAATGATCAAAATTTCACAAGACGGTTAGTAGTTATTCATCTCAATAATATATTGTTTTGTCTTGAATTTAAATATCACAGTCCTATTTCCTGATTATATTTTAGTTAAATTTAGGTTTGTGAAAATTTACATAACTAACAACTATATACATATATATATTAAGTGAAATTGGCGTTTTGTCGAACTGGCCACTTTGATCTCAAATATCTGGCATTTGGTCAAGAATTACAAAATTCAAATTTATTTCAGACTAGCTGACCCGCGTAACTTCGTCTGCGCTAAGTTGGTTATCACTGGTTCCAATCTTACTTCCGAACGCGGAAAATCTTAAAAACCTAGAATCCGATTGCAGCGACACCTACTGAATCCAATTGTAAATGCTAACTCCGTTATATATTGGCGAGAAATGTCTGCCCGGTATCCCTTGGGTTGCTCTTGTGCCCCTCCCCTCGGCGCCCGCCTACTATTCTCACACGGCCAGCAGCAGCAACAACGCAATTTTACTGGCTTATAGTTTTTGTAAAACGTAAACTTTATCTCCATGAAATTCTATTTTGATTTAGCTATTCGTTTTTATAACAATTTGTAAAGTATACATGAAACCTGTATCTAAACTTAATCTTGTAACATTTATATATATATATATTAATCAATCAATTAAAAATAAATAGGACAATATGTTCAACGATTTATCATTTATTAGAAAAACAATATAAATCCCACTACACAAGTGCAGTTTCAATATAACGTTACGGACAAACATTTAAATCGGTTTAAGGTATGAACAATAGTAGTCAACTAATTAGAAACAACAACAAACAAGTACAAAAAACAATATTTTTTAAAGTATTAGTAATTAGTATTGTTATTTACGAAATAACTATTATCCACAGCCTTCCAATAGTTATAATTAATATTTAGTGGCGTATCCCTTATTTTCAATAACAGCACTGCAAGGCGTGGAATTGATTCAATCAATTTCATACATTTTTCTAGGGGGATTGAATTCCGTGCTTCAACAAATGCTTCATATAGTTCCTTTTGACTGGAGTTACGTTTGTTTGAGATTTTCTTTTTAACAATATACCAGAAATTTTGTATCGGCTTTAAATTCGGACTATTTGCTGACCAGTCTAAAACGTATATATGCTGTTCGCTAAGGAAACATTTGATGCTATTGGCCGTGTGTTTAGGGTCATTGTCGTGATGAAAGATCCAGGTTCCAGGCAAATGATCGTCCGAGTAGGGCATCATTGTGTGCTCTAAGATATTTTTGTATTGCCATTGATACATTGTACCTTCAATCTTCCGAACGGGTCCAACTCCACATCCGGAAAAACATCCCCAAACTTAACTATACTTCTTGTGTATTTATAATTAAAAGCATGTGTTTACAGGACGTCTAACATAGCGCTTTCCATCGGAATTTACCATATTGATTTTTGTTCCATTTGAAAATAACACTTTTTTCCCATATATATATTAAGTGAAATTGGCGTTTTGTCGAACTGGCCACTTTGATCTCAAATATCTGGCATTTGGTCAAGAATTACAAAATTCAAATTTATTTCAGACTAGCTGACCCGCGTAACTTCGTCTGCGCTAAGTTGGTTATCACTGGTTCCAATCTTACTTCCGAACGCGGAAAATCTTAAAAACCTAGAATCCGATTGCAGCGACACCTACTGAATCCAATTGTAAATGCTAACTCCGTTATATATTGGCGAGAAATGTCTGCCCGGTATCCCTTGGGTTGCTCTTGTGCCCCTCCCCTCGGCGCCCGCCTACTATTCTCACACGGCCAGCAGCAGCAACAACGCAATTTTACTGGCTTATAGTTTTTGTAAAACGTAAACTTTATCTCCATGAAATTCTATTTTGATTTAGCTATTCGTTTTTATAACAATTTGTAAAGTATACATGAAACCTGTATCTAAACTTAATCTTGTAACATTTATATATATATTAATCAATCAATTAAAAATAAATAGGACAATATGTTCAACGATTTATCATTTATTAGAAAAACAATATAAATCCCACTACACAAGTGCAGTTTCAATATAACGTTACGGACAAACATTTAAATCGGTTTAAGGTATGAACAATAGTAGTCAACTAATTAGAAACAACAACAAACAAGTACAAAAAACAATATTTTTTAAAGTATTAGTAATTAGTATTGTTATTTACGAAATAGCTACTATCCACAGCCTTCCAATAGTTATAATTAATATTTAGTGGCGTATCCCTTATTTCCAATAACAGCACTGCAAGGCGTGGCATTGATTCAATCAATTTCATACATTTTTCCAGGGGGATTGAATTCCATGCTTCAACAAATGCTTCATATAGTTCCTTTTGACTGGAGTTACGTTTGTTTGAGACTTTCTTTTTAACAATATACCAGAAATTTTGTATCGGGTTTAAATTCGGACTATTTGCTGGCCAGTCTAAAACGGATATATGCTGTTCGCTAAGGAAACATTTGACGCTATTGGCCGGGTGTTTAGGATCATTGTCATGATGAAGATCCAGGTTACAGGCAAATGATCGTCCGAGTAGGGCGTCATTGTGTGCTCTAAGCTATTTTTGTATTGCCATTGATACATTGTACCTTCAATCTTTCGAACACGTCCAACTCCACATCCGGAAAAACATCCCCAAACTCAACTATACTTCTTGTGTACTTATAATTAAAAGCATGTGTTTACAGGACGTCTAACATAGCGCTTTCCATCGGAATTTACCATATTGATTTTTGTTCCATTTGAAAATAACACTTTTTTCCATTCTCGTAGCGTCCAATTAACATATTTTTTAGCGAATAGTAATAGTTTCTCTCGGTGTTGGTTGGTAAGAACGAAACGCAACAATGCAAGTACTGTTACTTCAGGTCGGTTTTCTGTGAGAGGGTGGTACTACACCGGGCGAGCCGACTTGTTTATGCTGAAACCAGTAGTAGCTTCAGTGTCGCTCTACCACCTACACGGTAATGTACAACGACATTGTTGTAGTCCGGTGAAGCTGTAAAGACCTTGCCAGGTCAATAGCATAGTCAGTTCAAGAAAAAAAAAAACTAAATTTCTATCTCCTAAGGAAAACTCACAAACACAATTTTTATCGTTTAGATATTAAAATATATATATTTTACCTGCAAACTTGTTTTGACCCATATACTATTAATTGCTATCGAATGAAACATGTTAGTTACCTTGTCGATCTAATATAGATACAAATGCCCTTTACAACAGGCCATTTTTAATTAATTTTAATAATTTAAAAAAGTATCTAATATATATAGTTCCAAATCAGAATTAATTTTTATTTATTTTTGTCATCTATTAATGTCATGCATGCCTGTGATTGTAATTATTACACTGTACTTTTATGTTGTAATTGACCATATATGATTTTATCCATGTGTAATATTTATGTTGGTGGGATAATTAAAAAAATAAAAAGAAAATTTCAATTAATATCATAGATTTATTATAAGAACATTTTCATCAGTTCCATGTGTTTTATAATGATCAATTGCATTAAAACTTAACAGAATAATTTAAATGTTCTGCTATTCTTCTGTACGCCCACTTATAATCTATATGTAAATTAACAATTATTTGTCTAGTTGACGCGTCACAACTTTTATTTTTGCCCATTTTGAACAAAATAAAATTCAGATTAAATTTTGTATTGCCGACAAAATAATAGAAAAAGTCAAGAATGAAATGTTATTCGCCTATTTCAAAAAAAGAACGAGCTATTGATGCATTTTTTAAATGTTCCTAATTAGGCGTCCAAGCGGCCAGTAATAAAAAATACACTTTTACGTATGTAAGACTCATTAATTAAAAGTAAGACATGTTTTATATTTTATGCATTTAATGAGTTTTTTAATTTAAGTGGCTATATTATTGCATGATTATTAATTATTGAATGTGTATATTTTTTACGAACATTTGTACGTTGAAGTTATACTTTCTTTATTCATAAGAAGTGTTTCTAATTATATGACTACCACTGTATATATAGATTTTTTGGGCCAGAAACCCTCGCGGGCATACCCTAATCGTCGTACTAAATTATTATCGCAATCTGATCAGTGGTTTTGGAAAGCATGATGATGAAAGATGACAAACACACAAATATTGATTTTTATTTGTATAGATAGATTTAGGCGCGCGTGTGTGGTTGTGTTTAGAATTTAGTTTCGCAACGTATGACCTATAATATATTATTATGTGCACAAAAAGTTTATACTGCTCATCATGATTGAATTTTGACCATTTGATGACCAGTAATATAATGTAAATGAAGTGATTTTGTTTTTGTTGTAATTTCAGGAGATTCCGAGGCGTCCGCCAGCGAGGAGGACACGATACCGATGATCCAGCTGGCCTCGTACGCGCTGCACAAGCTGTTCGCGGAGTGGGAGGCCCACGGACACAAGGTGCCGGTCCTCAGGCCGTGCGCGGACGCGGAGGGGGCGGGGGCGGGTGCGGGGGCCG
>MU159021.1:48241-94999 GCA_015888305.1 Antheraea pernyi
ATTTGCCGCTCTCCGCTACTCTCGTGACCTGTGTTGAGTTCTTATTACTTATATGTGTTCTCTCAACGATGTGGTCCGTAGATTTCCTTTTTGGTAACTCTACGATGTTTTCCTTCGCCTTACCATTCTCCTCTTCGCTGGTGAAGGCGGGTTTGAGTCTATCTATAGAGATATAGACTTCACGATTAGGAAATTTAATCAAATATGTCTTCTCTTTCCTCGCTAGAATGTCATAAGGACCTTCGTAGGGAGGTTGGAGTGGTTTCTTAACCAAATTTGTCCGGACGAAAACTTTTTTTACATGAACTTAGTTCCGGATAAATAAACAATGTGCGCGCATCCTTATGTCCCGATGGCTTCGGTTTCAAATTACATATTGTTTTGCGCAACCGTTCTACATAATCGCTGTGGTTGCTAATAATATCATTACGACTATCAAAAAAGTCGCCAGGCAGACGAATAGTTTGTCCGTACGTCATTTCTGCTGCACTGACATTAGTGTCATTGCGTGGAGATGCTCGGAGACCTAACAATACTAAAGGTAACTCGTCAATCCACGAGTTAGAATTTAACTTAGCCATTAACGATGCTTTCAGCGAACGGTGCCATCTTTCGACTATTCCATTACTTTGAGGATGGTAAGGCGTAGTACGTGTCTTTTCTATCCCTAGACACTTCATTAATTCCTTAAACAGATTACTTTCAAACTGCCTACCCTGGTCACTTGAAAGTATACCTGGGCAGCCGAAACGTGCAATCCACCCTTCCAATATGGCTTTCGCGATGTTCTCCGCGGTGATTTCTTTTACGGGAAAAGCTTCTTGCCATCCCGTTCTACGATCTATAACCGTTACCAGATATCTAAAACCATCAGATGATGTTGGTAACGGTCCGACGATATCCACATGTATATGCATAAATCTCTGAGCTAGTGGAAAATGTCCTAACTCAGATCTTACGTACCTATGAACTTTTGCGCGCTGACAATTAACGCACGACTTTGCCCATTTGCCCACATCACGGTTCATATTCGCCCAGAAAAATCTTTCTTTAATCAACTTCCGTGAAGTTCGGATTCCCGGGTGGCTAACATTATGAACCGAGTCGAATGCAGATTGCCTAAATTGTTTTGGCAATTATGGATCTTGTTCGCTGTGTGGTCATTTCGCACACAATAAGTACGTCACAACCAGGTAACACTATCTCCCTAAAGTTATATTTACCTGAATACTTACGTAGGTCAACAAGTTCCTCGTCACCAGATTGAGCTTGTGCGATTTCTGCGTAATTAAGCGAAGTGGGAACGGCAATAGACTCTACTCGCGATAACGCGTCCGCTACAACATTTTTATCACCTTGGATATGTTTAATGCATGTAGTGAACTCGCTGATATAAAGTAATTGTCTAACGCGTCGTGGTAATTCATTTTCGCTGCCTATCTTTGAAAAGGCAAAGGTTAATGGTTTGTGATCCGTAAAGATCACAAAATTTCGTCCTTCAACCATACTCCTAAATTACTTAATTGCTAAATATATTGCTAATAATTCTCTGTCGTAAGTACTATATTTAATTTGTGAAGTTGACATTTTCTTAGAAAAATAACCTAACGGCTTCCATGCATTATCGGTATAATGTTGCAATACAGCACCCACACATGTATCTGAAGCATCCGTCATAAGTGCAAGCGGAGTGTCGGGTTTCGGGTACGTTAAGCTGACTGCGCGTTGCAAACTCAACTTACATTGAACGAATGCTTCATTTGATTTCTCCGTCCAATTAATTTTTAATTTATCATTTTTTTTGGACTTAACTAAATACTTATTTAATTCGGATTGATATCCTACTGCATTAGGTAAATGTAAACGGTAAAAATTAATCATGCCTAAAAATCGTCTCAATTTGTTGACGGTGTCCGGTTTCGGGTAAGAGTTAATCGCTTCTATTTTCTGCTGAAGGGGACGAATCCCTTCAGTTGAGACTTCATAATCTAGAAACTCAATTTTAGATTGACCGAAAGTACATTTATTTAAATTTATAGTTATGCCAAATTTATTTAATCTATTAAAAACTTCGTTTAAATGCTGTCTGTGCATAGATATCGATTCACTAGCAATTATGACGTCATCAATATATGTATATAAATAGTCTAGGCCTTCCAACACGGTATGACTCATAAACCGTTGAAAGGTTTGTGCAGCGTTGCGTAATCCAAAACTCATGCATGGAAATTCGTAAAGACCAAACGGCGTGATGATAGCTGTTTTCTCTACATCCTCTGGAGCGATTCTGATATAATGATACGCTCGGTTGATGTCTATTCGGGAAAATATCTTTTTATCTGCCAGCAAATACGTAAAATCGTGAATACGCGGAATAGGATAACGGTCTGGTTTAGTGATGGCATTAAGTGCTCTATAGTCACCACAAGGTCGAATTTGGCCATCTTTTTTCTCTACTACATGTAAGGGGCTTGCCCACGCACCTTTCGACGGTCTACAAATACCCATCTCATGCATAATTCGAAATTCCTCCTTCACCTTGGCATAACGGTGAGGAGGTAACGGCCTTGCTCTAGCGTGCACAGGTGGTCCGTTGGTGTCTATGTGATGGTATACCGAGTGCTTAGGTGGCTCTTTAAATGACACAGGCTTCGTGATATCTGGATATTTGGATAACAAATCATAAAAAGGATGACAATTATCGATAGTATTAACGGATTTTTCGTTACAGCGCACGATAGCAGTTAATACATTTAAATTAGTGATTTCATCAATTAATCTACGTGAACTTAAGTCTACTATTAATTTATAATGCGATAAAAAGTCGGCTCCTAAAATAGGCTGTCGAACATCAGCAATTACAAATGTCCAGCGCAATGCGCGACGTAACCCTAAATCCAATTCTAATGTTTTATTACCATAGGTTTTAATTTTAGTACCATTGGCAGCAAATAAGGTGTAGTCTGTACACTCACTATTTGACTGGTTTTTACGCACTTGATGTCGGGGTAACACGGAAATGTTCGCACCAGTGTCTATTAAAAAACTTAAACAACTTAACTTATCTGTAACACAAAGGCGGTGGTTTGAAGTCCCAATGCAGTTACCCGCCGAATTTAACTGCACAGGTTTCAGTTTCCCTGGTGTTCGGGATTCTTCCAGGCACACGGTTGAATACAGTTATGTGCTCTCTCCTTGTATTTGAAATGGTAGAAGCATAACCAATCCTCGGACGCTGGGGTTCGACGAGGTGTACGGCTACGGAAACGGCTGCGGGAGCGCTGCCGCGATGACGACCTGCCGCGACCACGCGACCTTGATGAGGACTGGCACTGAATTTCATTGAGTCGCACGTTGATTTTTGCGATTTCCGCCAGCAAGGTAGCGGTATCTGAACCAGAAGAACTGACTTCCGCTACAGTCACAGATTTGGTCGACTCCATGACCTTGTCTGCGATCGTGGCTAGGGTACTAAGATCCTTACTGTCCGTGACGACCAAGACCGCTCGTACCGCTGCCGGGAGATGGTTTTTCCATAAGATGAGCAAAGTGTCGTCGGAGATCTTATCTCGCGCCAGGTCCTTTATACGCCGTAATAATTGCGACGGCTTCTGGTCACCTAGCTCCATCTCGCCGATAAGTTTCTGCAGGCGTCTAGTTTCTGATTCCTCGTAAATTGCTAGGAGTCTAGCCTTGAGAGTTTCATATTTGCCTTCCTCAGGTGGTTTCAACAGGATGTCTGTCACCTGCTGGACCACCTGCTTCCCCAACTTGGCAATTACAAGATGATACCTTGCCGCGTCGGACAGTCTCTGGTTAAACAGCACTGCCTCCACTTGTATGAACCAGGTTCGCAGCTGGTCTTCCCAAAAATCTGGGATCCGCGAAGATACCGTAATCTGGGCCACGTCCACACCGGTCATTGTTGCTTCCGGTTGCGCCATAATTAAAAAAGTCACGTAAAGTTAGATGTTCACTTAAAGTAGATTGAATCAAAAAAAAAAAAAAAACTCTGTGGTCGGCACACATAAAAATCGGCACGTATAATATTGTCGGGGTCACCAGTTTAGAGGTTCAGCCTCTGGTCAATGTCTGTAGATGTAATGAAACAAAGATCACTTTTTAGTCTTTAATGAAGAGACGCGTGTTACATGTGTGCCGGCCGAGACTGAACTGCCCGCCGGTACATAATAATGCAATTCCACAGAATACATAATTATGTCGCTACAAATGCATAATTATTATTTTTCTATCATGTTTATTTGTTAAGTTATGGGCTTCTAAAGAACAGTCACACCTGAAATTCAGATTTTTTGGAAGTAGTTTTTCGAATTGAACAAATTAACAATTAGAATTAGAAAATTGTTAGATTTTATAACAAAGTCCCAAAACACATTACCGATTTGCCGGATAGTAGGATCAAGTGTTATGTCAAGCGGGTCTTAATACATAAAGATTATTACAGGGTGGATCAGTATGTGAACGATAGCGACGTCTGGAAGTGAAGCCTCGCTCTGTGCAACCACTGAAAATGAATGTAGCTTTATGTGTCTATTATGTTGTAGTAATAAAACAAAATATGTTAGTGTCATCTCAGTGAGCATGTTCTGCTTTTTGTTTCATGACGAGCGCTCGAAGGTCTATTTAATTTTCTATTCTCAATTCCGTAAAACTACACGCGGCACGACTCCAGAATCGCGGCATTATGTTATATACATCATCTAAGCGCGAAGAAAAAGGTTTTCAGTCTCATAATTTTGTTGTGTTATGAAACTGCAAAACCATCTCCTGGCATTTTTTGATGATCGTTGATTTCATGATAGCCATTGTTATTGAATTTTACTATACTTAGTACATACTATTAGGTGTACTGCCAGTAACTTATCTCGCTATTATAACGAATGTGATATCAAACACAGGAACGTTTCACTGATTAATATTTTGTTTTGCCATTAATATTTCTAAGTGTCTTAAGATTATAATTAGAAGATTCTTTTTTCCTAACAACTCACCATCAGTTTAGCTTCAATATTTATGTGAAAGTAATTATCTAATAACTGTAGTATAATACTCTTAGATTAATTTACAAACCTCGACTCTTCAGTGTCGTGTAGCTGCTTGAACCTGGCAGCTTGCGCCATATTTGACTCTGTTAAAGTACACGGAAAGAAAGATAAACCTGATAAATGATATGAATAAATGAATAAAATAATAATGAATAAATGATTTACTCCATTTAATTTGTCTAGATGTTTAAACTCCTAATGATATTTTAACAAACAATTCTTCGATTATACCTTATAACTTCGATTAAGTTGCATTTAGAATGTTTAATTTAATCATACTGAAAAGAAATTATTTATCCAAAATAGGCCGAAATGAGCTACACTAAACCGTAATATTACACTGCTGCTGCTCCTTCTTCAACTCCATCCGGGGCGCCTTTACCATGTCCAGCTTCACTATAGTTCCAGGAGATTACTTGTATTTGAGGAAAGTCCTTATGAAGTACCGAAATAATGTAGAACATATATTTATTCCGATATTGTGAGCTTGGCGAATCAGACTGGAAATGAATGGTGTCTATAAAAGGATTTTTTTCTATAGCCACTCTTATCATTGACAATAGGTGCACCCATATAGCTGAAGCGTCATGTCTCAAGCACTGGCTAACTGTACGTACATGCACAAGTAGTGCCAATAGTACTGTAATGAAAGCCAAAGGTGTAAATCACACCAGTATGTAAACAGATTTCTTTACGATTTGATCCAAAATGAAGACTATGAACTTCTTTTCCTTATTTGAGAGAAAAATTTTCAGAAAAGTCAACATGTATGCCTCATCTATACTAATATATAAAGCTGAAGAGTTTGTTTGGTTGAACGCGATGATCTCAGGAACTACAAGTCTGATTTGAGAAAATCCTTCGGTTTTAAATAGCTCATTTATCGAGGAAGGCTATAGGCTATATATCATCACGCTAAGACCAATAGGAGCGGAGCACCAATGAAGAATGATTAGAAACAGGTTTTTTTTTCTCTTAAGAGCTTCCGCTGCGTGTTATCGTAAGACCAAAGTAACTATTCCACGCGGACGGAGTCGCGGGCAGAGGTTAGTTTCATATAAACTTAAAAAAACGTTGGTAACTGATCATCTAAAAGTTGTATAATTTCCAATGGTGTTGTTTTAGTCGCATTCTTTCTAGTCACAACTTTGGTTTTAATACCTTTCTTAGTTTTAACCGTCTCTTTACAGCGATTCCATTGATAAAGTGTTAATTGATTATTGGAAAATTCTTTATAAGATAAAAATTTATTCTTGCATGATTCACATTCCCTTTTTAAACAGTTATTGACAACAGCACAAAGACTCTAATAGACGCTTCTAATTTGTCTCCTTTATTATATTAGATTTCTGTAGACACTGAATAGCTAAATCGATATTGCTATGAATTATGCAGATACAAGTCTCTCTTTGATTTTTTTAGGAGAAACTATCCAAAATGGACGACTTCTACAGAAGAAAGCATAACTGACAGGAATAATATACTCTGAAACAAGTTTCTTGTGCAATTCTTTTAGGGGTAAAATCAACTGTCGTTTCTGCTTTTGAACCTTATTTTGTGTAATATATTGTTTATACCAGGAATAATTACGCTATTAGAATCTTGTTCATAGAATTTCTTGATGAGACTTATTCACCTTTGGCGTGTTTGAATCTTTTTTACTTTTTTCTTTACGCATTTTTCTATTATTTTCGAAGTAGTTTGAAATTTAGCTGGCGTCAATTATCCAGATTTCTTTTTTAATTTTCCTTTTTTAACTTATGTATGATATCAATTAATCTCTTACGTTTTTTTTGTTCAATGTATCTTATGTATATTATCTTCTTACATCTTGGACTTTCAGACAAATTTAAAAGATCTTGTTCTATAGTTATACTTCTTTGAGTTGTTTCTTTGCGTAACATGTCCTCTTGATTTTTATTTTCAATTATAACTGCTTCAGGTACTACAATTTGGTTTTCCTTTTCTTTTTTTTCTCACGGTATTTCTTTGATGCTTCACGCCACTTCTTTCTTTACTGTCTTTGACTTCTTGGTGATTTTTCATCAATCGGGATGACTTGCTGTTTTTCTTTCTTCTTTAAATACTGAACTCGTTCTTTTCTCTCATTATTTCATACATTTCAAGATCACTTTTAAGCTCCGCATACTTTCTGCGTTTATATGCTGACAATTTGTCGTTCTCTTGCTCATGATTGCTACACATAGGGTGAATATTTTGTTTATGTAGTTATAATTAATAATAGGCTAATATTTTATCTATCTTATCAATAGTTGCTCAGGGACTTCAATAATAGGATAAAACTAAATTAAATTCATATAATTAACTATATCAGACATTCTTAAAAATCCGTGTATCGTTCCAATCTATAGCATATTACTGGAAATGACAGTACTAGAAATGATAACTATTTGCTTTACTCGATCAAGAATATTGTATGAGCGAAATAATAATAATGTTCAATATAACGTCCATAAACAGAAGCTTATTTGTAAAAGAGAAGGAAAAAAAATACCCCTGGTAAAAAGTTCTTTTTTTTCTACTTAGACGTGTGAATCTGTTATACGTGCACTCGCTTGGGAGGTTGCCAGTGAACTGAGAGAGGCTCGGACAAGGCTCATCATGTAGTTTTCGTGTCGCAACCCTGATTTACCTGATGATGTGCTCTCAGGGAAATGAGGAAAATTTTGTACCACTTTTTTATTGTTTTAAGTTTCATATGATATTCCAATTAAGAGAGTATAGCAAGGTATCAGTGTATTAATTATTAATAAATTATTAGATAGCTTATAAAAAATTATGTATTAACATAATGTGTTATGAAATATTTTTATATTTATCATGAAACGTGTGACTGGTCATAGAGCGGGAAATGATGTTAGTTGCCTGTTTTGTAAAATTTCTAACAATATATAATGTTCCCTCAAATGAAATATAGAGCACCTTCAAGAATAATGTAAATACTATAATTTGTCCTTACTTTTAATCAGATTCATCACAAATAACAGCAGAATTTACGAAAACATTATTTTTGTGCGTTTAGAGTATTTACCCAATAGTACTTTTCAACAATATTTTTACGAAGTATATAAAAATATTTTATTTCATAACACTGGAAACATACTTGAAAACTCTAGAATCTTCTTTAGACATAGCAAATAAACTCGCAGTAACACATAACGGAACGTAGTGACACATTAAAATAAGTTCTACAAACAATATTTCTAGACAAACTTCCCCTTTATTTAATGTCATAAATCAAATTCAATGTCGTCTTCGACCGCTTGTACTACCATAAACCTACAATCAAACGAGTTATTATTGCCTGTAGTATAAGAAGTAAGTACTACCATGAATCTACAATCAAACTGTTATTATTGCCTGTAGTATAAGAAGTAAGTACTACCATGAATCTACAATCAAACTGTTATTATTGCCTGTAGTATAAGAAGTAAGTACTACCATGAATCTACCATCAAACTGTTATTATTGCCTGTAGTATAAGAAGTAAGTACTACCATGAATCTACAATCAAACTGTTATTATTGCCTGTAGTATAAGAAGTAAGTACTACCATGAATCTACCATCAAACTGTTATTATTGCCTGTAGTATAAGAAGTAAATACTACCATGAATCTACAATCAAACTGTTATTATTGCCTGTAGTATAAGAAGTAAGTACTACCATGAATCTACCATCAAACTGTTATTATTGCCTGTAGTATAAGAAGTAAGTACTACCATGAATCTACAATCAAACTGTTATTATTGCCTGTAGTATAAGAAGTAAGTACTACCATAAATCTACAACCAAACTGTTGTTATTGCCTGTAGTATAAGAAGTAAGTACTACCATGAATCTACCATCAAACTGTTATTATTGCCTGTAGTATAAGAAGTAAGTACTACCATGAATCTACAATCAAACTGTTATTATTGCCTGTAGTATAAGAAGTAAGTACTACCATAAATCTACAACCAAACTGTTGTTATTGCCTGTAGTATAAGAAGTAAATACTACCATGAATCTACAATCAAACTGTTATTATTGCCTGTAGTATAAGAAGTAAGTACTACCATAAATCGTTTATGGATTTGAATTCCTTGAATTTGCTTCGCTTTTAACTTTGTGATTAAAAATAAATTTATTTTACTGAGAACAGCATTTGGTTACACGCGGGTGCACCTCTTGATTGAATTAAAGCGATTGAATAATTATTTAAAAAATCTATATTTACAAACCTCAGTGTCATAAGTCCAAAGAGGAGTCTCGTTTGATAAAGCACCAGCCTCTCCCCCGAAAACGTAGAGTTTGGACTCGTGCGCTGTTACGGTATGATCTTGGAGTGAGGGTGGGGGGTCCCCCCTACATTCCAATTTCTCCCATCGACCGGTCGCTGTGAACACGATTTAAACGATCAAAGTCATTCTACTATGTGTATTAGTTAAATACCTTAAATTTTCGCTTGATTTTCATGAGGTTGATTTTATTAGTAACTAGCGCCCACCCGCGACTTAATTTGCGTTTGTCTTTATAAATGGCAACATTGTACAACTTTTACAGTTTGTCCAGTGCAAACCGAGACAGCTCTCAAATGACGTGATTTTATTCAACTTATTTGACATTTACCATTATCTATTAGTCAATTTCGAAGTCTTTATATCATAATAAAACAAAGCCTTCTGCCACGTCTTTCTGTCTGTCTATTCACGATAAAATGAAAAATTTGTGGACGGATTTTCATGCGGTTATCACCAGTATATAAAGTGATTCATAAGAAAGGAATAGGTATATAATTTGTGTAGTTTTATTTATTATCAGGGCGGGGCAACTTCCGCCGGTCCCGCTGGTATCGTATAATACAGTTTCATCAAAATACGGTTACTAATTTTTGCATGAAAGTGTAACGAACGGTCCTTACAAATTTTCTCATTTATAATTATGTATTAAAAGGCTTATTGCGTTTCGGTAGATGACGCAAGTATTTTATTATTATTTGTGAATAAATTACAAATAATTATACTTCTAAATTAATCCGGTAGAAGAGAAATCATCTTCGTGGTAGTATACATATATGTACCTCTACTGCCTTGATGGGGCGACACGGGCTCGGGCTAGCTAGCAACCATGTCGCTCCGGGGAGCTACTATTGACCTGCGGTACCGCGCTATTGAATATATCGGGAGTGTTACTAATGACTTCAAACGCTATTGGTTGAAGTTATCGGCTGTTCATTATTTATCTCGATGTGAGACGCAATTGGTTGGAGATATGCTGGCAGAGGCTGTTTATGTATCTTGATGTCTTACAAGGCGACTGGCGACTAGGACTAGAAGCTGGATATAGACGCTCAGACAGTTGGGCTAATCACACCTAAGGATAATTCGTCATAACTATAGTCAGTGTTGTGTTTCTGTATCGGTTAACGATTGTTCTTGGTGGATTGATCGATCAAATCATAACCATGATGTCACTATGCATGACGTCATACTTCTACATGGACTCCATTTTATCTCTGCCCCGACATATACATATTATATTATATATGTTTGTATAAATCTTTTTGTACTTGGAATTGTTCTGTTTCTTACGAACTTTCATTTTTTATTTGATATAATATGTTTACTATTTTAAATTATTTTAAATAAATAAATTTCTCTAGTTGCCTATCATCTGTATAAGAATGTAAGATAGTAAATCTTCAAGTATACCTCAAAATAGATGACAAACGCTCCAGAATTGTCAATAATAAATTTAAACTGGCACCATAAGTTTGATCTTGCTCATATGCTTCAAAGAATAATAATACCCAGATTAATAAAATCTATTAAAGAAAATCCTTAACTCAGTTAAAACGCTATCTACTCATAACTTACATTGAATGAATCTCAAAGAAAATGCAAACGCGGGCTAATTTGTCCCAAGAGCCTTCAACCCGTGTAGTCGCTCTTGAAACTTGTGGGATGAGGACAGGAGATTACGTATTACGAAATTGTCTTTTGGTTTTTTGAATTGCGTATTCTTTATGATTCTATCTACCATTGTGGTAGAACTGAGAGAGGCAAAGTAGTGTAATGGTATACAGTCCACCTCGTTTCTAATTGTGAATTCAAACTAGGGGGCTGGGGGGTCTCTGCCGCAGCTTCTTTAAGAAGCATGAGAGAGGAACTTCCTCTCTCGAGGTGAGAGTCCCCCGTTCGACCACCTACGGGGACCCAAGCGCGTGATCAGGTTTAGAGGAGTACATGGTTTTTAGTCGGTAGGAGTCCGACATAACCCTCCCGCTGTCCCCCTGTAGTGTGAGGTGTATCCATGTAGGATTTTTCCCTGGCTAAAAAAAAGGGGCAATCAAGTTAATACATCAATAGGTCATTCTTGAGTTGGTTTGCTATTGAAATGAAAATTTTATGTATATATATATATATATATCGGGGAAGCCACTATTGACCTTATTATTTTTTATTGACGAAGGGAAATCCTTTATAGATACCCACTCTCCCGGGGGAGAGAGGGGGTTATGTCCGACTCCCACAGACTAAAAAACAACCCACATGTACCTCTACTGCCTTGATGGGGCGACACGGGCTCGGGCTAGCTAGCAACCATGTCGCTCCGGGGAGCTACTATTGACCTGCGGTACCGCGCTATTGAATATATCGGGAGTGTTACTAATGACTTCAAACGCTATTGGTTGAAGTTATCGGCTGTTCATTATTTATCTCGATGTGAGACGCAATTGGTTGGAGATATGCTGGCAGAGGCTGTTTATGTATCTTGATGTCTTACAAGGCGACTGGCGACTAGGACTAGAAGCTGGATATAGACGCTCAGACAGTTGGGCTAATCACACCTAAGGATAATTCGTCATAACTATAGTCAGTGTTGTGTTTCTGTATCGGTTAACGATTGTTCTTGGTGGATTGATCGATCAAATCATAACCATGATGTCACTATGCATGACGTCATACTTCTACATGGACTCCATTTTATCTCTGCCCCGACATATACATATTATATTATATATGTTTGTATAAATCTTTTTGTACTTGGAATTGTTCTGTTTCTTACGAACTTTCATTTTTTATTTGATATAATATGTTTACTATTTTAAATTATTTTAAATAAATAAATTTCTCTAGTTGCCTATCATCTGTATAAGAATGTAAGATAGTAAATCTTCAAGTATACCTCAAAATAGATGACAAACGCTCCAGAATTGTCAATAATAAATTTAAACTGGCACCATAAGTTTGATCTTGCTCATATGCTTCAAAGAATAATAATACCCAGATTAATAAAATCTATTAAAGAAAATCCTTAACTCAGTTAAAACGCTATCTACTCATAACTTACATTGAATGAATCTCAAAGAAAATGCAAACGCGGGCTAATTTGTCCCAAGAGCCTTCAACCCGTGTAGTCGCTCTTGAAACTTGTGGGATGAGGACAGGAGATTACGTATTACGAAATTGTCTTTTGGTTTTTTGAATTGCGTATTCTTTATGATTCTATCTACCATTGTGGTAGAACTGAGAGAGGCAAAGTAGTGTAATGGTATACAGTCCACCTAAAGTTAAGTTATCGCTGCAGTCTATACCCAACCTCAAAACAACGAGTCCTAGCGAGTAGCGGAGTCTAACTTTGCACACATTAGATAGCACTATTATCATCATATAGACCGGCTAGAACCATATTTCTATACTAGCTGTGCCTGCGAATTCGTCCGCGTAGAACTTTATGTAAAAAAAATACACACAACCGAACGTAGTAACTTCCTCCTTTTTCGAAGTCGGTTAAAAAGAAACTGATGTCCATTTGAATGTATGAAGTTCATTTACTTTTCTCTCGTACTCAAGTCGCGTCGTTATTAAAATTACAATAACTTTTCATAAACCGAACCGATTTCAATGAAACAAAGACTAAATGTTACTCGGAGATATGTTTTATGATTTTATTATGACCGCAGTATTTGAGATGTAATGTGTCCATACAAACAGACAGAGAGGCAGACAGACATTTCTAAAAATGATTGAAATTTATTTTATTATTTATTACTAAAATCTAAAAACTACAGACACTTTAGATTTACATTCTTATTATAAGTATACACTAGCGAGCCCGGCGGACGTTGTCGTACCCTGATAATAAAAAAAAACCTTAATAAATCAGATACCTAATCCTTCCTCATGAATCACTTTATCTACTGGTGAAAACCGCATAAAAATCCGATCAGTAGTTTTTGAGTTTATTGCGAACAGACAGACGTGGCAAAGGACTTTGTTTTATTTTTTTTCTAATATAAGAATAATGTCGTGGTGGCCTAGTGGATATGATTCCGGTGTCCGCAGTTTCAAACCCCGGCATGTACCAACGAATTTTTCGGAAATCGCGCACATTTACCTATTTAAATTAGTAACAATATCGGCTGACGAGTATCGTACGAGTTCGACGAAAATATCGTGAGGAAACCTGAACCTGAGAAACGTTCTTGTAGTACTAGTGTATGTGGGAAAATATAGAGCTGTGGATTTCTCAGAAATGGCCAATGTGTCGTGCGCTGGCGTGGTGGTTATGCATATACACTTCCTTCGGGAAGAGGTCTATAGCCTACAGCCTATAGCCTCTTACAGGCTGATAATGATGAAGAACAAATGTTATATACCTAAACTATATCTCCAAAAGTCCCGTAGTGGCACAGATCCTCGTGCGCCTCTCCCAGCTAGTACGTACACGTAGCCTCCCAATAGTGTAGCAGAATGCTTGGCGCGAGCACAGGGCGCGGAGGATACCGTACCGTTGGGACTACCGGTATCCACCGAACTCCACATATCATCTGTAAATTACAGAATAATATAATAAAACTTTGCCACAACTTTAGCATTTACTTGAACAATTTATGGTGTCTTCATTTTTAAAGATACAAACTCACACAACGTCGCGAACGGATGTTAGTCATACATCTTTCTACTCATAAGATGTTGTTTTAGAACTGCATTCATCCCCCAAGTGTAAAGAAATCCCCAAGCTATCAACGTGAAGGGTAAATGAAATGGGGTTCCCTCGGGGTGCACTATGGGCCCTCCGTTTTATCTTGGTCATAAGCATTATTTATTAGGAGCTGGACCCTTCTTTTAGGGTTCTATTTGAGTTATCGTTTACTACATGTAAACATTGGTTAGCTAAGAGGAAACATGTAGTCTTGTTTGTCTGATAAATAACGATGTCATTAGTTTTACAAGAAGATATTTAGTAGGAGCCACAGATTGAGTTTACTCGACCACGTTTCAAAACAACAATCTTATTCATACTAATATTTTGTGTGAGTTAATACTAAATATATGTATTATATACTCATAATAATACCTAATTTATAACAATAGCATTATTTTTTTATATTACGTGATTTATATCTATACTAATATTATAAAACTGAAGAATTTGTTTGCTTGAACGCGCTAATATCAGGAGCTACTGGTTCAATTTTATTATGACCGCAGTATTTGAGATGTAATGTGTCCATACAAACAGACAGAGAGGCAGACAGACATTTCTAAAAATGATTGAAATTTATTTTATTATTTATTTGATGTTTCTTAATTAAACTGTTATAGTCAAAAGTAACTTCGTCCGCATGGACTTTGGACTAACGCTAACACTCAGCGGAAGCTCTGAAAAGGAAAAAAAAAAGTTAGTCCAAAGTCCATGCGGACGAAGTTACTTTTGACTATAACAGTTTAATTAAGAAACATCAAAAAGAAGATGCAAGTCATTAGAGTATATGGTAATATATCCTCAACATTTATATGTGAAAAGTAGCTTGTTTCTAACATTAATTAATTTTCAGTGTTATAACTATCATTACAAATATAAAAGGATCTATCTATACATTTGTGGAAAACAGTATCTCTTTCAGACATTACTTATGACTCAAGTAACAAGTCTGCGTATTACGTATATTATATTGCGCAATATAAATTTCATTTGTCAAACTGGATCTGGATCTGTTTACGTAAGGACTGCTCTGTTGTCTGCAATGTAGCCAGAGATTAATGACAAAATACTGTGAGGTTAGTTAGATAGATAAGTACTATAATCATATTTTTTAATTTTATTTCGAAACATCTTAATCAAGGATATAATTGTTTGTTCCTGCGCTCAGATAAATCTATTTGCCATAGCGATAAACATACCTACTAACGACAGTGTAAGTAACAGAACAAATGAGAGCGAGTAATCGCACCTCGACACTGTCTCAATATTACCAGACGAACGGTTTCACTCGATCATTTTTGATCCCACGAGGAGCGCTTGGTTAGAAAATTATGCGATGGGGTGGAAAGTCGGGCCGGGTTGTCACATATTATAACTAGGGGGGCGACTGAACTAGCACATTTTGGCGACATCCTATACTTAGACTTGTGGGTATTGTAATAAGAATAAAATTAGAAAGGTCACTTTATATTCATAAACATATAAAACCCATGGTACTATAAACCATAGGCGTTCTGTCATTTGAAACATGTATACTTTCAAGTTCTTAAGAAATACAAAGACACGTATTCTGACCAGTTGGCAGTACAATTAATCTTATCTACAAAAAAGGATTTCGCTTAGTTAATAAACAAAAGGAAATCTTATGGCGACCATATTGCGTCTAGGCACATACGAATATTTAAAAAAACGTAATGTTCATGTATATTACCAACTGACCTGACTTTGAAAATACTTTTTATAATAGGGAACTAAATTATCCAAGAATTCTGAATATTGTTATTATTGAAATGTATGTTATTAACAATACATAGAAAGTCATGGACAATCGTAATAGGTACATTTATATTATTATACGCTTTATTTATTTCACTGAACTATTTATTATTCTGTCTTCTGTACTACTCTTCGTCTTTCTCTAATTGGTTCTCTGTGTCCATACATCTTTTTGTCTTTCTCTAATTGGTTCTCTGTGTCCATGCATCTTTTTGTCTTTCTCTAATTGGTTCCCTGTGTACATGCATCTTTTTCAGTAGTCAGTAGTTGTAAATCTTCGCAGTCCATACAGTTTATATTTTTTTCTATAAATGACATCTATTGCAAGAGTTCAATTTAAACAGAAGTATTTAATGTTTTAGTATATAAATCTAAAATACACTACTTTCCTTTTGTATTGTAATTACTCTGTTAGAATATATATGTCTATTAGTATAGAGTTATTTTATTGTTGAGTACAAACCAGATGACATAATATTACACAAATGAAACAAACTATATTTATATAATATAATATTTATATAGTATTTTGTTCATACTATGACATGAAACGACAAGATTAACATCTAATATTCAAAGAGACAATGTCGATTCGATGTAAACAGTAACTCTAGATCATAATTAAGACGCTATGTATAATCTGGCAGCGTTCAGTATACGGGGCTGGGGGTGAGGTAAGCGTTCTCACATCCTACGACACGACTCCGATACAATTTCGACGGTTGTTATAACGTCGTATAAGCAGTAAAGACAATTCCGGCTTCAAAAAGTTTCTTAACATATTCCATGGTGTTCTGTCGCTGTCATATCGTGCCGTGTAAAGAAGTATGTGCGACAAATGTTATTTTATACGATCTCGTCACCAGGCTTCTTTTCCCCAATACTATTGTGTTGGCAAGAAAGTAATTTCGGTTTGCATGAGAGATAGCATTATGTTTGTTTCACCATTATTTTGTCAATGTTAAAATGTTTTTTTTTCAGATTTTTATAGTCGATACCTTCAGAAGCATGTTCGACACATTTTCCTTTTTTATTTTCATAAAGGTAAGAAAGCTGCTGAGGCTCACAACTAGAAATGTGAAGTTTATGATGTTGATTGTTAAAAAATGACGCCCAGTACCTATGTGTTACAAAAATATTGTTCTGGAGATTTCTCACTGAAAGATGACCAATCTTCTTAAGTTGATGATTACAAAATGAAAGACATAATTGAATTGAATCTTTATATAACTGTGCAACAGATTGGAAAACAGTTAATCCATAATACACAACAATTGAAAGTCCTATAAGACGTCTTGGACTTGTTATGAAGATCGATATTTGGGTTCCGCGCGAAGTGAAAGAACACAAGGAATCAATATTTGTGATATGCATTACAAACGTAATGCAATCGACCCTTCTTTGAAACCAATTATAAATGGAAAAAAATGGAGTGTCTACAATAATGTTACTCAAAAAAGATCATGGACCAAACATAATGTATCAGCACAAACCATAACAAAAGCTGAGTTTCATCAAAAAATATCATACTGTCAATTTAGTGGGATTACAAAGGTGTTAAATATTTTAACAGATTCCAAACAACCAAACGATCACCTCCGTTGTTTACTGCCAACAACTTGTTAAACATTAGAGGAAGCGATCAAAGAAAAAAAGGCCAGAATTGGCAAATCGCAAAGGAATCATGTTCCATCACGATAATTCGAGTCATCTTTAGCAACACGTTGGAAACTATCGGAGCTTAGTTGGGAAGTGATGTCACACCCCTCATACAACCCGGACCATGTAACATCGGATTAACATTTATCTAGATGTTTACAAAACTTCTTAAATGCTAAAAATTTCAGTAATAAGGATGACATTAAATTGCACTTAGATGAGTTTTTTGCTGTTAAAGACCAGAAATTATTTGAGCGCGGGATCATGACGCTACCAGAATGGTAGCAAAAGATCATCGAACAAAATGAAACAATCGAATCTTATTTCACACTAAACACCGAAATTATTTTCTTGTCAACTCTATACTTATTAGTTATTTGTCTGCATGTAATATTGGAATATGTGTACAATTTATTTGAATAAAAAAGGTATCCAATCTGAATACCAAACATTTTAAGAATAATCTATAATTACCCTTACCCTTGCATACTTGTGCATCATATTTTGAGTGTTGACAAATTTTGATTTTGATTTTATAAATTAAATTGACGCAAAACGTATCCGTAACAATGCCTCAAATACAGAAGATTTTATGAAATGTGCTTATTTTATTTTTATTCGTATTTCCTTTTAAACTGTAAATAATTGACGTGTAGAGTTCGGTAGTAACAAGGAACGCTTGCGAGGTATCAGTTGAACATCATCGGGTAAAAACTAAAGGTACCAATTAATATTAGGCATAACAAAGAGATAAAAATGTATAAGCTCGTTTTGTGCTAACTCGAAAAGATGTCTACAAATGTACGACTACATGACGCGATGTGCCACAATAATGGCGACGTATTTAGGAAGAGTCACCGTCACTATACCTCGTCCTTAAAAATCGCATTAATATGAAACTAGTCAACGATGGTAGATCAATTTAAACTGGTTGCTCAGGATTCACGCTCCAAAATGAAAGCGATCCAACCGACACGGGTACAGAGCCCCTAATGTCTTTCATAAACAAACCTGGAACAGAAGGCCACTAAATAAAATTTATATCTAAAAATAATAACAATACTACAAGAGTTCCAAGTTAAGGATATCCTAGATGTAACTGTAAGCGCGACAAGGGAGCAATTGTAACCGATACACCGCGTCTGTCTGCCCGCAACATCCCCACCGACCTCAACAAATTAAGGAATAAATAACTTAGGTTATAGGAATATGGAAAGTCGATCGTTCCACGTTAATTGGCAACAAAACAGATGAAGGAATAAGAAAGCTAAGGTTGCAGGTATAGAAAGAAGTAGTTCTCCTTTCTGTATACTTAAATCAGTAAGAATAAAGTGTGATAATACATAGACATCATAATTGAGTATCTTCGCTAATAAATGATAAGAAGAAGGTGTTAAGAAGAGAGCTAACTAGTTTTTAATTACAATTACAAGAATGCATAAATGCCTGATGGAATTTTGAAGGCGGTAATTACCCTAGAGAAACAAAACTATAATATTAAAGCACTGTGGTCACGGATTTATTAATTGGTGGATGTGGTCACTATTCGAATGCCTAGTAACACATTATTTATACAACAATTTAGTAAATACATCATTATTGTGTTTTTGATTACCCCTTGTCTAGTATTGATGATGACAATTAACGGAATGTGCAAAAAACAAACATTATGTAACAACCAATAGGAGTAAAAGGAAGAGTGATTAACTTTTGTTCACGCTCAAAGTCGTGATATCTAATAAAGGATATTAATTCACTATAGTGTCATTGTTACGAAATCTGCAAATTACCCAACAACAGAAAAATAGACAGCAGTTTATACCAACACAACCACTGAAGTAGATTAATAATAGCAACGTTATTCGTTATTGTTATGTAGCCATTATTTTAGTTGTTTGAGAACAATATAGGTATATGAATACATTAGATTGCCATATTAACACATACATTAAACTTGTAAGTCAAATGCACCATGTTCAAGAGGACGGTGGATAAATAGCTGCTGTTGAGTTTAGAATATCCGACAAACGCTCTTTCCAAGCTCTCTATTCCGGGTTACAGTTAGGGTTTCCAGTGAGGTAACTCTGATTTGCGGAAAATAGTAAAACCAAAAGAAGGTGAAAAATGCGGCAGCCAGTAATATTCTACTTCCATAATACGTAGTCATGACACGCATAGTAAGCAAACTTTTATTACTCAATAATACAATAAATAAACACTATATATATTTTTCTATGTAAGTTTAAACGACGCATGATAAGTGGTCAGAAATTAAATACTAAAGCAGCATTTTTTTTTAATAAAGTGCATCGTCTTTTATATTCTAGAAAAAGGCAGCAATTAGTGTCCACGTGTGCCACCCTTTGCAGATTGCCCCCTTCTCGTTAGACAGTAGCGGCCAGCAACCCTAGTTACAGCCTCGTTAAATCTCACCCCGGCCGCCATGTTGCGTCGACGCGTGAAGTGACGAACATTCAGCACACACAGGTTGAACTTTGAATAGTCGAGATTGAAATGATATGTGAAACGAAATCTTCAATATAAAATTAGTTTTCTCTTAATTTTTACTTAAATAATGTAATCGTATCGACAACAAATTGTACAAATTTTATAAAAATAGATAGGTAATATTTATTTCATTAAACCTTCGAAAAACTATGGCTGAAGTATTATGTATTAAAGTATTATGAGGTGGAATAGAACTAAATCCTATATGTTGCTCATTTAACTAACGAATAAAGTAATCACATGCCATGATTCTTTTCATTTTTAAGATAGTTCGTTTACCTATCGAAATTAATGAAAGTTTAACATTGATGCAATATAAAACTTAAAATTTAAATCAAAGAAAATGATCAATCTTGACACTCTACACATATTTAAAAATCCTCTTGTGGTGACTCTATTTCTGAGGTCAACCAGCACTCGAATAACTATGGACAATATATTTGCAATAAGGAGCAGTGCAATTATTTTGTACATCTTCTTTATATATAAAAATCGATGTTTGTATGATTGTCCTCAATGCATGCAAAAACTACTGATCAGATTGCGATAATAATTTGGACGCCCGAGAGGTTTCCTAGCCCAAAAAATCTATATATATAAACGTTTTTTTAAATATTTTAATTAAATTGTTTGCCTTAAAGAAAGAAATGGTTTTTGTTCTTATAGAAACTTTTGACACTATATGTCGATATTATTTTGACATATTTCAATTAAATATATATTATATATCTTCTAAATTATAATAAAACTGTAACAGTGCCAAATCTGTAAATTAATTTTTTTTTTGAAAATTTTTATCGGGGTAGGCTTTGTTGTTGATATAGAAGCCAAAAGTAACCCTTTTAGAGTTGCGCTAAGCTATAGCTAAGTTATTCTATATATAGGTCTTGGTAGGTAGTAGAGCCACGCTGAAGCTATTACTGGTTTCAGGGTGAATGGGTCGGCTCGCCCGGGGTAGTACCACCCTCTCACAGAAAACCGACGTCAAGTAACAATGCTTGCATTGCTACGTTTCATTCGGTCAGTGAGAGCAACGGAGGCCCACCTCTCTTCCTTTTCCTCCTCTCCCCTTCCGTACTTGACACAGTAATAACTAATATTACATTTAGGATAAGTAATATTTACAATATTATATTTTGTCCCATAAAACGCAAGGGGTTCTCCAGAATAAAGAAAGAAAAGAAATTTGTTAATGTAACTTTTTTGCAACACCTTAGTACAAGAGTCAGCAACGTTGGAAGAACAAGAATTTTAGAAAATCTGATTCTTTAATATGAAGATATATTATGCCCTTCCAAACCTGGATTTAGAATGGTAGCCGATTAACGTTGTGTTTTTTAATGCGCATCACACCTTTACAGGTAAAAATGTTGATTTATAAATAATTTTAAGAACATTTTAGGAATTTTTTTTTCAGTAACTTTAAATCGTTATTAAAAACACGAATTTATCACTGCGAGACAATTTTGTTATTGACAATAATGTGCCCGATGATATTCTTTATAAACGAAATAATTCATTTCAAACCATTTTATTTTTTCCATTGCAAAGAACATATTTTATGTTATTAATCATTATGATATGAGATTTCATAGTAATGAAAAACAACGATAAACGTGACTCAACTATGGCTTGGGATTGACGCCATCTTGAATACATGCGTCTATAACAGGCGCTTCCAGAATTATGGCTATCTTTTCCATACAGCCAGCGTTGCGCTAAGCTATAGCTAAGTTATTCTATATATAGGTCTTGGTAGGTGGTAGAGCCACGCTGAAGCTATTACTGGTTTCAGGATGAATGGGTCGGCTCGCCCGGGGTAGTACCAACCTCTCACAGAAAACTGACGTCAAGTAACAACGCTTGCATTGCTATGTTTCATTCGGTCAGTGAGAGCACCGGAGGCCCACCTCTCTTCCTTTTCCTCCTCTCCCCTTCCGTTTCCTTTCTTCCCCTGGTGTTGCAAGTGTCTATGGACGGGGGTGATCACAATATCAGGTGACCCACCTGTCCATTTTCCACCTATGACATAAAAATGGCCCCCTGGCCTCCCCGACCCCAGCCTCAGGCTCACCCCCCACAGGCGAAGCCGGCACAGGCCGATCCAGTCTTCTCTTTCGGGTTCACCGGGGTGAACTGGATTACCCAGCTACTCCCGGAGCAGAACCTTCAGGAAGTCCTTGACTTCCACGCGATTTTCCAGATCGAGGAAGACTTAGGCCTGCTCAACGCGCTCGCGCGTCGCGGCAACGACCCGCCCGTCTTACACAGAATCAAAATAAATAAAATTCGAGGCGATGAATCGTGTAAAACCGCGCGGCCTATCTCTTTCGTTTTATAACGCGCGATCTCTTAGGACATATCGTGATCTAGTAGCTGCTTTCTTATGTAACAAACATCTGACATTTTCCTCATACAGTAAACGCAATTAAAACCAAAAATGCGTAATCCCGCGATCGCGAATTACAACATAGTTAGAAATGATCGTGTCACCCGTGGGGGTGGCATCTTAATTTATCATAAGCGCTCACTTTATTGTATGTCGATGGATCCGCCCGTTCTATCCAATATGGAAGTGTCAGTATGCAGACTAGGGATGACCGGTCATCCATACATTATAATAGTATCCACGTATCTCGGAATCGAGAAATAGAGATACATGGCGATCTCTATTAAAATCCGATTTAGTGGCGATATTCCAATTAGGAGACTCCGTCATTATTGCGGGGGACCTCAACAGCGGGAATGTCATACGTAACAGTCCGACTAATTTTCGAAACGGGAAGATACTCGACAAACTATGTGACGATCTCGCGTTTGACGTCATAGCCCCTCCGGAACCCACTCATACACTATGTATGAATAGTTAGCTTAGCTTACGATCTCTTAGGACATATCGTGATCTAGTAGCTGCTTTCTTATGTAACAAACATCTGACATTTTCCTCATACAGTAAACGCAATTAAAACCAAAAATGCGTAATCCCGCGATCGCGAATTACAACATAGTTAGAAATGATCGTGTCACCCGTGGGGGTAGCATCTTAATTTATTATAAGTGCTCACTTTATTGTATGCCGATGGATCCGCCCGTTCTATCCGATATGGAAGTGTCAGTATGCAGACTAGGGATGACCGGTCATCCATACATTATAATAGTATCCACGTATCTCGGAATCGAGAAATAGAGATACATGGCGATCTCTATTAAAATCCGATTTAGTGGCGATATTCCAATTAGGAGACTCCGTCATTATTGCGGGGGACCTCAACAGCGGGAATGTCATACGTAACAGTCCGACTAATTTTCGAAACGGGAAGATACTCGACAAACTATGTGACAATCTCGCGTTTGACGTCATAGCCCCTCCGGAACCCACTCATACACTATGTATGAATAGTTAGCTTAGCTTAGTTCAGATAGGTCGCGAATTGCATGTATCAGGCAACAGCCCAAGCCGAGGTGTGCCGTGCACCCTTGAGCTAGTTGTCAAATAAAATCGACTGAGTGCCTTAAGCGCTCGCCTTAGTAGTCCGGTGAAACTGTTAAGACATTGATAGGTAAATAGCAAAGTCAATTCGAAAAAAAAAATTGTTCAAAGACAGACTGTAACGAATTTAATATACTTGTAAATGTGGAAAGCATGTCTCACGCGTTTGAAATGAACGCGCGGAAGCTCTCATTTACTGAATTATATGCTTCATAATCTTTTATTAGCAAGCTGTTAAATTAACCAATTGAGCGCTTCACTTCATGTTAACTAGTGCATGTACTTATCGTTTTATTTTCTTTTTATATAATTCTTCGTATTATCATTTTTGTTTTACGATTATTTGTAAATATGAAGCTTTCACCTTTAAATATTTGGAGTTTAATATGTACAAAAGAAGACAGTTTTCTCTTTCAGATAATCAAAGCTAACATTATCTTATTTCGATGATCCCAAACGTGCTTACCAACGTCATAGATAACCTTTTGATTGAAAAAGTATTCTACAAACACCGGAATGTAAATAACTTTCTTTGTTGTATTCTTATCATCCACTACACAGCAGAGATGTCCGCCCAAAGATACAGTAAAGTGCTTTTTCAATATTATTCTGCAGTTGATGAGTGTGTGAATATTAAAGTTCAGTAAATTGTATGACAATTTTTTTATGTTGTTATTTTCTTTCCTTTTGAGATAGTCTTGTAATTAAAAGTGTTTCCTGTAGGTACTAATGATTACACGACGATACCCATTAAGCAATTTGTCATATGTTGCAAATTTATGAAGTCTAGGTGTTTTCCTGAAAATTTTCCATCCAATACTTTTTTTTTATTGTAGCACGACAAAGTGACTGCAATATGCCTGATGGTAACACAAACACAGACACGACCACCGAGAGATACGCCATCCTTCGTCGGGCGTCGCTGTCATGCCGGCCTGCGTAAATGCCACTTCACGTTACGTTTCAAGGACTCCATGTTATAGGAAAGAAGAAACACACTGGCCGGGAATTTGTTCCACAGCTTCACGGTACGGCAAAGATAAGATGTAGCGCACTTTTTTGTTCGTGCCCAGATAGGATTTACTGTAAAACTGTGACTTATGAAAGGGAGAGGAAGGGATTAAATCGAATAACTCTTCAGAACGCTCGCCATGATACAGACGGTAGAACACACTCAGTGAGACAATGTCTCTGCGCAACTGAAACGGCTCTATAAACTCTGTAATGTATGCATCGTTAACAATGCGGACAGGTCGTCTCTGCAACCTGTAGGTAGTATCCAGTAGGTATTTGGCGGAACCGTCCCAGAGGTGCGAACAGTTCTCTTTCTTTCTTATTGAAAAATTTTTTTTTTTTCGAACTGACTATGCTATTGACCTGTTAGGGTCTTTACAGCTTCACCGGACTGCCGTCTTATTGAAATATTCCGGAAATTCAAATCAAATCAAATCAAAAATACTTTATTCAGTTTAGGCCCTAATAAGGCGCTTATGAACGTCAAAACTACCACCGGTTCGGAAAACAACCCAGTCACCGAGAAGAACCGGCAAGAAACTCGACGAATTGATAACCTCCTCCTTTTTTTGAAGTCGGTAAAAAAATGGCTTTACTTTTTTTACTTAGAGTTACAAACGAAGATAAAAGCGGTACAAACGGGTAGTTAATTCACATGGCTACCAACAGTGGTCTAAAACACCTCGGAACAGCTCATAATCTATTTCGGGTTTTTTTGGTGTTTTATTGCCAACAGTCATTATGTAATGGACATGTTGCTGTGACAGCAGGTTGCATAATATAGCCGGTGGCTGCGACACGCGGAGGGTGGCCATACTGCCTACAATCGAGGTCGTTACCCTCACGCGCGAAGGGGACCGGCTGGACGGGTGCGAAACCTAGTACGCGACTATTCACATTTCACGTAATTATCACTAAATTTGGCTCTAATTATGATTTCCTTTTTATATTTAGCTGCTTTGTAAAATAAGTAAATTTAAGCGACAATCGCGTGCACACTGGCTAACTCCAAAAAGCAACGCGACAGTTCTCGAATAAGCGCCGAGATTTCCACAATTTATATTGTACTAGCGGGCGCGGCGGACGTTGTCCTGCCTCGATAATAAAAAAAAAACTAAAATTTAACCGCAGAGCTACCTACCGGTTCCAATTGTGAATCCAACCTGTAACGAAATCTGTCTAGCCGTTTAGGAGGAGTTCAGTCACATACTCACTGACAGAAGAATTATATACATAAAGATTCGTCATCGAATCGGATTGACTCCCGATGCTAACTGTATTTTTTTTTTATACTACGTCGGTAGCAAACAAGCATGCGGGCCGCCTGATGAAAAGCGGTCACCGCAGCCTATGGACGCCTGTAACATCAGAAGCGTTACATGCGCGTTGCCGACCCTTAAGTAACCTATTTATTTTCCCCTTGAAGCACCCCATACTGTAGTCTCTAGGAAAAACTTCAGCAGGAAGCTCATTCCACAACCGGATCGCTCGTGGAAGGAAACCCCTTTGAAACCGGACCGTCCGAGACCATTTCGGTTCCAATGTATGGGGATGAATTCCCTGCCGACAACGAGCAGTGCGATGGTGGAAAGCAGCTACAGGCATAATGTTAAACAGTTCCTCGGAACACAACCCATTATACAGACGGTAGAACACACATACACACACACTGTATATGCGAATTCATCTGTTTTTAGTTGTTATTGTATAGCAATTAATAAATTTGAGCTAATACGGAGTCTTTTGCAAATTGTATCTAATTCCGCAGTTTCGTGAAAGCATTGTAAATTATGTATCATATATTGCCTATATACCGGATTACAATATAAAGGAATATATCATATTAATTTGAAATCATCGTGTAAGTGCGTCCGTGTATTAGTATACAGCAGGCTTTGTCTGAAAACCAGAGCTGCAACACTTGCACTTCCAAACCGGCAGCTTATGCTGAGACAAAGTCATTTTTCTCTCCAGGCAACACTTGTCTATATTATAAATATGTCTTGTATGTGCTGAATAAATATTTATTTTTTCTTTCTAATTATATTTAAGTCCTTGAGTTTTATTGGTATTCAAACACGATCAACAATATAATTTTAGTTTCTCGTGTTTAGCAAACATATATTTAAAAAGCAAAAAAATCACCTATTATACCTCCAAGTCAACATATCGAATACCATAAGTAATTTAGGTACAACAAAGAGTATAAAAAATTGTAATGCGAATACTACGTTCCTGTCGAAGGATTGCCATCCAGGCACCGCACCGCCCAGCAAAACCTAAACTGTAATTATATTTTGCCTTCACTTTTGAGCGAGGATTGAAAAGTGACAAAAATACAAACAAATTCACTTTCAGAACATGTTTAAAAAAAAGATGTATGGAGACTGGGAGGCCGTATAAACCGTTTGTTTTTTATATATATTTAATAATAAGCGCTTGATCACAATCTCATTTAATGTTAAATGACGATGTGATTAAGAAGGCGAACACACTAATCCTAGAGGGAGCTGGCTCTCGAGTACAACTGTTCGAACACACCAACAGGTGCTTGGCGACAGATTTAAAACTTGACGGTGGTAGCTAGCTCCAAGGAAAACACAACTTTAGGTGATTATGTGTTATTGTTAGCGTGTAGACGCGTCGCGTTGATCTACCTAGGTTCGAATTCCATATTAAAACTGAACTTTCGGTGAAGCAACATTACCGTAAAACCGTAATAAAGGTGCACTAGTTCATTCGTTATTAAGCCTGGCATCCTTTAACTGAAAGTGTTTGTCAAACACTTATTTATGTATTCAGACAGCTGTACTTAAGGGTGTATGCTTCCAGGCTTAGTGTGTGTTACAGATCATCATTGAACATTAGGTGAAATTGTAAACACTAAAACCTACACACTATATTCATAGATATAATATAACTGTTATCACGTTCCACCGGTGGTACACGTTAAATTTCATCTTTCGATCACGTTATATACTACTGAAAACGAAACAATGACTTCTGTCGTGATATAATATTGTATGATAATACGTCTATTTTTTGTCAAAATGTCAAATGGGCTGAAGGATGTGTCAGGCAAAAATAGCTTGGCGTGGAACTTGGAGAATACACCACGTTGGGCGCCAAACATGATACACGGAGGCTATATTTGAAATGGGGCGAAGGTTAACGACTGGTTAGAAGGTTAACGAGGTGAAAGGTCGTTGTTTTCTTATAATAGCTTTCTCAATCAATTTAACAAAGTGTATGGATGATCTCAAAAATAACCTTATTTGACCTAATTTAACAATATTTTAGTGAGCGGCGAAACCTTACAAGAAGCCTAAGCTATCGTTGAAAGAAAACATAATTCAACTATAGAGTTATGATATGGCATTTACTAGTGATCGTTTAGCTAGGCTACCGCTCTCAACTTGGAAAAAAATATTGAGCAGTGGTAGAATATGTGCCACGTTCGCATATGGAAACTTTAATTCTACAGCAAAGCGGGAGAGTTCGCGCTGCTTTGTTCCCGTTCGAAAGGTGCGGTTGTTTACATGAATTGGCTCACGACCCGTTCTCACTAAGCCCTCAGAAAATCGGTATTTTTGATGATGGTTATAAACAACTAGAATTATATTAGGTTTGAATTAATTTATTAGCTATTTCGTAGATAACAAAAAAATGAAAAATCTATTGCTAAGCATCCATCAATATATTCTGGTAACTGTAATAAACAGCTAAGCAGCGTCCGTTCTAGATTTTGGGAACAATGTAAAATACCAAGTTTATAAATGAATTAAAGAGATAGGGTAGGTGAACATATGTGTGGTACTAAATAATTATTTATATTCAATTGTTATAGTTTGCATAAAGACTATAACATAATTAACAAAATCATGCCGTAGACCATTTTTGTTCATTTCGTAACGGATACGTGAACTCGTTTCCGGAGTATTTGCGTAACGCTTTGTTATCCCACTGCGTATTCCATAATGATCTAGAAATGTTTCTATACAGTATACACGAATTTACATAAATGTGATGTCCTTTATTAAAACACAATACGCATATATATCATTGCCTAATAATACAATACATAATTCAGTATAAAAAAATAATCCTGTAACTCCCTTGAATGAGACAATCAAGTTTTATAAATTACTAGCCGACCCGTGCCCACTTCGTTGGGCGGTAATACGTAAGCGTGGAATGGTTATTTTGCGCTAAAACGCAGCGGAAGCTCTGAAAAGGAAAAAAATACCTCGATTTTGCAACATTCTTCATTGCTGCTCCGCTCCTGTGGGTCTTAGCGTGATGATATATAGCCTATAACCTTCCCTGATAAATGAGCTATATAACATTGAAGGATTTTCCAAATCGGACCAGTAGTTCCTGAGATTACCCCTTACAACGTCACAAACTCTACCTCGTTATAATATTAGTATAGATTAATTAGTGTACCAGGGTATACGTCTTTTTTCGACAACAATAACAACACAACACAAAACAAAAATAATAAAAAATCTATAAATTGTTTTAATCTGATTTCCTTTATACATAAATCTCTGATCTTTAGGTTTTAATGTATTATTTCGAATTTATTATTAAAATTTCAGAATTTTCTGAACATGATCAAAGTGATTACAAATAAATATATATTTTTTATATTAATTATTTGCAAGTATTTTACCAAATTTTATTTTAGTATTAGAAGAAGTAATAATACAATTGTAATAATCATATTTCGGCATTTACTACTTCTACATACTACCGCAGAGTACCGATAACTAAACTACTTAGATACAAAATTAGAATTCTTCTAAATCCTTGTATATTTAAGGTATATACAATTATGTACATATTTGCAGAAATAAAATCATATTTACCAATTTACTCTCGCTCAACCCCTAAATTGGACATCGGTGAATGAACGTCGCTAAGCGTTCCCATTTACCGGTACCTTATCTCACAACATAACACAAACATTAACAATTCACAGCTGGAATAAAGCTAAATATTACTTTAATTCACTGATTATTTAATCTTTGTTTTCGTATTGAAGAGTGCATTGAACTAGAGACAATTCATAATACACGTGCACAATCCACAAAGGTCAAAGACGCACTGTCTGTCGGAGTTACCAGCTATATAGGGTTCCTGAGAAATTAAGTATTTTTTGTTGAAATATTTATTCCTTATAACTTAAATAACAGATGAGATACGTATTGTTATTTCCTGTATCATATTTAAATATATCTAACGGCGTCTAATTACATAGGAGAAAATATTACATTAGTCGTTTTAGCATAATATTATATTACTTTTTTTTATATCCAACATATATTTAGTATACTTACTTTCGATTTTAGTTGAGTTACTGTCTTACTGAGACTAAAAATGTACAAAGAAAATAAATTAAACTTCAACCGGAGCATTCATTCAGATGAAGGCAGATGTTCTACAGATAATGCTAAGAAGTGAATCATACACGTAACTTTGTAAATCAAAATGGCAGCACTTGATATAAATGAGTATGGTGGCTCTACACTTAACCGTGCGGCGACGTGCACTTATGCGGAACGTGAACATGACAACGCAACGAAAGCTGGTGGTTCGTGAATGACCCACGTTTTATTTACATTATGCCTGTTACTAATGGAAATATTTGATATAACGGTTCCTGTGAAGCTGCCTAGAGCCTCACGTTTTAATATATTCGCTACGAAGTATTTTCGAACAAATTTAGGCATTTACTCTCCACTAAATAGAATGATATCACTTTATAATTCTAAATCTAAAAGCTCTAATCTAGATATATTCACAAATAGTCTCAGCCAGTATAAACCAATTTATTTAAGTAACTTAAAATACAAAAAAATTGGAATGTATGGTTAGTGTTTTTTGTTTTAGCTTTCTCATTTACTTAAGTTATTTTCTGTAAAATATAATAAATACGTCGTAAACACCAATAGTTAAGATTGCACTTATATAGTCATTAAAAATGCATGTTATGTACTATTCTAGTGTAAATCTTGTTGGTGTTTCTAAATAAATAAATAAAATAAATAAATGTTATATCCTGAATGAAAGGTCTCAAATCAAATTCAAGTGGCATTACTAGTGACGAACAAGGTTACTCATATATTGAATATTCAATATCGATATCGATACCAATAGACGTTATATTCACAGCACAGCTCGCTGGTATTGATTTTAAATCTTAATAAAGAAACGCAATCCGGATTACTCTATCGTTTGGTTATTTGCCTGTGCTGGGAAGTCTTTTTTGTAGAAAACGGATTTATTTGCATGTAAAGTTTAATATTTATATTTTTAAGCAGTCCTGGCCTGTCTGTGTTCTTTTCTCAAAGGTTACAGTTACTAAAACACATGGGTATGAAGATGCCCCGTGCATCTTTATTCAAGGGTTCTTGTAATCTGTACACTGGCGTTACTCTGTTCAGTGTTACAGGATTGCTGGATAGTGTGATTTTTATTAGTAAGCAATGTAGCTAAATGGGAAATTTACTCATATACGTAACAAGAATGAATGCGTACTCATTAGAGCAAACTTGTATTTATGAAGGATTGCAGCTTCGCGGCGAATGTTCACCTTTTTAACGATGTTCCAGCACGAACACGATAGTGTAGACCTTAACAAGCTACTAAAACATTCTGAATAATTCTGAACACATTCTTATCATTAATCAGCCCAGTTCGTTATGGTGCGACATACCGCACCGTTGTACTGTTACAATAAGGAACTGCAAAGAGATAAGAGATCATTTATGTTTCATATATTTAATGTAATGGTTTTCGGCTGTACCACATACTACGTTAGAGTATAATTACGAAATCATCGACATCCTTTAAAGATATTGGATACTATCAAGTAGATTGTGTATATTTATGTCGTTGCAATTATTATTAGTTATTAATTTTTTTTATTCATGATGAGCGTCGATTATATTACGTCATTTGTAATAGTGTTAGAAATAGTATCATAATGATAACGTTGGTATGTGTGCCACTACTAAGCAAGTTCAAAGAGCAAGCAATCACAGGGTCACGCCGCATCGAGACCTTAATACAAGATTCGGCATTTTTCCACTACATGGTGCTATACTATGTAATATTATTTCAATACAAAGTTCTTTTTATCGTTAGCCGTGTTTGGTATGAATTATGCGAATATCCGGTTACTATTCCACTAGTCGCCATGCGCACAGGAGTCGCAGTTAATAAACAAAAATAATAAAAAACACCGCAACTCGGGCGTCTAAATCATTTTTGGATGTGCTTTAATTTATACGTATCCTTCCTTTCAGTTCCTTATTCATGTAAAATTTATATTACTAACCTCGACACCGTTCGTTGTTGATTTTTATAAAGTACCTACGTATATTTTACACAATTTATTTTAATTAACAAATTAAATATTAACACAGTAACTGTAAGAATGATTTGTAAAATATATACGTGTAAAATAAAATTAAAGTGTCTGTGTGCACAGACACGGCTGAACTGATTTTGATCAAACTTTTTGTTCTAAATTACATGCCATTCATTACGCTTTTCCATAGCGGCTAAGCAGTTATAAGGAAATGTAATAGATGACGTTTAAAATCAATAATGACGATATGTACTACAGTAATAAATTAAAGTGTAAAAAATAAATTCCATTTATGCCATAATTATGCCGTGAATACAAAAAGGTATTTTAGATACAAGTATAGGGATTACGTTCGAAGGTTGGAAAATAAAATATATTAAAATTAAATCAATTTATTGAGAAAACGCTATTTATAATTTTTTAACGCTATTTATTTATTATTTATCATTTCAATTTGGATTATGTGAAGGTTTTAAGAAACCAATTATTTTTTTATTGTTTTACATCTATTAATAGGTCATTTAATTTCGGATGCATATCTTCAAGTAACCGGCTGTAGTGTCCCAAAACTAGAACAGTCTAAGTCTGTGGGGGTGTAAGGGGTGTCGAATAACATCTAACACTTGAGACACTCAAGCCAACCTCACCTGCACGTGGTGCACCCTGCTGAATAACGAACGAGGCAATGGCGAAAGCGGGGTGGTAGGGTTTTACAGCCCGACTGGGTCGCAACCACCATGTATATGGCAAAAAAACCCGTCATAGTGATTCGCTTCTGCGGGTCGCGTTTCGGGATCAGCCTGTGCATATCCAGCATTTCGCAGGCCGGCATGACAGCGGCTACCGGCGATGGATAGTGTATCACTCGGTGGTCGCCATTGTTTTTGGATTGTACTGTGCTTACCATCAGGCACAGTGCAGTCATTTTGCCGTGCTACAAAAAAAAAAGTGTAATTTATCTTTCTTTAAATAAGTTTCAAGATCTGGAGCAAATTAATTTCGAAACCAGGCAATTCAATTGATATGATCGAGTATATCAAAGGCGCTTGTGACACGCGGTATGTTTGAAGTCGAGAGTTTTGTCAAGGAACATTAGTGTACAGCCCGAGTGAATACATTTTTTTTTTTCTCGAACTGACTACGTTATAAGAAGTATCTTAGACTATTTTATTTTGTTACTCAAGACTTCGTCCGCAATATCCTACTATCTCCTAATCGATTGCACCGACTTTCACAGGACTTTTCCGGGCAGATAACTAGCGGGCTCGGAAGACGTTGTCCCGCCCTAATAATAAAAAAAACCTTGACAAATTATACCTAAACCTTCCCCATGGATCATTCTATCTACTGGTGAAAACGGTATGAAAATCCGATCTGTAGTTTTTGACTTTATCGCGAACAGATAAATAGACAGACCAGAGGACTTTGTTTTACAATTTGTGGAGAGGAACTGCGTTCGTCCGTGTGAAATTGATTAAAAATATATTGTTTACTGTAAACAAGCACGTGAGACGTGCGCTATACTTGAGTCCAAGAATAAATATGCATAATTGAAAGTCATATATTTTTATGTCATTTTAATTATATTAACTTTTTAGTCATTTTGGCGGCCATTTTGTTTTATTTACGACGTTTGCGTCTACATAACTCAGTGATTATAGCAACGTATAAAAATAACTTAATGATATCGGCAATATGGGCTAATTATATCTATATAATAAAATATTTAACACATATTGTTCAATAATGTATAGCTTAAAATTTTCATTACTTTCTTATATAGTGTTAGTGAGCACTGAGGGTGGTATATAGTAGGTTAAAGTTCCAGGTATGGCCCAGGTATATCCCATTCGATATACTATTAATATTCACATATCTAATGTACACGTTACATGTTACAGTAGATGGCGTGCGTGTCGTAGTTACAAATGTTTTTGAAAAAAGCATATCTGTAATGTACACACCTACTCACGATTTTACATTTCTTTAATACAATTTAAAAATGCGCGTGCAGAGCCGCGGGCTACAGCTAGTAATATATTAAATCTGATGTGTCCGTGCTTTTTAGATTTTTGTGAAAAAAATTGTTGCAGATGTATTCGAATAAGTAATTAAATACATTTCAATTGTCTGTTCAAATGTCTGTTTGTATGAACACACATCACTGCTATAGTACTGCGTTCATAATAAAACCTCACTAAGAATCATAAAGCATATCCTCGAGTAATATTAAGTCTTGGTTTGATTAAAATCGATTCACTCTATCAAAAGTTATTGTAATTTTAATGACGACGCGACTTAATTACGAGAGAATAGTAAATAAGTAAATGGACTTAATACAGATTCGTTTATTAGTCGCTGTTTTTTTTATATTAGGTACCACGCGGACGGAGTCGCGGGCACTGTTAGTTCTAGGAACTTCGCGTGTAGCAATGTGTGCGTAAATAAATATATATAAAATAATAAAAAATACAAATAGACGAAGTCGCGGGTATTAAGTAGTTACCTATAATAAAAGAGGCGGAAGTCTGTGTTTAAAAACTTCGTTGCCTTTTTAAAACAGGCCAAGAAAAAGTGGAAAAGTTCCGCCTATTTCTTTGATTTCCTCAGTTGCATCTTTTCTGTTCCTCCGTTGGGTTGATTGCAAAATATAAAGATTACTTACTATATTAGATATATAAGCTCGTTTTGCGTCCAAGCTTTTTTTTACACACAACATAATTAAGAACATGACATCGTCAATAGTAAAAAAGCTACACTTGTAATTTATTTTTTCATTTCAGGTCAACAAATTTCCGCCGGTTGCTATCTTTTTTTTAATTTAATTTAGTATTCCGCAAAAATAAACATGAGCCTACGTTTTAGGATAATCCTAAGAAATACGATTTGTGTAGTTCTTATTATTTATGTTTACCCTAAAAGAAATATAATATATGTTACGTTATTATACTTATTTATTTATTTTTATAGATAAAAGCAGGAGGGTCTTGCTCCATATCGGAGCCAGAATAGGAATCGCTATCGTCACTATCGTGAACGGGTGGGATTTCAAAATTATTATCTGCCTCGATCTTGGCATAGATCGAGGGAGCGGGCTTGGAGGAGTGAGGGAAATCGACGCGAGACGAGGACAAATTCTCGAAATGAAACCTCGGAGGCTGAGAAGTTCGGTCTCTAAGAGGCCGACTTCACGATCGGAGGCCATACCGGGGCCTAAGGAGGGGAGTGGAGCGGAGGAAGACATGTAAAACCTCCCTGCCAGAGGGGCAGGGGGGCGCGCCTTAATGAATTTAACGGACTATCCCGAGGCCGGATCAAAGGGAGATGTTTAAAACTAAACAAAATAGGAAAACAACGCAAATAAGTACCTGAGCGAGACAGGGGAAAAATAACATAAGACTACTTAAATAAACAAACAATAAAAAGTAAATAAATTTATAAATAAATCACTGAAGAATTTAAAGAAATACGTAAATAAATAGATAAATAAATTAGAAAATAAATAAATATACCAAGAAATAGATAAAGCAATAAATAAATACAAAGGAAAGGTCTCACTCAGTTCCAGGAAATAAAACGCAGGTGTGCAGCGCACCTGTGCAGCGCAGGTGTGCCGGATCGGAACAACACAATAACTGACGTCACTAAATCACGAGTATTAAAATCGAACTTAGCGCGCGCAGCAAAACGGACAACCGTTCGAGTCGACGGTCCGATCGGAACTCCCCCGAGTGAATACGCGTGCGGCGTGGAGCGGCCAAGCGAGCCGCTCGGGACACCCGTGTACGTGTTAATTCATCTGTTTGTCTGCACGCCGCACGCTCCGCCCCGCTCGACGCGCGATTGTATCGTCCACTCAGGCCGTACACTTACACTTAAACACTTCGTCTTCTTATAAATATTTTTACGCTTATTTTATTGTCACCTATTAAACTACACTTATAAAAATACAACGAGCTGCGATCTCCTAGTACGCATTGTACTGGCACGCCAGCTACGGGCCGAATCTCTATATACATGGCAGTAGCTTGTTCTTACCAGTAACTGGCATGCTTGTGCGAGTAACCAACATGTGTATTCTGGACTTAAACCCTACCTTCAAGCTATAGTTTCACTACAATGTGTTCCTTTACCAAAGTACAGATAGTGGAATTTATCCAAGTCCATGTTGATTGTGGTGTCCTGAACACACTTCTACTGGGATACCATCGTTTGAAGAAATTTTGGAATTGAGATTTTATGTTTTAGTAAAACAAAAATAATGCTGGTTTAGATTATCCTTACTACTCTAATCCTAACTAATATTTTAAATGCTAATGTAAGTTTGGTTGTTTACTTCGCTGTGACATGTTTATTACTCAACGGATCATCATGAATCTGAACTGATTCTAAACTTTTTTAAATTTGAATCTATAGGTTACTAGACACCATAAATATATGACATTTCTGCCTAAACATACCCCGGATTATAGAAACCCCAGTACTTTTTCTGGTCTTAAAACTTTACTATAAATAGAAATGTTTAATATCTTAGATAAAGAAAATATGTATCTAACACATGATTGTGATACTAATTAACCAAAAACCCACTGAAAATAAAATTTAGTATGTCTTGTGAAGATTTGATAACCACTTGGTCAAACAAAATCTCATATGGCATTACACTGGCAATCCGAATGGATATCTTCTATGTTAATCCTGAGGGGCTGCACGAATATGTAATCATCCACATGAGATATTAAAAGATATTTTTTTAAATAGTACTAATACTTACATTTTCTAAGGTCACCTCTTAGATATATATTTGTTAAACATAAATAAAGAATATTTATGCACTAAATAAATAGTTTATCAAATTAACCAAATTAAATAAAACATATGAATATGTGTGCTACCTAGAGATGTACTGGAAGTCGGTACCAACCTCACCTGATGGTAAGTTATCACGGCCGCCCATGGACAATTGCGACACGAGAGAAAACACAGATGCGTTGCCGGCCCTTAAGAAAGGAGTAGGCTCGTTTCTTGAAAGTTTTCTTACTTTGTCACGGATCCCATAATCAGAACCTAACCAAACTCTCATCAAACTACCCTTGAAGTACATCCTTTCCAATAAAAAATGAATCATCGTAACCGGTTAGCGTGATATTGAGTTATTCGTCTATTTGTCGTGTACATATTTAATGCAAATTTAAAACTTATACGGTTTTGCACTGGATGCCGTTGTCGAAACTGGACCAAATTGAAATGGGACCACACGGGAAGTACCAGCTTAGAAAAAAGAATAATCAAAATCGGTTCATCCAGTCCAAAGTTATAAGGTAACAAACATAAAAAAAAAAACAGTTGAATTGATAACCTCCTCCTTTTTTTGAAGTCGGTTAATAAAACTCAAATCTCTTGTCCACATTTCAATCACAATATGAGGTTTATCAACACAACATAATTACTACCTCATGCATATTATTTACAATATTTTCCTAATAACACAATCAGAACAATTTTATAAATGTTGACAATTCATTCAACAGTATATTTAGAAGTTTTCTTTCTATCCAGTTAAATATCATATTGTCTGTTTTTCTCTAAGATTTAGAGTCATAATCATTTGATTCATCCAGAGTAATGAAAGAGTTTTCTGTCAACCTGCCAAGTTTAGCATAGTATATTGCATCAGAAATCAGTTTCTGGGCGATCCCAACCTGCTCATTATCCAAGCTACTCAGCTGTATTCCAATAGACTTGCCTACAAGTGACCAATCGTCTTCCTTTACAGATTTTATTGACTGGGAGCCCTCTCCCTTTTTGCGGCGTTCCGATTTTCGACGAGTTTTTGCTGTTCTTATATCTACCTTATTGTCAGTTAACAAGTAAGGTTGAATGGAGGATTCTTCTAAATTTAAACTGTCTTCTGAGTATGACTGTGCTTCTGAGGTTTGTTTATTCTAAAAGAGAAAATTAATAATATATTGGATTGGAACAATAGGATCACTTCACTCCACAAGCAAAATACAATTCTAAGAAAAAATCTTGGAATAGTGTCAAAAAAGGAATTCACATAACCCATTCAGTATGTATGTCGGTGTATGTGTATCCTGGTAAACAAAATAGAACACATAGAAATAACAGCAATACATTTTTATCAAATAGTAGTAACAATCAAGTCTTTGATGGATTGTCTTGCCACTTTATTAAGAAGTTCTTTTACTTGATCATGTTCACTGTTCAGTGTGTCCTAATGTTATTAAATTATATATGTTGGAACAAAGTTTTTGTCTATGTCAAAAGGTTATTCATAACTACATTTTAATCCATAGTACCTGGGCAACTAAACTTATCTTGCTTGGTTAACACAATTATTATACTTCATGTTACGTTAATGTCATACAGCATCATCTCCCAAATTTTTTGGTACCAGGGTAGTTGTCATCTAAGCAAAAGGCATTGGTAACAATGCAAGCACCATGTATGAGATGTCGGTACGTGACATGGGCTCTAATAATTAGTTATATTATAATTTCACAATGTAAAGTCTTGTTTGTTCAAGGAAAACTCATACATAGATAAACTTAAAATGCAAAATGTTAACTAAATATAAAACTTGATCTAAAGAGCACTTTGTGGGATGCAGAATTTTTATATACATACAAGAATTGCTCTTTGAAAGTTATAAGATTAAGAGGAAGGGTATAAAGAGCATAACACTCAAATATATAAAAAAATATTATAGCAGAAAAGGTAGATATATCTTTGTTTCTTTCAACAGCAGTGTATGTAGTTTTACTGGAATGTGTTAAATTGTTGAAAATATATTTAAATATTAGTTATAATAATTCTATTATTTAAATAAAAATATTACAGATAAAATCATAGTGCCATTAACATCAATAAGACATGTCACAAAAACTGTGAGCCAAAAATGATAATTTACCTCATCTTCATCATCATATTCATCAGTACTATTTTTGTAATTGTATAAGATTATCTGATCATTCAGAAAACTCAGTAAATCAAAATACCATAGTTCCGGAACATAAACATCTTCCGTGTCACTTCTATGCTTTTTAGAAGCCAGCACCTGGTAATTAAACATGAGAATTATATTTAGAAACTGTGTACATAATCTATGTGAGGAAATTGTTGCATCAAAATAATAAAGGATATAAGATTAACTTCAGCTATTTTAAATAATTATAGCCAGTTAGTAAGAAGCCCACTTCTGGGCCGAAATCCATTTCCCTAGAGAAGATACAAGCATAATGACTACACCAGCCTATACTGTATTGACAAATTTAATCTCCAAGGAACACACAGTTCTATGTTTTTTTCTAAATATGGTGCTTTCCTTAACTTACTGGTTGAGAAACCAAAAGAGCTACTAACTTCATTTAGCAAATATATGCAAATTCTATGATACACTCCACCAGTCAAACTATTCAACCACTTACTAGCATAATAGGATGCAATGAAAAATATTTCCTAAACTGTCTCAAAGCACTGCAGTAAGCACAAAAACGAGTCATGTGGTTAACACGAAGAACAAAATTATACCATATATTGTTTAAGATTGAACTGAAATCACACAACTGTGAACAAATATATTGTCCAATATACTTATTAAATATATTTTAATTTACTTTAAATAAAGTTACTTTTTTTAACTCTCGCCTATATGAAGTTCTCATGTTATCAATTTTTCTCTTTATAACTGGAAGAGTGGCGTTTTTATCGTACTCCTTGTATTTCTTCAATATTATATTGTATCCGATTTCACGGGAATACTTGCTGGAGTACTTGGGGTCTTTCTTATCCCAGAGGAAAGGCATGTTTTTATACAAAGTTATGACTTCAGTCCATATTTTTTTTGGCAAAGGAAACATTTTACATGAAACACACCATGAAATATTCCAAAATAATGTATGTTTTGAACACTATATATAATGAAAGAGTACATCATATATACTGTTTATATATACATATATATACTTTGTGATTTGACATGTTACTAGAGATGAGTTAAAATATAATTTTACAAAATAATATTATTAGTTAATCACTACTAACAATAACAGCTATATGTTAATAATAGATAAGACTGTTATGCTATTTTATAACTATCGATCTAAACTGTTGAGTATGTCCGTGTTTTGTATCGTATTGCAGTTTGTAACAATAACACGATAATGAAATAAACATTTAGTGTTCAAAATGTTAGTTAGTATGTTGTTTTTCTCACGAGTATTGTGCGTTGCATAATGTTCCTTGTTTACACGTTGCTATAACAGTGCCCGACAAATGTTATTTTTAATATTAATAACAGACAATCAACAGCAAAATGATTATGTTTTTTTCTATAATTTGTTATCCATGACATAGGAATAATGCACAAAATTGTTCGTTTACAAAAAAAATAACCACCTGTATACATAATTGTGTATAACGTAACCTATAAACATAAATATATTACATTGTTTATATATGTGAGCGATATTTTATGAACTCGCCTAAAAATGACAACAACATAGCGTTGCATAATGTTCCTTGTTTACACGTTGCTATAACAGTGCCCGACAACTGTTATTTTTAATAGTAATAACGGACAATCAACAGCAGAATGATTATGTTTTCTATAATTAGTTATCCATGACAGGAATAATGCACAAGATTATTCGTAAAAAAAAGTACCACCTGTATATATACTTGTGCATAACGTAACCTATAAACATAAATATATTACATTGTTCATATGTGAGCGATATTTTATGAACTCGCTTAAAAATAACAATAACATAATATCGCGATAAGTATTTTTATTATTACAAATATTTCCGATTCTATTTTCAAAATGTATAAGACGGTTTTAGTTCGTAACAAACTCAGTTACTGAATCAGTGGCCGACTTTATTAAAATATTCTAGGTTCTGATTTTTTTTACTGAAGATGTTAGAAGTTGATAAACGGATAGTAAATAAACATTTCAGTTTCGTATAATATTAAAAAATAAATACAAAAGATTAAATTCACAAAAATGTGACACAAGTTTTTAAATGTTATTCCTTTAATTATTTTTGGAGGAGAGTACATACATATCTTATTAATACATTTTTTATAGATAACTAGCAATCCACTCCGATTTTGTACGAATGATTTTTTTTTATCAGCGGTTTTTAAATTAATATCTTTAAAAATATTCGATAAAAAAATATGTTGAAACGGACAGTCATAACTTTAATGAAACCTTTTAGGTAAGAACATCTTTAATGGGATCAAGCTTAATACTATATTGGTCATAATAGGTTCTCATATACTCATTTGTTTCTTATTATAGTAATATTTGAAAGATAAAAATGGTTAACTTGAGTTATACTCAAAAGATACACAAATACTTTTTTAGGCTTATTTAAGAAATACTATTCCATAGTGTATTATTTTCTTGTAGGTACCGCTTTTCTAACGCTTTTGTAACGCTTAGCCAACATTAGTAATATAAGCGTCCGAAAAATTTGGCTACAGTACATCAACTTTTCTCTGCTTTTTATAAATATGATATACGTGTTTGTATATATAAATGTTCGGGACAAAATTTACAAATCTGTAAAGCAAATCGTCTCCAAATTTGGAAAAATTAAAGAAACGAAAAAAAAAAACGTGAAAACCGACGCTTTTTTACAAAATTTATTGATATTCAATGATATGGATTACACATTAAATCCAGAATTTGCTTAATCGCTTTAAAATGAACTATTTCTCTACATCTAATATTTTCTTTTCTAATTAAACAAATCTAAACTGATAAATAAGATCGTAATTAGAATCTACACTTACATACACTTTCTAAATATAGTTAAATCTCAGTTAAATGAATGTAAATCCATTATAGTAATTAAAATGTTTGATGTGATGCATTGTTTAATGAGGTGTGAATGAAAGCGGCGATTAGGATGATATAGGATAGTATAGTAATGGTCGGTTTGCGACTTTAAATTACATATTGAACGTGAATGCTGATGATACACGAGCTCTTTTTTTTATTATTGATGCTGAGTGGTCGAGTACTACTACTGAAATGTGATCATTTCATGTGATTATAGATTAATCACTGTGGGCAAGTACTTCAAAGTCAATTACAACTACTAAATTTAAATGTAAGAATGTCACTGAATTTTTCAATAATGTAATAAGTTTTCTAATGACTAATTTTATTGTGTCGAATATCTTAATTTTGCTATAAAATAAGCTCGTGGTACATATAAGCAAAAACGGCTTTTAGTGATTGTTATGAGATACGTTTGTCCATAGAGTAACAAACCTGCAAGTTTGTAAGTGTAAGCGGTTTCATAATTCTATGCGTTTGTCAGTTTGAATTGTTCGATTCTTATCTACATAGACCGGATAAAACTGGTAAGTGTTTATGAAACCACTTATTTAGATATACAAAAGTACGTTGATTTTCGATATATAGAAATATGAGCTGTATAGTTATTTAAATTTCCTTAGTAATATGTGTATAGAACATGTGACGCAGAATTGTAACGTAATCCAAAAGCCTCAGTGCTGCTGAAAGACGAGGTTTTTTATTTTATACTAGCTGACCCGTGCCCACTTTGTTGGGCGGGAATAGGCATTATCAAGCTACAAATTTTCTCTAGAACCCAATAATATATCTCTCATCGTTAAGGCAGCGTTCGTAAGAAAAGTTTTCGTTCGACCATTTTTTCTCTGACTCCCCAGATATTACCCCCTACAACCTCACTAACTTTACCTCTTTATAATATTAGTATAGATAATATAATTATTTAATAGCTTCTGCCCGCGACTTCGTACGAGTGGAATAGTTATTTTGGGCTAAGACGCAGTGGAAGCAATCAAAAGGAAAAAACCCGATTTTAAAACATTTTTCATTGTTGCTCCGCTCCTATTAGTATTAGCGTGATGATATATAGCCTATGACACAGACAAATAATGTGGCTTTCTATTCGTAATTTAATTTTCAAAATCGGTTTAGCAGTTCCTGACATTACCCCTACAACGTCACAACGTCACAAACTCACAAATTTTACCTCTTTATAATATTAGTATAGATTTAAAGATGAAAATGAATAAAGTGCAATGCGCAACGGCTATTAAGAATTTACTTGTTAGCTTTTTGAATATTAAGAGGCGGATTATTACTTAGAAAGCTTAACGGAGGATCATTAAAACATGCCCATTTGCATACATCTCTTTAGTATATTCATAAATCTAATATTGAGATATTCCGCATCAATGCCTATAGCTTGTCCCTTTGTTTTTGAGAGAAAAATACATGTTGCAATTTACTATGTGGTCGATTGGTTTATATTTATTTCCAAGATTCATAAATGATATGTATACATTTGATACGAATCACATAAACATTTTCAAGATATAATCTTCTACATTATAATAACAGGTAATAAAAATTTATCACAACTGTAATAAATGAAGGAGAATGCCCTTATTCTAGAGTGAAAAAAGACTTTAATTAAGTTTTAAAATTGGATCATAAACTCACGTAATATTCCCAGACGATGTGGCCAAATATGGTAACACGTTGAGTGAAGAAAGAGTGTTAGCTAACAGCCAAGTGTAGCTACTAGAACAAATTGGCTGGCTCAGTGATAGACGATGAACGTACTTTCTTATGTAAATAAGTTCTCATGCGAGACAAATGTTGTACTAAAGGTAGATATTGTTCATGCCACTAAGATAAAATCAAAATACTTTTAATTCAGTTTAGGCCCTAAGAAAGCACTTATGAACGTCAAAACTACCACCGGTTCGGAAAACAACCCAGTCATCTAGAAGAACCGGCAAGAAACTCGATCTGGTTTATCTTTTTATTATACATAACATACTTTTGAATTATTACAACATAATATACGTATACAGTTACATTCGTTTTTGGTGGATGCACAGAGCGAGGTGTCACTTCCAGACGTCAACATCTGATCCACCCTATAATAGCTTTATGTATTAAGACCTGCTCGACATAACACTTGAACTTACTATCTGGTAAATTGGTAATGTGCTTTGAGACTTTGTTATAAAATCTAACACTAGTACCTAAAAAACTGTTACTGGTCTTGGTGAGCCTGAAGCATGGAGTGACATGTTTGTTATTGTTTCTAGTATTTATATTATGTCGGTCTTTTACTAAATCCAGATTGTCTAAGTTTTGCGGTCATACATCAAATTATCAAGAATATATTGGCAGAGAGAGTTGATTCGCGAGGCCCCAAATTATAAATAGCTCGAAATGCCCGTTAATGTAGTAGGAATATGGTGTCCTCCTCAGCTGTTGTCCCCCACAACACACATATGGTATCTCTAAACCAATCCGCTGCACTGAGTCGTTGACAGAATTGTCTCGAAAGTTAAATTGATATGTACTCAGCCTTCGCACACTCAATAATTGAATCATTGGACACAATCTGACCCATTCAAGAATTGTTGGCAACGACGTCCATGTAAATATTCTACACGCTTCTTTATTCAATGAATAAATAATTTTCAGGTTGTACAATTTTTTTAAAGATTTTACATGACAACAGTTTATTACTATGCCTGTGGCATGAGCCTATGGCAATTGACGTTGGCCAATATTTCTTCATGACCAATAAAAAATAATTATTTTGAAAGGCATCATTTGTGAAATGTTGCCAGTTTAGACGATTTGTGGCCATTGAGACTATTGATGATATATGTAGGTACTTTTAGTGTCCAATTTTCGGAAAAACCGATTGGTTGGAATTTAGAATAATTAATATCTTATCGGTTTTTGAATTTGTTTATTTGAAGATTTCAACTGATCAATGATGTTACAATACAGTATATTAAATGGCATATCGACAGTATATTATATAGCATAAAACATTTGATATTTATATACTGGATTTGAATTTTGTATTGTTAACTTTTTAGGTTTCTGAGAAGTTTCAAGTAAACTCCGAGCTTTATACTTATACTTTAACATTTTTGAAATGGAGCCTAATATTCGTCATTTAATTGCTATTGGAATCGATGAGCACGTAATATATGTGTCAAAACGAATTCATTATCGATATAATCTTTGTTTAGGTTTTTTTATAATGAATACAGGTATTATAATTTTATTACTATTTTCATTATTTTCTAAGTCTGTGTGAAATATTTTGTAATCCTATAAGAAATGGTGCCTATATTGTACACGTATATAAACTCTAGATAGATTCTGTAATCCCTCCATGATATTTTAAACACAAGATGATCTGATTGAGTTTATAATACTCATAGAAAAAATAAGCACCTTTTTTGTTTTCAACTGAGTTTTCTCTTTCTTCCGTGATAATACCGATTTTCTATGACATCTGTGAGATAAAGGAATATCTAAAACGTGAGTTGCCTTAGTGTTACCTTTAGTTTAGAATGCATCATGAGAAAAAGCGCATTTTATTTTCTAAACTGAAATATGGTTCTAAGCTGAGAAACCAATGGCTAGCTTCTACGTTTTAAATACATTCAATTTTTTATGATATGTAATGAAACGTAATATAGATAATTTATATTGGGCATTTATTTAGAGACAATTTATTTTAGAAAAGATGATTAAGTAAGGCATGATCTAGATCTAAAGCGAATCTACCTAAAGAAAATAATGCTTTCAAATACACTATAAGTCTTGTACGTATTTCTAAAATTAGGTATTCAATTTATTTCCTAGCTAAACCCCCAAGGCTTTAGATGGAATCTGATCACTGTAGTTAAAATCGCCAGATAAATATATTTTTATGAAACTCTACCCAATTTGCTATCTTAGATATTGGATAAATTATTGTATGCTATGTTACTTTCTCACTCTACGTCAATGCGTTTTACTACCTGCTTATAACAGTAAAACCAGAATAAAGACAATGTTAATTACTCATAAATATTATTATGTAAGTTCTGATAAAATTCACTGATATTGATCTTCAATATAAGTTCCCTAATAAAATCAATTATTTTATATACCTACTATTTTATGTACATCTAATACCTTTTCAGTATAGATAATGATGCATATATAGAAATTAAACGTTATTTTTAATGTTTTACGCATGTATTACAAAATTAATATTAGGTCTTTACCTATGAAATTGCCGTTTTGTATGAAAAAAATTTAACGATTTTTTTTTTTGTAAGTTTTATTTGTATTAATCGAAGTAATCACCCATGCAATCAATGCATCTTTGCCAACGCATTGGCAGTTTATTGATGCCCTTTTTAAAGAAATCTGTTGGACGGGAGGCAACAAATTCTTCAAAGGCATTTTGTACTGCCTCTCGGGTATTGAATTTTTTTCCTGCCAAGGAGTTATCCAAATTCTGTAAAAATAGTAGTCTGTAGGCGCAAGGTCTACCAGAGTAAGTAGGGCGGATGACGGAGAACTTTCAACCCCAGTTCTTGCAACTTGGAGACCGTCTGCTGTGCAATATGAGGTCGCGCGTTGTCGTGCAGGAGCAGCGAAGACGAGCGATTGACCAATGCTGGTTGGAGATGTGCCAGCTTCTCCATCATTGTGTTCAGTTCTTCACAGTACACATCTGCAGTAATGCTCACCCCGTTTGGTAAGAAGCTGTGATGAATCACACCGGCGCTAGAACACCAAACAGTGACCATCACTTTTCTAGGGGTAAGTTTTCGTTTAGGGCATTGTTTAGGTACTGAACCAGGATCCAACCAACTTGCTGAGCGCTTGCGGTTATCAAACAGAATCCATTTTTAATCCCAAGTAACAATGCGGTTAAATATTCCTTCATTTGTGTGTCAGTTGAGCAGTGCAAGGCACGTCTCGACGCATACTTCGCGGTGGCGATCATTGAGTTCGTGGGGCAC
>MU159021.1:95235-105659 GCA_015888305.1 Antheraea pernyi
CACGACGGTACTCATATTCCATAATTACTCAAATTTTTAACGTATCCATGATGACAAAAAAGATTGAAATCCGATGAAAATGTAACACTAATCAATAAACAAATGACTACTTTTGGAAAAAGAATTCCATGTTTTTAAAATAAAATTAATTTGAAATTAGAATTCTTAGCCAAACAAAAAATATTTTGATTTGAAATAGCCAGTACTGCAGAACGGCAATTTCATAGGTAAAGACCTATTATATATTTTTTACTATAACACTTACCCCAGCCGCCCATACCATGGTTGCATGTTAAATCCATCACTATTATATATTTAAGTCGAATGTCACATCACATCACTAATATTGTAAAATAGGTATCAAAATTTTATTGTGTAGAATGAAATAAAAAGTATATACGATTGCTTTGTATATAGTTTATAAGAGTCCGTATCCACTTGGTGCCGTTCGTGATCATAACATGCCATTAGCAATGCAATAACTTATTGTTTAGAAATTTATATGTAATAAAATTAAAGTGTTGGACATTACTAACCCGTGATCATTACTGATATGTTATAGTGAGGCCAGCAAGGTAATGTATTTACAGGAAAATTTTGATTCGGTATTATTCATCGTATTGTCATAATTTTTAGATAAATCTAACGACAGCTTAAAGTGTAGGTGTGATAAAGTTGTTCATATTCTGTGGTATAGTAGCGATATATAGTAGCGATAAATACTTGTGATATAAATGACTCTAAAGCCGTGTTTTAGTGCTAATTGAGGCTATCTGAAGAAAACATGACTCGACCAGGACCACCAAATGAAAACCTACCGACCGTGAGTAATTTGTAATTTATATGACGTGAAAGAATGTTGTTTGTTTATTTATAGAATAGATATTTCTTAAGGTGAGAAGATTGAAAAATTTTCAATATTTTTTTTAAAAACTGATTTGGAGAACTATGAAGATCATGTTTTAATCCTACACTCTCAATGACCATGAACAATCTTTATGATTAAACAAGATATTCATATTATTTATACAGGAAATAGACATGCATTTCCCAAACACTACATAAAAGTATGTCTGGCTATTCATTATACTGTTAATGACATTAAAGTAACATAGTTGATTCATAAATATAATGAACAATAATCATTTATTTAGTATTACGAAAGTGGATATCTATAAAAACAAATGTATGATACAGTTTCAGTATTAATTCACTAATTTTGTTCTCGGAGATAGAAGAATAAATGAGAATTGCCATATTGCTTTCTACAACTCTTTTTTTATATGTTGCATACCTTACTAATTAAATATTATTCTTTGTACATTATAATTTTTGAAGTTGTTATTTATTACCTGTTTATTATGAGTTCTAGAAACTAATGATTTGAGATGTTATTTTTGAAAATATTAGCAAGTGTATTACTATATATACATATAGTAATAATAATGTATTAGAGTGATGTTTTTACCATTTTATTCACATAACCAAGTTTATTAAGCATTAATTTTAGTTATATTAAAGAGGTGGTATGAATAAACAAGTGTAAAATTTTATTTACTTACTTAAAATGGCAAAAAGTAAGGTAAAAGGTATTTTAAACATATTTATTTTGTGACCAGCACTGCAGTGACAATCTATGAAAAACATAAAAATATGTTTCTCACATGCAATGTGTTAACTTGTTGTTTTTAATATAGTTGCTAAGTATATCTGCTAAAGAGCAGTCAGTGTACATTATTTTTTCTGTCTTATCAGTAACATTGTTTCTGTATAAATTGATTCATAGTTTGGTTGACTGCGATGACTTTCTTGAACAAGTTAAGAATGTAGTGCCACATCCTGGGAGTCATATAATATGAATAGGAAAAGTTTCATAACACCACACTGCAGAACCAATGTTTGCCCACTCTCCTCATTATTATATGTTTTTGGTATAATGGCATACATCAATGGCAATGGCATTTCAATTAAAACTAGAAACTTATTTCTAAGTATGGTTACCTTTAATCAAGCTGTGTTCACTGTTTTAAGAGTCCCAGATTTATGTTTGCTAATGTATGACAAATTATTGTTTGTGTAACATATAGTTTGTGGACCTAATAAATAAAATAAAAAAACAATCTGTTCATTTACCAGGAACAATGAGCTATTTCATTGTGAATGTCAGGGTTTATTTGAAATATTTATGTTGTATATATAGACTCAAATAAGTCTACTTTTCAAGATGTAATTACTGTTAAACCCTAGGCTTCAGGTTTGAAATGCTGAATTTCGTTCATTAACTTTTCACAGTGCTTCATTCACCTTCCAGCTTTAATGTACATATGTTAATTTGTCTTCTTTGCTCCTTTTTACTGAATTGAGCAAACTTTTGTTTAATTAGATCCATGTTCATATGTCTGTTTTTGATTTTATGGAATGGTATGGGATTTTCAGCATGTCACATTTTTTTTTGCTCTGGAATTGTCCTAATTAGTATTTCAATGTTACCAATATGATATGTCCATATGGGTTTCAGGATGACTTTGCAGCGACACACAGCTGACAGACAATGTTACTGTGTGCACTATAATAACTATCATGAGAAAGAGGCACTCTAAAAGCCCAAGAACACTAGATGAATTAAGAATGCACCTGTGACACCAAAAGAACAAAGTCCATATTACCAGACAACTACCCCCTAATCTTGGCTCATTGTTTCCAGTCTATTTTATTACTTATAACAGTTTGATATGTGAAAATTAATGCCTTTTATTTTTGAACTAAGGGAATTGCTCTTTGTATATTCAAACATATGGTTTGCATATCATTGGGGTTGTTTTTGTTAAAGGTTTGTTAGTATTTATTACATTAGATACACTTCCCAGGAGAAACCTGATGGAACACTGGCTCATTCAGCGATGGAGAAATCTGACGTGCTTACGAACTTCTTCGCAGAAAATTCACATTTAGATGCCAATAAAAATCCGCCCACTATTCCTATGTGCGATTATAATATGCCGGAAATTGTAATACGTAATAAGAACGTACGTAACATACTTCGCAATCTAGATGTAAGTAAAGCGAGTGGTCCAGACGGTATTTATGCTATGGTTCTGCGAAAATTTGCAGCAGAAATGTCTCCTGTTTTTACACGCCTGTTCCGTTTCTCTCTTAAATTGGGTAGAGTTTCAAAGTCTTGGAAGCTTACCAACATACAACCCATTCTTAAAAAGGGTGATCCTGCTGACCCTGCTAATTATTGTCCAATAGCCATCACCTCTCTCCTATGCAAAGTTTTGGAACAAGTTATCAACAACAGACAGAATGGCATACCTAGAGAGCAATGACATCCTAAGTGATCAACAGTACGGTTCCGCCATAAAAGATCTACTGGGGATCTCCTTGTGTATGCCACTCATAAATGGGGTGAGGCTGAGGCGTCATTTCCAAGGCTTTCGATGAAGTGTGGCACGAAAGCCTGGTAGGTAAGCTCAGATCATACGGAATTCCCAACAGTTTGAGGGCCTGGATCAGGGACTTCCTGAGTGAACGTACAATTCAAGTAGTGGTGGATGGTTGCTCTTCCAACCCTATGACAATTGATGCTGGAGTTCCTCAGGGGTCAGTATTCTCTGCAACGCTATTTCTGCTATTTATTAACGATCTGCTCAAACCCGGTACCCTTGGGTACGCAGACGATAGCACCGTTACAGAGAGTTACATATCGGGACCTCGTGCTGACTGGAAAGAAACTGATAGTCTGAGAGAAGATATGATCAACCGCATGAACTTGGCACTTAAGGTTGTATCTGACTGGGGCGATGCAAACCTTGTTGAGTTTAACGCTACAAAAACTCAGACATGTCTGTTCTCCATGAAATGTAGCCCATTCAATCTTAAACCTACTCTCCAGGGTGTACCCATACCCGTTGCCGATAACATCGAGCTCCTCGGCATAAATTTAAACGCCAAGCTCAACTATGGACGTTCTATTGAGGCTAAGGCTAAAATGGCTGCAAAAAAATTGGGGGCCCTTTTCAGGGTGAGGCGATACTTTACGCCGGAGCAACTTCTTAACCTGTATAAGTCCCAGATAAGGCCGTGTGTGGAGTATTGCTGCCACCTTTGGGACGGGTCTGCCAAATACCAGTTGGCCTTGCTAGACTCCGTCAATCACAGAGCTCGAAGACTTATCGGTAACGACCCACTGATAACAGCCAAACTGCAACCACTTGAACATCGACGTAGAGTCGCCTGTCTTGTGGTATTATCGGCTACACTTTGGGGAATGTGCACACGATCTGCACCAACTAATACCACCGTCTCCATTTCATCTCAGGACTACCAGACGCCGTACAGACCTCCATTCATTCGCAGTTGACATACCCTTCATCCGGACGAAGTGCTTCGCTTCGTCATTTATTATGCGAACCGCGAGGGAGTGGAATGCGCTGCCTGCGTCTGTTTTTCCTGAAGCATATGATGTAGCAATCTTCAAAAGAAGAGTGAATGTGCATTTACTGCTTGAACGCGTTATATCCTTGGCCTCGTCTTCACTTTACATCAGGTGTGACAGAGGTCAAGCGTCGCACAGTTAATTATAAAAAAAAAAAGAAAGGTGGATAGGATATCCTATCTACCTATCCTATATAGGTTTATATCTTATCCTTAAAATTACCACACAATTTTTTAATGGATTTGCATAGGGACTTCTCAAAAGTAGCAGCCCTTTTATTCTTAAAATATTTTTTGGCATGTTTATGTTGAATAATTATTTATAATCCTTTTTTCTGATTTATAGTGTAATTAATTTTGTTCAGCTTATTTATCTGCAATTTCATTGTGATCCATTCTGAGGTTTAGTTCTGAATGTGTAACAAACAGTCAGACAAATTATATTTTATTTTACAATGTTAATTTATACCATAAAAGTGATGATAGGGGGGGCTATGTAACTATCATGTCATAGATACAAACAAGGTGATCCCAAGGAGGGTTGATGTCAATTCTCAACATGAGTACAAACAACAAATTTCAGTAATATAGTATTAATATATATCTTGCTTTTTTGATACATCCTTGATAATTTAATCTATGTTCTTAAAACTTAGATAAGCTAAATTTATTAAACAACTGGCATATTACCTTACTTAACAAGTTACTTTCCAACTTCTTTATAACTGGGATGTTGTTCTTAATCGTTTATTTAGGGTCTAAGGGCCTAAATTGAATAAAGTATTTTAGATTTTGATTGTTTCTGCTTACCCCACTAGAAGCATGGCGGAGGATAATAATATTTCTTAATACTATTTGTTATTTGTTGAACAACTTTATTACAATTATTATGTAGTTTGAATAAGGACACATTCTTGTATTGTTTTATTGTATCCCCATAATGAGGAAAGTCCATATTTCATACAGAGATTATATATGAGGATAACAATATAATTAAATGTACAATAAACAATGCACAAGGAACTAATGTTATGATTCAAATATTCAGTAGGTGCTTGTACATCTGTTGCAAGAGACTCCATTGTTATTATACAATTGTGAATTTGTGTTTAATTTCTGGAAAATTATTTGGTAACTGATTGTTGTTGTGTTCAATTTTTTAAAGGCTTATAACATATTTATTTCTTGATTTATGTGTGCGAACATATATGTCTTGTGTATATTTAAAATTGTTAAAGAATATAATCAATCTTAAGTGTGCACTGCCTGTTTTCTAAACTCAAATTATAAATTATTTTATACTGAATCTCTCTACTGAGTGTGAACACTGAATACTGCATCACTTATTATAAATGAATTTGAAACATGTTCCATAAATTTGAGCAGAGCCATAGTTATTGAATATCTTTCCGTTGCAAGTTGTGTAACTTCTTGGATATAACATATTAGTATCTCAATGCTTATAAAATTAGATTCATAAATGTTACTATGTTCATGCAGCTCTTATCTCACTGGTACATAATCACAGTCTTGTTGCTGCACTGAATTAGAGTTGTATTGTGGTACAGAGGCTGGCAATGAGCTTTTAACTGTTAAAATAGCTGTGAGCAAATAGAGAAATATCTAACTGAAAATAATCGTCTGAGTTCTTCAAGAGATCTAGGTACAAAGTGTCTATCTAGCATGTGGTCAGAGTGTGTGAATGGCTGTGAAACTTTGTCAGTTTTGAAATTGCCACAAGGTTATTATTGTGGTGAACAAAAATCTGTGTGTTGCTTCTCATATATTATTTATAAGTCACATTGCACCAAATACATTATTTGTGTGTTAAGTTGCATTAATTTGTTTTCAGATTGAAGTGTGTTTATAATTGCGGGGATATGTCAATATTCAAGGATAGTGACAGTGTATGTGGCTTCTCATATATTCATTACATCATTTCAATCATAATTCCTTGTGTAGTTTCATATCAAAATTTTGTATCTTTGTGTTTAGCCTATGACCAATCCATCTATGATCTACTACTCTGATCTAAATTTTTTGATCATGTCATTGGTGTATAGTTATTACTTAGAATCTACAATCATTAAATTTACTTTATCATTGTTATACAGTTCAACAAGTAATACTTTTCTATTAGTACAGTAGTTTATTTTATTTTGCATTACTTTTTTTATGTTATTTGCACAGTTAGTATGTCCTTAAAATTACTAAGTATAATATCACATTGTGCATTATATTACATTACTGCTAGACGAAGTGTTTGTCTGAGGGATGGCATCTAATTAATAAATCTATCTAATCTAATTAATTTCGGTAAATACAGAAATTTCGATTTTATTTTTTTTGCAAAAAGGCTATTTCGTCTATAATTAATTTCAATTGTTATTGTGTTTAATAGAATTGTTTTTGTTAAGATATAAAACTGTAATGTTTATTTTAGTATCCACAAGTATACACAAAACTAGTGTAGCTTGTTCTTCAAATTGCCAATTAAATGCTAACAAGTAATTGTCTTTCTGATACAATGATTGAGTGAGAAGAAAAATTAAAATCACATTTGTATATTACAGGTGAAATTGGTGGTTGTAGGTGATGGAGGCGTCGGGAAGAGTGCCATCACGATACAGTTCTTCCAGAAATTGTTCGTCACGGACTATGACCCCACTATCGAGGATTCATATATTCAACACACGGAAGTCGACGGCCAATGGTGTATACTTGACGGTTAGTTAAATAATATGACCAGCATATAAATTCTGGTCATGTGCAGTAGAGTTTCTGTTATTTACCAATTTATTTTTTACCCTTTTTACTAATATTTTTTTCTAATTTTGACCTTACCAAAATATACAAATTATATTTTTTACAACCATATCAAAATATCTTCATACCAAGGGTCATAGGGTAGATGGAGAATTAATAATATTTGTTAAGTTATTCAATAAAACATGCAAGATTAATTTCTAAAAAGTGAAAAACCCCATGTTATATGAATGGGAAAAATATTCTTATATAGACAGGTTAAAGGGGTTTTTTTCTTATAGGGATTTGGGTTATAAATTAAGTATTTGAAGAGTGCCGAGTCAAAAATCCGACTTGTTAAATAACGGATACTTTAATGTGCAGTGATCCTTAAATGTTACACATTTTGTAGTGTTATATTGTTATTATTACAGTCTTTATCTATCTATCTATATCTACACATATAATAAAAATGAATTGTCTGTATGTAATATCAAAATATTTTTTTTACTGATTGGGTAAAAAAGTATAAACGCTACTGATAACAAATATGCAATTTTTAAAATTTATGTCGGTCTTTCTGTCTGTCTTTCTGTCCGTCTGTCTGTCTGTCTGTTTGTTCCGGGTAATCTCCGAAACGGCTGGACCGATTTTGACGGGAATTTCACTCGCAGATAGCTGACATTACAGCGAGTTACTTAGGCTACTTTAAATTAGACTAGCTATTAACCGCGGCTTTGTCTGCAATGCTATCTCCAAAACGGTTGGACCAATTTTCACGGGACTTTCACCCGCAGATAGCTGACCTTATAAAAAGTAATTTAGTTTATTTTAATTTAACCTAGCTGTTAACCGTGGCTTCGCCCGCAGTACTATCTTCAAAATGGTTAGACCGATCTTCACGAAACTTTTATTGGCAGATATCTGACTTCATAAAAAGTAATTCAAGCAATTTTAGTTTATACTAGCTGTTAACCGTGGCTTCGCCAGCAGTGCTATCTTCAAAACGGTTCGATCAATCTTCACGAAACTTTCAATGGCAGATTGCTGACTTACAAAAAGTAATTTAAGCAATTTTAGGTTATACTAGCTGTTACCGCCGCCTGCCACGAGTGCGGCGCTGTCGAAGATACCGCGCAGCACACTCTGTCTGAGTGTGTTGCGTGGTGGGTACAGCGCCGTATTCTGGCGGCGGTGGTGGGAACGGACTGAGGGACAGACCGGGTACACACCGGCTGCCCCCCCTCGTCCGCCGGACCTGTGCAATGAGGAGATGGGCCCCCGACCCATCTCCTCAGGTCCGGCTACGGTGGCGGGAGGAGTTGGGCAAAGCGCCGCCTCCTCCCGCCTGTCCTCCTTTGGCGGAGAGGGCCACTTTGAGGCTCTGCCTTGCGGGCCCTCTCCGCCTCCTCCTTCTGCGAGACGACCTCCTCGCAGGAGGCCATCGCTCGCCAAGCCTGTTCACTGCCGAGCATGGCCGAAACCACGCTCGGCAGCGATAAGTCCGTTCCCACCACCGCCGCCAGAATACGGCGCTGTACCCACCACGCAACACACTCAGACAGAGTGTGCTGCGCGGTATCTTCGACAGCGCCGCACTCGTGGCAGGCGGCGGTAACAGCTAGTATAACCTAAAATTGCTTAAATTACTTTTTGTAAGTCAGCAATCTGCCATTGAAAGTTTCGTGAAGATTGATCGAACCGTTTTGAAGATAGCACTGCTGGCGAAGCCACGGTTAACAGCTAGTATAAACTAAAATTGCTTGAATTACTTTTTATGAAGTCAGATATCTGCCAATAAAAGTTTCGTGAAGATCGGTCTAACCATTTTGAAGATAGTACTGCGGGCGAAGCCACGGTTAACAGCTAGGTTAAATTAAAATAAACTAAATTACTTTTTATAAGGTCAGCTATCTGCGGGTGAAAGTCCCGTGAAAATTGGTCCAACCGTTTTGGAGATAGCATTGCAGACAAAGCCGCGGTTAATAGCTAGTCTAATTTAAAGTAGCCTAAGTAACTCGCTGTAATGTCAGCTATCTGCGAGTGAAATTCCCGTCAAAATCGGTCCAGCCGTTTCGGAGATTACCCGGAACAAACAGACAGACAGACAGACGGACAGAAAGACAGACAGAAAGACCGACATAAATTTTAAAAATTGCATATTTGTTATCAGTAGCGTTTATACTTTTTTACCCAATCAGTAAAAAAAATATTTTGATATTACATACAGACAATTCATTTTTATTATATGTGTAGATATAGATAGATAGATAAAGACTGTAATAATAACAATATAACACTACAAAATGTGTAACATTTAAGGATCATTATCCAAATTCTGGATAAAGTAGTAGTCTGTAGGCGCAAGGTCTGGTGAGTAGGGCGGATGACGGAGAACTTCCAACCCCAGTTCTTGCAACTTGGAGACCGTCTGCTGTGCAGTATGAGGTAGGACAATCGTGCAGGAGCAGCGGAGACGAGTGATTGACTAATGTTGGTTGGAGATGTGCCAGCTTCTCCATCATTGTGTTCAGTTCTTCATAGTACACACATAAGCTGTGGTGAATCACACTGGCGCTAGACCACCAAAAAGTGACCATCACTTTTCTAGGGGTAAGTTTTCGTTTAGGGCATTGTTTAGGTGCTGAACCAGTATCCAACCAACTTGCTGAGCGCTTGCGGTTATCAAACAGAATCCAATTTTCATCGCAGGTAACAATGCGGTTCAAAATTCCTTCATTTGTGTGTCTGTTGAGCAGTGCAAGGCACGCCTCGGCAGCCGCTTTCGACGTTAGCGAGAAAACAATATTGGTCCATTTGCGTCAAATTGGCAAGGTAAAAAAGCTTGATAAATGGGTGCCCCACGAACTCAATGATCGCCAGCCCGAAGTACGCGTCGAGGCGTGCCTTGCACTGCTCAACAGACACACAAATGAAGGAATTTTGAACCGCATTGTTACCTGCGATGAAAAATGGATTCTGTTTGATAACCGCAAGCGCTCAGCAAGTGGGTTGGATCCTGGTTCAGCACCTAAACAACGCCCTAATTGATCAGTGTTAAATTTTCATCGCATTTCAATCTTTTTTGTCATCATGGATATGTTAAAAATTCGAGTAATTATGGAATATGAGTACCGTCGTGGCAGCAACGCGGCACAAGCGGCACGCAACATCAACGACGTTTACGGAGCTAACACTACAAACCAACGCACCACCTGTTATTGGTTTGCTCACTTCCGTTC
>MU159021.1:112296-132760 GCA_015888305.1 Antheraea pernyi
GGCTACTAAGGCGAGCGCTTAAGGCACTCAGCCGATTTTTGTTTTGGCAACCAGCTCAAGGGTGCGCGGCACACCTCGGCTTGGCTGTTGCCTGTTCATGCAATTCGCGACCTATCAAAGCTAACCTAAGTTAAAGCTAAACTATTCATACCAATAAGAGTTGCTGAAACATATATGTGTACCAAGCATACATATCTCAACAACTCCTATGTGTATTTTGTATCGGAAAAGATTCTAAACTATTACAGTTCGATACGGGAAAGAAAAGAAAAACCCATCCACTTTATGTGTAAGCGTGTATGCGTGCACGTGTGTGGAGGTGATATGTGTAATGTTGTCGCAGTGATGTAAGATTTTGTGTCACTGTATCGCGCGAGCAGCGTACTCAAGGGCTCCACGCCGAGGGAACGGACCTAGGCTTGAGCTGCTGCCGAGGGGGGCCTAGTCTGGTGTGCGGGAGCGAAATTTACCCCCAGACCACGGCGGCGTGATCTGTGGTTACGCGGGCGTGGGCGTGAGCACGCTCTGTTTAGAGAGACAGGCTGGTACTGATCGTTCACTGCCGTTATTTCATCGGGAGGGTCGGTAAAAATATGTCGCGGACGTCTTTTACTACGCGCAGCGTTTGGTACGGGTTCGTATTTTGCGGCGGATACCACTAACGGACTGGGATGATTCGCGGCTTTTTCAAAATAACTAATCGTAAGTGATTTTACGTACGCCCAGATAGAAGGCATCTCTAGGTCCCTATGTAGATCAACTCTCCGGACGTACCACGGGGCACCGGTCACTTTACGTAAAACGCGGTTTTGAAGAACCTGCAACTTATGAAAATTATCTTTCGACATATGCGCAAAAACGGGACTGCTATATGTCATCACGGGACGGATACACGTCTTATACAAAGTGAGCTTGTGTCTGAGGGACATCTTACTCCTATGACAAAGCAACGGATGGAGGCGACCCAAAACCATAGCGGCTTTGTTTCGTACTCTATCTATATGTGACTCGAAATTTAAATGTTTATCTAATGTAACACCGAGATATTTGACCTCGTCGGCCCAAGGTATATCGGTTCCGTATAGCCTGATGGGCTCGAGGTTATTATTACGTCGTAAAGGATCGAAGAGTATCGCGGCGCTCTTATCAGGATTAACTTCTATGCGCCATCGACGAAACCATTCACCGAGTGTGCAAACGGCCTTTTCGATGCGCTTCCTAAGAAAGTCTGACCGCAAGCTGGAAGTGTAAATAACGGTATCGTCAGCATAGCAACCTACCTCGACCCGTTTAGACCGAGGTAGGTCACTGATGAACAGATTGAAAAGCGAGGGCGCGAGTATGGAGCCCTGTGGCACACCTGAGCGTATCGGGTGGGGCAGGGATAGTTCCCCATCCACTCTAAAGCGGAAAGTCCTATCAGTGAGAAAATCGTGGATAATATGTATTAACTTATCGGGTACGTGATATTTACATAATTTATGGATGAGCCCTCCATGCCAGACCTTATCGAAGGCTTTGGCGACATCGAAAAAAACTGCAATTGTGCGTTTCGGTTTACGTTTCGGGTCGGCATTAAAATTAGAGAAAATGTACTCCGTGAGGCGGTGTACTTGATTCGTGCAAGAGTGTTCGGCACGAAATCCGAACTGCTCAGGTGGTATTAATTTTAAATCTGTAATCGAGGCCTGGAGGCGGTTCAGAAGGAGCCGCTCGTATAATTTACCTAATGTATCTAACAGGCTGATCGGGCGATAGCTATCGGGAAGCGTAGCTTTTTTGCCGGGCTTGTGTATGCCTATCACTACGGCCTTCTTCCAGGCGGCTGGAAAGTGGCCCTGGGACATGGCCGCATTGAAGATGCAGACCAATAGAGCTATGATGTGGTCAGGAAGGAGTCTCAGCACCTCGTTCCTGATTCCATCGGGACCTGGGGACTTTCTAAGCTTGAGACGCTTTATGGCGGCTGAAACTTCATCAAAAGTTATCGAGGTTAGGGTATCCGCGGGTGGAGATGCGAGTGCATGCTCTACCGACGACTCGATCGATCCGATATGGATAGCATCAGTATTATCAGTGTTTGGCGAACACTGTTTCTCTAAACTCGCGGCTAGACATTCTGCTTTATCTATACTATCGAACGCGGGAGGCAACCCGGGGCCTCTGTCGAGAGGAGGCATCGGAGTGGCGAGATCTGATTTTAAAGTGCGCGTGAGTCTCCAGTACGACAGGTGAGACGGCCGGAGATCCTCCAGAAGCCTGTCCCACTTGTCGCCCCGAATCTCAGAGATACGAGTTTTAACTAATTTACGTAGTGAGCGTAATCGATCGCGGTTCTCTACAGACGGGTAAGCGTCGTGAGCTCGAGTCGCGGCGTTCTTTTCCGTGATCAACGCTTTCACGTCGTCAGGGAGTATAAAGCGGCGATCATTCGCCGCTTGTACCTCTTTCGAGGTCTCTCTGACGGCGGTCTGAAGATAGTCGACCAGGGAATTGATAGCCGAATCCGCGTCGGCTCTAGACGTCAACACGTCTGGGATCCCGTCTAAAATGTCAGACGATGGATTTTCTTTAAAATAACGAGCTAAACTAACATAATCAGCCACCCTGACCGACGGAGGGGTGAAATCTGAATTGAAACCTAACTGTAATACGACCGGGCGGTGATCTGAATCAAGTTCGTGTACGACTTGTATGAGTCGTACCCGAAGCGTGATATTTTTTAAGAGAGCTATGTCTAAGACTGACGGGCGACAGTTGTCTTGATAGTGTGTGGGTTCCGGAGGGGCTATGACGTCAAATGCGAGGACCCTACCTAGTTTGTCGAGTATCCTCCCGTTACGAGAGGTTCTCGGACTATTCCAGATAACGTTCCCGCAGTTGAGGTCCCCCGCTATAATAACTGAATCTCCTAAGTTGAGCAGCGCTCGTAAATCTGTTTGTAACAACTCTTTGTTCGGCGAGAGGTACGCGGACACTAATACAATGGACGGATGACCGGTCATACCTAACGTACATACTGATACTTCCATATTGGTTAGAACGGGCGGATCTATCGGCATGCAATATAACGAACGCCTATAGTAAATTAAGGTGCCGCCCCCGCGGGTGACACGGTCATTTCTAACTATGTTGTAGTTCGCGATTCTGGGATTGCGCATTTTCGGTTTTAAAAGCGTCTCCTGGACGAGGAGAACGTCAATCTGTCTATCGCGTAAAAAGGCAGCTACTAAATCGCGCTGTGTTCTAAGAGATCTCGCGTTAAAAAACGAAAGAGATAGACCGCGCGGTTTTATCCTATTCATAGCCGTGAATTTTAATTAATTGAGTTTAAATTCTGGGAACGAACGATACGGTGTAAGCTCGCAGCAATACTCGGGTATTGCGCGAGCACGTTGAGCTTGCCCAAATCCTCCTCGGCCTGGAGGGCCGCGTTGAAGTTTAAAACTTCTTGTAGATCGTGCTCCCGGAATAGCTGGAAAAGCCAGCTCTCTCCGGTGAGCCCCATAGAGAAGGCGGGCGCGGCGCGTGTCGGCCGTGCCTGCGGGATAGGAGCCTGAGGCTTAGAAGCCTGAGGCCGGGGAGCCCAGGGAGCCAGAGGGGCCCGCCCGGGTTGTGGTGCGCGCGGCACAGAGGGTGGCGCGCGCGGAGTGGACGCGGGCGCTACCGGGGTGCGAGAGGCACCCGGCAGGCTAGGGAAGGCCTCCACGGACATGAGAGGCGGAGGCGAAGGGCGGGCGGCGCGCACAGGTGCCCTAGGCGCCTTTCGCGCCTGGCGAGGGCGTTGTGTGCGCGGTGCGCGGGGACAGCCGCGATAGTTCGCGGGGTGGCCCGCGTTACCGCACAACACGCAGCTGGGAGGTTCTGGGGTGTCGGGAGTGCGCACGCACTCCTTAGTGGCATGATCCCCTAGGCACTTAACGCACCTGGGGCGGAGATGGCAATTCCTCGCCGAGTGGCCATAACTTTGGCAGTTATGACACTGCGACGGGGTATGAGTTTTTCTTGGCGGCTCCGCGGTGATGCCGCTGAGACCACAGACTGAGGTGAGGCTAAAGATAGCCTTACCCTCTAAGGTACGGTCAAGGAGGACTAGAACCATGTTGTAAGGGGCGCGGGTGCGTGGGTGGTACATCCTATGTACCTCCCGAATCGGCAGATTTTTCTCCTTAAGGGAGGCGTTGATGTCGTCGACTGAGATCTCAGCCGGGACGCGACGAAGTACTACGCGAAGGAGTCGTTCCTCCTCTAATGCGAAAGTGAAAAAAGCTAATTTCGATTCCCTAAGGAACTTAGTTAGCGCACGATGGTCGCTTATGGCGGGACACTTGACTTGAATGCCCGCCGGAGGGCTAAGGGCGGACGTATAATTGATTTTCAAAAACTTGAGTTTGTTAGAGATAGAGGTCCACTGGGACTTATCTTGAATCGTTACAGGGGGAGGTGGGCGGGGCTTCTTAGCCGCTACGGAACCCGATGCGTCTGTCTGAGAGAGCGAGGCAGAGGAGGAATTGGGCTTGCTCGCCCGCGGTCTTACGTTTGCCGGTATAGCCGGCACCCGAACGCCATCTATATTGGCGCATTTCTCGACCGGGCGTGCGGAGCCCTGGTCGGAGTCTGAAGAACGCGATCCGCGGCGTTTTTGGTAGGAGCTAGTGTTAAATAAAGTTTAGTTTCAGTAAAAGCCCTTTATTCGTGGGGAATATGTTCCGTAAATATGCCGCGAATACAGAAAACGTGAATATGGAATGGTAGTCAATATGGGATTATAACGTACGAGTATAACATACGTTCCTAGGTGAAAAAAATAAAAAACAAATATATAAAAATATCAATTGAATTGAAATTTTTGACCATATTGATTAATTATTATCTTCAACTTTAGGCAATGGTTTAAAGAATTTCTGTAAGTTTTTCTTGCTTGGCAGTTTTTAAAAGCTCCTTCAGTTTCAGACTGATACTTAGCAGTGGCATTAGCAATTTGTCTCTTAAATACATAGAATTATGAAACCGCTTACACTAGTCGGTCGGGGAAACAAATTAACACTCTGTAGGCCCTGTGACTATTTATCCGAGCAGAGCTTCGCCTTTCGCGACATGGAATTGCGTGTAGATCAACGGCAGCCTGCCTTTGTATCTGCCAACTGCCTTACCACTCATACATGAATTTTTCATGTATGTCCTTCCCGACTCCCGTAAGCACAATCAGTCTGTTCGCGTAGCTCTAACAGTGAACGTCTCCGCTAAAATATTATTATACGCAGTAAATATGTCTAATTGTGCAGTGAAAAATTATAACAATCATTACAGAAAGAAAAACCTAAAATCTAGTGCATCTCTTTTCATATGTAAGTATTGATTGAATTATGTTTCTGTGTAAAATAAAATATTAAACTAAACCAAACTGTCATGGCAGCGCGCCATATGTCTAAGACGCTGTAGTGTTGTGCCTATTCGGATTGTATCGAGTATCTATAAATTGATTTTTTATTTTATAAGCAATATTAATTCTATTATTAACCGATACTTTTGATAACTGTTGTGATATGTTTTGTTTGTCATTTAAATTATATAATATTTATTTATATAGAGATATGTTCAGTGACAAATTTCGTAATGTTACAGCTTCCCTAAAGATCAAAAAATGAAACAAAAATGGATAAATGTAGTTCGCAAAGATGGTTGGCTTCCAGCCCGTCGGACTACAATATGTTCAGAACATTTTGAGGAAACTTGTTTTGATTCGAGCAAGAAAAGGCGATACTTATTTCCAACTGCAGTTACCTCTTTATAGCTTGATGTAAGGCATTATTATTTATTATTTGTCCATTTTAATTGTTTGTTTATGGTTTAACGTAAGATATAACTATTCTAAATAAAATAAATTATGCGTTCTGTGTTTTAGATTGACCAACATGTACAAGAATCATCGATGGATGTAGAAGATACAGTTAGTTTTGTACCAGATAAAACTATTGATACCCCTCGTAAAAAACAACTCAGGTCACGTATAGAATGCTTGGAACGTATTTCACATCAACGTCTATTAAACATAAAACGCTTACAATGCAAACAAAGGCGTCTGAAGCGCAAATTTTTCGAATGCAAGATTTACTTCAAGAGTTGAAGCAAATATTTGATTTGTTTATTAAATTCATAAAGAAATCAAATATTGAAGTTTTAAGTAGTATGAATATTACAAGTGCCGATATAATTTGATGCGCTACTTTATAGGTATTGATATTTTCTTGTCTTTGTACGACCATCAATTTGATCAAAATGCTTTAGACAACCATCTAAATATTCTTATTCTTAATCTGTAATTGAAATATATTTCAACATCAGACTCTATTACATCCTTAAGAGTAATATAGATAAAGTAAATTCGAAGAGGCAAGTTTATAATAAAATTATTTTATTTGAGGGTTACTAAATTTTCTATTATAAAATTTAATTAAATATACTTTTATTATATTTTAGTCCTTACTAATATTATAAATGCAAAAGTAGCTCTGTCTGTCTGTGATGCTTTAACGCCAAAACTACAGAATTGTTAAAAATACTCGAAATAAAAAAAAAACAAGTGGAATTAGCTTGTTTGAGATGTTTGGGAAAAAGGGATGTACTTAGTGCTAAATGTGGTTACAAAAACTTGGACTGCTTTGTTCTGTAGCGTGTATAAATTTTCAAGGCCGACAATAGTTTCAGATTAAACAAAATCACAACAGATCAGTGGAATAGGCCTACCGGGGAAACCACATTAAGAAAAACGCGCTAAGTACACTACCTCAAAGGAAACGTGTGCATATTATTTTTAATTATTAAATATTTTGATTATTAAATAAACACATATTAATTCTATATACCTTATGTACCTATATACTTAAATAATTTAATAAGCTCTTTGCAGTGAAACACTGCTATCCAAAGATACCATTCCACGCGGACGAAGTCGCGGGTACAGCTAGTTAAAATATATTTAAACATCACACTCTATTACATTTGTAAAAGTAGTAAAGATAAAGTAAATTCGAAGAGTCGAGTTTGTAATAATCTTATTTTATTTAAGGGTTACAAAATTTTGTATTATAATATTTAATTAAATATATTTTTATTGTATTTAGTGATTAAGATGCTATTGTTACAATAAATAAATTGAGTACATTTTTATCGAACTTTTTTTTATCATAATTAAGATATCGATACAGTGGCCGTACAAGTTTGTAATGCACATCACTATAGAAACACTGGGGTTACCTCGCGTTACCCCGTCGCCCCTCCTCACACCCCCGAAAACGGATCGCGCTGTTCCCATACTAGAAACCAATTATGCACACTCTATTAACTACGCGTGGGTTTGTTACTCTATGCTTAAATATAACACACTTCGTTTCATAGACGGATCAGTTTTTATAAATAAATCACAAAGCTCATTTGCCATTCAATGGGCTGTCAATTTAACATTTCCTCCAAGTCGGATTCAGTCAAATCATCACTTTGCGATACCAAGCCACTCCTGTGTGTCACTTGATTCTATCTGTTCAAACCTCGTCCCATTCCAATCGCAATTTCAGCAATGTTTGTTTATAGTTTGAATTTGCGTAGATTCTTCGTCATTTTCCGCGGATAGTGAATACGCGAATGAAGGAAGCGGGAGTAAGGAGCTTCTACTGTATTACAAAAAAATATCGCTAAAATAAAGTCGACCAAATATAGATATTTTAGTGATCTAGCTCTGTATGAATTTTGCTTTATAAGACGTCATTGATATAGTCTAGATTCAGTGAACCGACAGGCTGGCTTATTTGAATATTAAGACTTTACTGACCTGCAATTTTACACAGAAACTTTCTCATGTCATCGGCTATTTCTACAGAATTCCCTAGCTACTACTAGTAAATTATTTTTGTATCTTTGTTTATTTTGTTATTTACAAAAGTTATTTGCCCTCTCTGGATATTTTTGGACTTTTCTATTAATATCACTTGTTTTAGCAATATTCTATATCGTCCTGGGTATCATAACTAAGCTCGTCACCTGTCAGCAAAGTGTAAAGTTAGGCTTTAAAAAAAAATTAAATTACAATTAAATCTGACAGTTTCATTTGTTTTGACACGAATAAATTGTCTTTAATAGTTGATTTTGTTGATATATAGGTGGAAATAAATAAATAAAAGGAACGATTACTATGAAAATGCAAAAGAGCGTATATTGATAGCACAAAGGTTAACAAGCTAATGTGACAACTACAGAAAATAGACAATAAATGTTGCCAACTTATTATAAATATGGTTGCGTTCTTATTTGCCAACAGATTTCATGTTTTGGTACAAATTTCCGTTAGTTTATCTACCACTATAATTATCCATTGTATTGATACATACTATTTACTAACTATTTTATTGATTCTTATAGATAGCTAATGAGTTAAAATGAGATGCACATAGTTACTATTGGAGAGCTGTAAGGTGTTTTCTTTATTTCTGCAAACTCTTGGTCCGCACCTTTTTTATTTCGTTTATGTTATTAATCTTATTATATCAAAAATCATTTTAAATGTTGTATAGCTTATACAGTGAGCAAGACTTACGATATTATTAACTAACTATTATTATTATACTTCTAGCAGTACCGGAGGACGTTGTCCTATTTTGATGATAAAAAAAATTGCTAAATTTCAACCGCAGTGCCAATTATCGGGTCCAATTGTGAATCTAAACCATTCTTGAATCCACCTGAAAACGCACAATTTTTTTAACAAAATGTGTTTTGCCGTTTAGTTGAAGTTCAATCACTTATACAAGGATCAAGAATTGTACATATATGTAAATGAAGGTTATTTAAATCCTTATTTGAATTTCCTACTCTACTATTTATTAAAATATTTATGTTCTCTTTTTAAACTCTATATTATCTATGGTAGAGACTTTCGGAATCGACTATGGAATAATGAGTTTGTATTATGACAATTAGATACCGTTATATTGTAAATTTTATAATCTATAATTAATAAGTAATAAAGGGAATCGATAGCTTTGAATGTTGTTTCTTTTATTACAGAGCAACTTATTCAGCCTATTGTTTTAATAAAACGATATACCCAACCACACAACACATTACATATATAAAAAGACTAGCTGACCCGTGCAACTTCGTCTGCACCAAATAGGTTATTGCCGGTTCCAATTTCATTTCCAAACGTTAAAAATCTTAAAAAACTTAAATCCCGATTGTAGCGTTACTTATCGGGCCCAATTGTGACTCGAAACTATACTATATATATGTATATTGGCAAGAAATGTCTTCCCGATATCCACTGGGTTGGTCCTTTGACCCTCACCTCCACGCCCCATTTACTATATAATATATATTTACCTAAATAAAACGTAATCTAATATACCTTTCTAACAGTGAAATAATTTTCAAAATAATTGATCAGTTATCGAGTGGGATGAAAAATTATTAATCACTAAAATGACTTTTAAAAAATAGGGGTTAGTGTTAGAAGGGTGAAAATTTAGCGTTGTATATATTATTTAATGCCTCATTATAACAAAAAAAAATAAAAAAAAATGTCCAAAAAATAAAAATAAAATGTTAGGGGTGGACAACCCTTATCACTTAGGGGTATGAAAAATAGATAGTAGTCGATTCTTAGACCTACTGAATATGCATATAAAATTTCATAAAACTCGGTCAAACCGTTTCAGAGGAGTATGATTACTAACATTGTGACACGAGAATTTTATATATAAGATAATTATGAGTAAGCATCGGATTTTTAATTGAGACTTATTACCTTTATGGCGGCTTCATTATCATCTTTTATGGCCATTTTTAAGTTATAATCTACAATGTCCCGCGATTGTAAGGTGTTTTTATGCTTGTAGTGCTGGACACGGCCGGGCAGGAGGAGTTCAGTGCGATGCGTGAACAGTACATGCGCAAGGGCGACGGGTTCCTGCTCGTCTACTCCGTCACCGACAAGCAGAGCTACGAGAACCTCAGGCACTTCCACACGCAGATCCTCAGGGTTAAGGACAGGTTATCCAACATTTACAACTCCCTTTCTTAATTCCGTGGAAAAGTGTGGAATACATGGAAATATATGATTTTTCAGGGACACTACAAAAACAAACACAATATAAACTTAAATAATAACAAATAATCCTAGGTAGCTAATACAGTAGAAATATTGTGATACAATAGAATGAAAATGTTCAGTAACAAGAATAGGAAATACAATATCAAAAACGGAAACATAGTAAAGTTATTGTTTGTAAATTGTTAGGAAGTAAAATTGATGTCTCTCAGCAACAATATCGCTTTTTCATTGAAAGTGCACAGAGAATTTCCAAAGATGTCTAGTTCGTTTCCCAATTTGTTGTGCAGAGTACTCAGTCTTGATACAGGTGCATTTAATCCAATATTAGTTCTTATGGTTGGAGTTTTTAGTAAATTGATGGGGTCGTAGTTCGGTGAGGCTGTTGAGACCTTGCTAGGTCATTAGCATAGTAAGTACGAAAAAAAAAATGATGGGGTGCCTTGGGAATGTATGCGGTGTATTAAAGGAGAACCTTTGTAGGAACTGTGGACAGTCGGTTATACCATGCAATGTTTTATAAAGGAAAATGAAATCTATAGATGGTTCTTCGAGTGGTTAAGGAGTCAATTTCAAAGAATTTTAGGTTGTCGATATAAGAATATTTGCGTTTACTCCTATACGATGTATAGGCCAGGTGACGTACAAATCTGTTTTGTAACGATTCAATTCATTCTTGGTGTTTTTTATACAGTGGGTATCATACTACACTAATGTATTCTAAAGTATTTCTGACAAAGGTATTGAATAATGTAATTTTAGTTTTGTGGTGTTTGAAGCCTTTGCAGTTTCTTATAATAAACCCCAACGTTTTAGATGCTTTGGATATAATTTCGTTGACGTGAGGTATGAATGATAGCTTTGAATCGAAATACACACCCAAGTCCTTTATGTAGTTGACTTCTTTGAGGGCTGTATTACATACGGTATAACTAGATGGTATAACCTGACGGTTTCTGGTGAATTTTACATAAAAACTTTATTCACCATTTAACACCATTCCTTTACTGGTACACCACTTTGTCAGTGAATCAATATCACGTTGGAGATTCATGCAGTCTTCATTTGTACTGACTACCTTGACTAATTTTAAGTCGTCCGCAAATAAAAACGGCTGGCTATTCGTCAAGGAATTGACCATGTCGTTAATGAAAACATTGAATAGCCATAGCCCCAGATGGGATCCTTGAGGAACTCCAGACAAAGTATTGTAACTTTCAGAACTGAAGCCTTTAACGATTACGAATTGGGTTCTATTCCTTAGATAAGAGACAAATCAGCTATTGCATCTAATTTCCTTAATAATATTTGGTGATTAACTTTATCGAAAGCCTTAGAGAAATCGGTGAATATAACATCAATTTGGCTCCGGTTGTCCATAGCAGACATCGGGTGGTCACAGTAGCTTGTTAAGTATTAACTAGCAAGTGGAACGTGCCTTGATGAAACCATGTTGGTGGTGGGTGAAGATATACTTCGTGTGGAATTGTAAGTTTGGTACCTTTAAAGCTTCGAAAATCTTGGCAAAGACAGGGAGTATCGATATAGTATAGTATATACAGTCAAGTGGATTTCCATAAGTTTTGTATCTGTGAAGTAGTCTTTGTTTCTGTCTTAGCATTCTAGCAAGTGTGCTGTTACACCAAGGTGGGAATTTGGAATCATTGGGTTGTTTTTTAGGGATATGTTTAGCTATGATCTCATTCAAAACCTAATAAAAAAATATGTTAACATATCGTCTATACTGTGAAGTTTGCCAAATTCAATATTCCATGCTATCCGGTCCAAGGCTTCAGTAATCGGGTTAAAATCTACTTTGTAATAGTTATTTTTGGTGTTATTTTATGTTGCTTAAGCATTGGAACTGAAGAAGTAATGATATTTATTGCAAGTGAGGGGTGATGGTTATCTTTACCTACAAGTATGTCACTAGACTCACCCACCTTAATATCAACATCTTGGTTGCCAAGAATCAAATCTAAGATTTTATTCTTTATGTTAGGAACAGCGTTGTACTGAGAGAAGTTGTGAGACATGAAAGTCAATAAACAATTGTATAATGATTTTATTTTTATTTTTTCGAACTGACTACGCTATTGACCAAGCAAGGTCTTAACAGCTTCACTGGACTACTACTGTTGTATAATGATTTGTCCACTGCAAGTGGAGTTAGTATCTACGTTTATGAATACATTCTCCCAGTCGATTTTAGCCAAGTTGATGTTGCCTATTAAACAAACTTTTTTTTAGTTTCAAAAACCTGGTTAAAATTATTAATGCAATTGCTCAAAATTTCAAATTTAATAGGTGTTGGCAAATATACACTGCAAATTATTAAAGAGGTTTTTTGTTCAGTTCGATATCAACAAATAGGTCTTCACAGCTACTTTCTTTACTTTTTAATCTCTAAATTTACGGGATACTGCTATTAATACACCTCCGCCTTCTTTTTCACTGTGAAAACCAGTTTCGTTTCTATCTCTTCTATACACAACATAACGACTGTTAAATAATTCATTATTATCTATATTACTGTTTAACCAGGTCTCTGTGAGAATAATGATGTCAAAATTTGATGATATTAGGTTGCAATAAAATTCATGAGTTTTAGTTCTTAAACCACGTACTTTTTGGTAATAAATATTAAGGGAAACGATGTTAGTCTTAAAATGCCAAAAAACCGAGGGGATTTAAACACTAGATTAACTAAACTAGTTTATCTACGATATTTCTATCCATGACAAATATGTAATCCAGATGTCTCCGATTTTGCATAATTTTTTTTTCCCTGTTTGATCCAAACAAACTTGTACTTAAGTTCTTTAGCTTTCTGACGCGCAGCTACGTATTGTATTGGATTCATTGTATTGGAATAAATGCTTCATAATATATATTAGTTGTTTAGAGCCTGCTAGTCCTAGGTCATTGGTATTCATTTTATTATTAGAATTATTTTTGTTGTACATGTATTTTTACATACATCAGTTGTATGTGTACATTATTGTTTTTGCTAGGAAGGCGTCACGCAAGGGGAGTCTCTAGTTTCACCACTATAGACCTTGGCCTGCTATCACTATTATTTATTTTAGCAATTCTAGTGCAATGATGTATATCGCTTTCTTTTAGTTCGTAAGATATGGCTTTAGCTATCTGAAGGGTAGTTGTTAATAAGTTTTCTCCACGGTGTTCAGGTAAGCATTGAATTTCTATATTGCATGATTTTTTTCTTTCACTGACTACGCTATTGACCCGGCAGGGTCTTCACAGCTTCACCGGACTACGTTAAGTTAATCAATAGTGGTTAATTTTGAGGCTAGTTGATCTATAGTGGAGTGTAATTGAACTTTTTCTTTAGTCAGTCCGTCAATTGTGTTTATATGTGAAATATATTCTTTTTTAGTTGTTTCGAATTGTGTATTAAGGAACTCTACAGAATGCTCCATAGCACAAATATTCTTTCATATATATATTTCAAATAGTCTTTCATCACCATAATATCATCTTTCAGCATTAGAAATAACTCTGCTTTAAATTTCTCAACAATTGATGGTAACAACTCATCCAAGGCCTCCCTAATTATGTTTTTGATTTCTGATTTTGTAGGCATATCGGTGTTAACGGGAGAGCATTGGATAACATTCTTAAGGGGTGCTATATCAACTGTAATATCTTCGTCGTCCTGGTGTGAAGACTCCGCTGCTCGGACTGGAGTATTGCAGTTATTCCCACCTTTTCGTCGCGAACTTACACATAGCGGGCATACCCAAGACTTTTTTAACTCTGTGAGATTTTTTTTGTTGTTGGAAGATTTTGATTTACGCATAAGGCATGATATATTTTTTTACATTGCACACAGCGAAATTTAATTTTTATCCTCGATGTGTATCTTCATGCAACCCTCGCAATTCAGTGTTGATTTGTTTTTTGACGTCACTTCTGGTTTTACTAATTTCCGCCCTTTATAGATTGAATGTCCAAATAAATATATTATTGTCTTATTAGTATTAAAAGACTTGTAGTACGGCTTTGAACAATACGGACTATTTCTGAACGAACTGTCAAAGTTGTCATACAGGTGAGTAATGAGCTTGGTATTTTTGGGGCGTGTTCAATATAATATATATGTGTTAACACTGATTTTGCAATCGAGACTTTTAATATGGACTTGTATATTGAGGAAAAATATCCCTTTTAAATGTAGCGACTACAGTTATTTTAGTGATAAAGTACACGAGAATGGGAACAATGGAATCTACGTAAGTTATGTTTTATTAGAGGTTTTAAATTATATTTAAATTTTAAATTATATTTAAATTTTAAATTATATTTAAATTATAAATCTAGAATAATTATATTCCTTCGCAGTAATAATGTACTGGAAAGATGTTAGTTTGGCTTGGCATTAGAAATTCGCATCACGAATTTGGGGTTGTTAAGGGTTGTTTTTTATCGGGGTTGGTTACCTCTTTCAAAAGACACCCCCTCACCCCGCGGAGACGCGTAGTTTTTTTTTATATGTGTTTGAAGTTACGTGTAACGGAACGTGATTTTTCCTTCAGATGCGCATTTTTAAGGTTTATAATACTATAATTTTGTTGTTTTTATATATTTATTGTTGTTTTATAATTGTTCACTATTATTTCAGAAAAAAAAAAACAAAAAATTAAATATAAATTATTTGTATGACGTAAAATGGAATGTCTTCCTGATCTGGTATTGTTTGTTTTTTTTTCTACTATATTTAATCAAAACTCAACTGTCTCAATCCTAGAAAAAAATATAATATAAGTTATTTGTATGATCATAAAGCCTCTCCACACATAACACAGGCTAGCGAGCGAGCGAACTGGTCCAAGCAAATCCGACTAAGTCACGTTAGGTTAATAGAGGAATAGGGCTGGAGCGAAGCGTAGCTTCGCTCCCGCCCTAGTTCTCTATGTAGGTTAGAATTGCGAAAACATAACAAATTCCTTGTTCTTTTATGTTAAATATTTTTTAACCACTATGAGCTTAAGTGTGAAATATTTGAGTGAATAATGAGGACAGAAGTTTATTGTAAATTTTTTTTTTGTTGTTGAAGCTTTATGCTTTTCCATCAATAATTTATCCCTTAATGCCTAGATATGCATTCAAGTTATTATTTGTTTAGTTGAAAACTCAACCTTTTTTATACAAAATTACTATAATTTTTAGTACTGTTACAAGAGCTTTAAATGCTTCTAATTTATTTTTTTCCACAAAATTTTCATTTTTACAGCAATCATTTTTTGCTCTACTAATATATAGACATAGTATTGTACAAACTGTTGAATTTAAACTTAAAAATCATCATGTTGTTGATATACAAAATTACCAATCATTGTTCGGAGGCGACATAATTTCAAAACTTTGATCATGAATATCTCAGTAACTATAATTTTCCGCGGCGGGGGAGTGGTTTAGAGGGGTAGTCAGTTACATACATACATAATATGCCATAAGTAATTATTTCGTTTTCTGTAGTTATCGAATTGTGTACCACCAGTGTGTATAGTGCCTAAAAATCACGCTTAATGTGCTGGTGGTACACATGGCCTAAATATTACGTGTGCGACCGGTGGTATACATCGAAGGAAACGTGTAAGAGAAAGATTTTTGTAGTTTAATAATGTTTGTGTGTGTCGGTGCGCGCAGGGACTCGTACCCGATGGTGGTGGCGGCCAACAAGGTGGACCTCGTGCACGCGCGCGCCGTCTCCGCCGAGCAGGGCCGCGCGCTCGCCCGCCACCTCGCCGCGCCCTACGTCGAGACCAGCGCCAAGGAGCCGCCGCTCAACGTGGACGCCGCCTTCCACGAGGTACTGTCGCCTCCGCTCCCCTACCCTACCCTGTCTCTTCACGTGCAACAAGGTGGAGCTCGTGCACGCCCGCCACCTCGCCGCGCCCTACGTCGAGACCAGCGCCAAGGAGCCGCCGCTCAACGTGGACGCCGCCTTCCACGAGGTACTGTCGCCTCCGCTCCCCTACCCTACCCTGTCTCTTCACGTGCAACAAGGTGGAGCTCGTGCACGCCCGCCACCTCGCCGCGCCCTACGTCGAGACCAGCGCCAAGGAGCCGCCGCTCAACGTGGACGCCGCCTTCCACGAGGTACTGTCGCCTCCGCTCCCCTACCCTACCCTGTCTCTTCACGTGCAACAAGGTGGAGCTCGTGCACGCCCGCCACCTCGCCGCGCCCTACGTCGAGACCAGCGCCAAGGAGCCGCCGCTCAACGTGGACGCCGCCTTCCACGAGGTACTGTCGCCTCCGCTCCCCTACCCTACCCTGTCTCTTCACGTGCAACAAGGTGGAGCTCGTGCACGCCCGCCACCTCGCCGCGCCCTACGTCGAGACCAGCGCCAAGGAGCCGCCGCTCAACGTGGACGCCGCCTTCCACGAGGTACTGTCGCCTCCGCTCCCCTACCCTACCCTGTCTCTTCACGTGCAACAAGGTGGAGCTCGTGCACGCCCGCCACCTCGCCGCGCCCTACGTCGAGACCAGCGCCAAGGAGCCGCCGCTCAACGTGGACGCCGCCTTCCACGAGGTACTGTCGCCTCCGCTCCCCTACCCTACCCTGTCTCTTCACGTGCAACAAGGTGGAGCTCGTGCACGCCCGCCACCTCGCCGCGCCCTACGTCGAGACCAGCGCCAAGGAGCCGCCGCTCAACGTGGACGCCGCCTTCCACGAGGTACTGTCGCCTCCGCTCCCCTACCCTACCCTGTCTCTTCACGTGCAACAAGGTGGAGCTCGTGCACGCCCGCCACCTCGCCGCGCCCTACGTCGAGACCAGCGCCAAGGAGCCGCCGCTCAACGTGGACGCCGCCTTCCACGAGGTACTGTCGCCTCCGCTCCCCTACCCTACCCTGTCTCTTCACGTGCAACAAGGTGGAGCTCGTGCACGCCCGCCACCTCGCCGCGCCCTACGTCGAGACCAGCGCCAAGGAGCCGCCGCTCAACGTGGACGCCGCCTTCCACGAGGTACTGTCGCCTCCGCTCCCCTACCCTACCCTGTCTCTTCACGTGCAACAAGGTGGAGCTCGTGCACGCCCGCCACCTCGCCGCGCCCTACGTCGAGACCAGCGCCAAGGAGCCGCCGCTCAACGTGGACGCCGCCTTCCACGAGGTACTGTCGCCTCCGCTCCCCTACCCTACCCTGTCTCTTCACGTGCAACAAGGTGGAGCTCGTGCACGCCCGCCACCTCGCCGCGCCCTACGTCGAGACCAGCGCCAAGGAGCCGCCGCTCAACGTGGACGCCGCCTTCCACGAGGTACTGTCGCCTCCGCTCCCCTACCCTACCCTGTCTCTTCACGTGCAACAAGGTGGAGCTCGTGCACGCCCGCCACCTCGCCGCGCCCTACGTCGAGACCAGCGCCAAGGAGCCGCCGCTCAACGTGGACGCCGCCTTCCACGAGGTACTGTCGCCTCCGCTCCCCTACCCTACCCTGTCTCTTCACGTGCAACAAGGTGGAGCTCGTGCACGCCCGCCACCTCGCCGCGCCCTACGTCGAGACCAGCGCCAAGGAGCCGCCGCTCAACGTGGACGCCGCCTTCCACGAGGTACTGTCGCCTCCGCTCCCCTACCCTACCCTGTCTCTTCACGTGCAACAAGGTGGAGCTCGTGCACGCCCGCCACCTCGCCGCGCCCTACGTCGAGACCAGCGCCAAGGAGCCGCCGCTCAACGTGGACGCCGCCTTCCACGAGGTACTGTCGCCTCCGCTCCCCTACCCTACCCTGTCTCTTCACGTGCAACAAGGTGGAGCTCGTGCACGCCCGCCACCTCGCCGCGCCCTACGTCGAGACCAGCGCCAAGGAGCCGCCGCTCAACGTGGACGCCGCCTTCCACGAGGTACTGTCGCCTCCGCTCCCCTACCCTACCCTGTCTCTTCACGTGCAACAAGGTGGAGCTCGTGCACGCCCGCCACCTCGCCGCGCCCTACGTCGAGACCAGCGCCAAGGAGCCGCCGCTCAACGTGGACGCCGCCTTCCACGAGGTACTGTCGCCTCCGCTCCCCTACCCTACCCTGTCTCTTCACGTGCAACAAGGTGGAGCTCGTGCACGCCCGCCACCTCGCCGCGCCCTACGTCGAGACCAGCGCCAAGGAGCCGCCGCTCAACGTGGACGCCGCCTTCCACGAGGTACTGTCGCCTCCGCTCCCCTACCCTACCCTGTCTCTTCACGTGCAACAAGGTGGAGCTCGTGCACGCCCGCCACCTCGCCGCGCCCTACGTCGAGACCAGCGCCAAGGAGCCGCCGCTCAACGTGGACGCCGCCTTCCACGAGGTACTGTCGCCTCCGCTCCCCTACCCTACCCTGTCTCTTCACGTGCAACAAGGTGGAGCTCGTGCACGCCCGCCACCTCGCCGCGCCCTACGTCGAGACCAGCGCCAAGGAGCCGCCGCTCAACGTGGACGCCGCCTTCCACGAGGTACTGTCGCCTCCGCTCCCCTACCCTACCCTGTCTCTTCACGTGCAACAAGGTGGAGCTCGTGCACGCCCGCCACCTCGCCGCGCCCTACGTCGAGACCAGCGCCAAGGAGCCGCCGCTCAACGTGGACGCCGCCTTCCACGAGGTACTGTCGCCTCCGCTCCCCTACCCTACCCTGTCTCTTCACGTGCAACAAGGTGGAGCTCGTGCACGCCCGCCACCTCGCCGCGCCCTACGTCGAGACCAGCGCCAAGGAGCCGCCGCTCAACGTGGACGCCGCCTTCCACGAGGTACTGTCGCCTCCGCTCCCCTACCCTACCCTGTCTCTTCACGTGCAACAAGGTGGAGCTCGTGCACGCCCGCCACCTCGCCGCGCCCTACGTCGAGACCAGCGCCAAGGAGCCGCCGCTCAACGTGGACGCCGCCTTCCACGAGGTACTGTCGCCTCCGCTCCCCTACCCTACCCTGTCTCTTCACGTGCAACAAGGTGGAGCTCGTGCACGCCCGCCACCTCGCCGCGCCCTACGTCGAGACCAGCGCCAAGGAGCCGCCGCTCAACGTGGACGCCGCCTTCCACGAGGTACTGTCGCCTCCGCTCCCCTACCCTACCCTGTCTCTTCACGTGCAACAAGGTGGAGCTCGTGCACGCCCGCCACCTCGCCGCGCCCTACGTCGAGACCAGCGCCAAGGAGCCGCCGCTCAACGTGGACGCCGCCTTCCACGAGGTACTGTCGCCTCCGCTCCCCTACCCTACCCTGTCTCTTCACGTGCAACAAGGTGGAGCTCGTGCACGCCCGCCACCTCGCCGCGCCCTACGTCGAGACCAGCGCCAAGGAGCCGCCGCTCAACGTGGACGCCGCCTTCCACGAGGTACCGACCCCTCCTTCATTTTAATTTATATATACAGAGGTAGAAACACTACCAACGTACCAACCAAACTACCTTGACATTATATAAGATACTTCACCGCAATTGTTAATACTAAAACAATTAATAGGACAACAATATGTTCAACAATTTATCATTTATTACAAAAATAACATAAATCCCACTACACAAGTGCAGTTTCAATATTACATTACGGACAAGCATTTACATCGGTTTAAGATATGAACAGTAATAGTCAACTAATTAGAAACAACAACAAACAAGTACAAAAAACAATATTTTTTAAAGTATTAGTAATTAGTATTGTTATTTACGAAATAACTATTATCCACAGCCTTCCAATAGTTATAATTAATATTTAGTGGCGTATCCCTTATTTTCAATAACAGCACTGCAAGGCGTGGAATTGATTCAATCAATTTCATACATTTTTCTAGTCGGATTGAATTCCATGCTTCATGCTTGTGTTTAAGTGATGTAGGTGAGTCACTGTATCGCGATAATAATATCTCGAGGGCTCCGCGCGGGGTCGACCTAGGCTCGAGATATTACTGAGAACCGCGATGTGTGCGGGAACTAAAGAGGATCCCTTCCCTCGCGGCGGCGTGAGGGTCGGTTTCAAAAAGCGTGGGCTCAACACGCATTTAATAAGATCGAATTTAAATTTATTTAGCGTAGACGGCGCCGAAATCTAAAACTAGACATAACAAAATTATTATTATTGAACGGTCGTTTTAGGGGAAGATAGACGTAAATACGCGATTTACTCTATCTTATATGAGTTATTTATTTTGAACGACTGTCCGAGCGAGCCGTTGTAGTGTAGCTGCGATAGCTGGAAATCTATGAATTGCCGTACCGGAACCTAGAAGAGGATTTCGGGTGGTTTCTTCAAATCAAATCAAATCAAATCAAAAATACTTTATTCAGTTTAGGCCCTAATAAGGCGCTTATGAACGTCAAAACTACCACCGGTTCGGAAAACAACCCAGTCACCGAGAAGAACCGGCAAGAAACTCGATCGGGTA
>MU159021.1:154967-192271 GCA_015888305.1 Antheraea pernyi
TCCCTATTACTATAAATAGCACATCTATAATTCCATATTCAATAACTCAATACACACATAACATACCTACAATTCTATATTCAATTTATATATCTATTCTATTATACTCGCATGAATTAAAGCTAACAAAGTCTATACTAAATGTCGATAAATCTATATATATGTTCTCTATAAAATATCAATAAATCTATGTATAAAACTATTTATAAACTACTTATCGTGTGCGTCACCAACAACATTTAAGCGTATGCTTAAATATAAAACAAAATATAGAACAAAATATTTGCAAAAAAAATCTTTTTAAGAGATATAATAGGAAATAATAGTTCCCAGACCCTCCAAAATGGCGCTAGCATGGTCAAATGCAACCGTCAGTCCGACATAATTTTATAAATGTAACCTAATATTATGGCTGTGAGAAATCGCGGAGATAGCATTTTCTTGAAGTTTGAAAATATGCGTATATTGAGTTTTTAGGCCTTACTTTTATAAAACTTGTTGAAATATTGAACCCTGTTTATGATTATGAACCCTACTACTGCTACTCAAGCGCCAATCTAATTTAACAGACACTTTTTCGTACATAGAAATAGCTTTCTATTTTTTTTATTCGAACTGACTACGCTATTGACCTTGCAAGGTCTTAACAACTTCACCGGACTACTACGGCGAACGCTTCAGGCGCTCAGCCGATTTTATTTGGGCAACTAGCTGAAGGGTGCACGGCACACCTCGGCTTGGGCTGTTGCCTGATACATGTAATTCGCGACCTATCTTACTTTTTTTTTAACGTGGGGTAATCCCTTATGTATACTCCACCTTTCCGGGGGAGAGGGTGGGTTATATCTGAATCGCACGGACTAAAACCCCACGGTGTACCGACCGACCGTAATTGTTGGGGCGGCAAGGGATCGAACTCTACCTTGTAGAGCCGCCCCAACGGTCCGCTCGGCAGAAAGTGACCGCCTGTAGCGCGCGTCCGCCAGATCCTGCATCCACCTTCCTGTAACCTCCCTCACTTCCCGCCTCTTCGCCTCTATCTCCCTGGGAGTCGGAGGCTCCCCAATGCGTTTCCTACGCCGTACGAATTCACGGCGGCGAGAACTCCTGCCTCCAGCTCCCAGGGCAGGGAGCTGGCGAGCGTGAAGGACGCCGCCGAGGACACCGTGCGCTACGCCCGGATCGCCCTCAGTGCCACCGAATTCGCGACCTATCTGAGCTAAGCTAAGCTACATATTCATACTTATATGAGTTATTGAAACATATGTGTAAGCATACATACTTCGACAACTCTTATATGTATTTTATGTCGGATAATTTTTCTAAACTATTTCAGTTCGATAAGGGAAAAATAAAACCCTTCCACTTTCATGTATGTACGTGTGTGGAGGTGATATGTGTAATGTTGTTACAGTGTTGTAAGATTTTGTGTCACTGTATCGTCGAGCAGCGTACTCAAGGGCTCCACGCCGAGGGAACGGACCTAGTCTTGAGCCGCTGCCGAGGGGGGCATAATCTGCTGTGCGGGAGCGAAATTGACCCCAGACCACGGCGGCGTGATCTGTGGTTACGTGAGCACGCTCTGTTTGGAGAGACAGGCTGGTACTGATCGTTCACTGCCGTTATTTCATCGGGAGGGTCGGTAAAAATATGTCGCGGACGTCTTTTATAATGCGCAGCGTTCGGTACGGGGTTGTATTTTACGGGAGATACCACTGATGAACTGGAACAGATGGTTCTCCTTACTTTTCTAAATTAATAAATGACGAACAGATAATACAATACAAATTCACGGGAGCGTTTGTCCCCAAGCTTCGGGATTATCCCGTAGGCGCTGAACACTCTGAGGATAATATTAGATTAATTGAACCGGTTGCCCCTCTACAGACTGGAGACAACTTACCGCGACGAATATGTTTTGGACTAAACTCATTAAGCAATTCTAAAAGATGCATAAATCACACAGATTAACAATTAATATTTTATTACATTACTAGCAGATGCGCGCGAGCTCATTCTCGTGAAAATGGTTTGTTTGTCGCATGGAACAGAAACTTTCGTCGGGATAAGTTATGGGTTGTCACCTATTTTATAGATTATATAACTGCTTTTATTATTGAACCCTTAAAAGTCTATTACCATTTTGGTGGTGCGTCTGACATATTTTATCACCACTGTTTAGCCGCTATGGAAAAGAATAATAATCTATAATCTGGATAAAGTACTCTGAAATGTCCTTTATCTGCCAAGAAAAATCGCTATAAAATCGGTTCAACCGTCGCAGAGATTAGTCAAGACAAACAAACAACAGACTCTTCGACTTTATTCATATAAGCCTATAGATTATAATTGTTTTACTTTCTACATATATATATGAAGTGAACTTTTGTGATATGGTAATGGAAAATGTGGTATACATTATTAATGTATAGTTGGAACAAAGGATACTACAGAATAAATTTTATATCTACGTAATAATTAAAATAATTGTAGATATTGAGTTGTAGAAACAACAGTTAGGTTTGGGTAGGTTGTAGTGCGGTGTCAAATTAACGCCATTCATCATCATCAGCCTGTAAGAGACACACTGCAGGGCCATAAGCCTCTTCCCGAAGGAAGATATGGACGTAATCACCACGCCGGCCCACGACGTATTGGCGATTTAAAACTCTGAGAAATCCACAGTTCTATATTTTTCCTACATACAGAAGTACTACAAGAACATTTCTCAGGTTCAGGTTTCCTCACGATGTTTTCCTTCACCGTCAGCCGATAATGCTACCAATTTAAATTAGTAAATGTACGCGAATTCCGAAAAATTCGTTGGTACATGCCGGGGTTCAAACCTGTGGACATCGAAATAATATTCCACTAGGCCACCACGACTCTACGCCATTAGTTTGTATAAACAATACGAAAAGTATGAAGTTATCCGGTTACCGCAATCTATTGCTATTTATGAGTAATCTCAAATAGAACCGTAGTTCTATCAGAGGTCAGCCACTGATAGAATATTATTTCTGAAGAGTGAGTTGAAACAAGCTGGTTGGTAACGCTGACAAGTCATTTTTAACTGAAACCCAGGAGCGCGAATAAAAAACACTGTTTCTTTTTACTTCCGTGGCGACGAGACCATGTCAAATTTTGTAAAATGGTCCAGAACGATTCCAGAAGTGTTATATGTCATTTTTAATTTAACATTATAATCTTCTGTTTCAATCGTGTGCATTGACGCGATGCCCCACACTTGTGTTATTTTTCTCATAAAATTGAGAGTCAGGTCGCGCTCCAATATCAAACTTAATATTAGCAACAAAGTAATTGCCCCATTATAAGCGGCGTGAAACATGAAAACAGTTCCACCTTAAATACCGAGATCTTTGTATCCCGGCAATTAACCCTTCGGCCGTTGTGTAGTTATTCACCACATAGTGGGTTACGTTATACTTTTTTTTTAACTGTCACCGCTATTAGCCTGACAGTTCTTCCCAGCTTCACCGGATTACTAAAGCCAGCGTTTAAGGCACTTAGCCGATTGGCAACAAGCTCAAGGGTGCCAAGTGACCTAACCTCGGCTTGGGCCTTGGATTTCACATCGTGAAACTTACTAAGCTAAACTAAGCTAAGTAATTCATACATATAATAAATAGTGAGATACATATGTGTACTAGCATGTGTGCCTCACGGACACAGACATGTATTATGTAAATGTAGACTTGGCTAATCTAGTTCTATCCAGTTAGAAATAAGAGAAAAAATAAATAAAACCCTTCCACCATATGTGTACCTAGCGGTGTGTGTGTGCACATACGTGAGGGTGATCTGAGTTCTGTGTGTTAAGCTAGTGAGTGAAAATTTTCCGTATCACTGTATCGCGCTATCAGTGTGCTCGAGGTCTTCACTCCGGGAAGTCACATTTAGGCTTGAGCCGCGGCTTAAGAGAGTTGCGGCGAGTATACGGGAGAGTAATTCACCGCTAAACTACGGCAGTGTGATCTGTGGCTACGCGGGCCGTGGGCGCGCACACTCTCTATTTGAAGAGTCGGAGTAGTACTGATATTTCGCTGCCGTTATTTTATAATGCTAGGGCGTTCGGTTTGGTGTGTAATTCACAGTAGATACCACTAAAGAAAATATAAGTGTCGTACGAAAATGGTCTGACACTTCTAACATATGAGCGAAGACGGGACAGCTGTATGCCAGAAAGGGCGGACGTCTTAAAGCGTGAGCTGGAGGAATATTTTGCTCTTCAAATAAATATTACTAGTAGTAACCTTAAGTAACCATTAACCATTTATCACCGCATCGGAAATCCCACTTAGGTCTACATCTTATTTACTTTTTCAATAATATCTTGAGTAAATTCAGAAATTACAGTTTCTATTGTGTTGTTGATTGCAATGAGTAAATTGAAAGTGTAACACCGTGACGTCGTTGTACTATAGTCGAGCCCCACTGTGCGCCCACCGGCCCCCGTCCCCCGTCCCACTACCACGTCGCGTCGCACCTGAGTGCCCTCTTTATTTCGTATTTGAACCTCCTGCCTCTTGCAAACGTAATGTTAAGAGGGTGTAGTACAATCAAATGAACACGAAATGGAATCTGTGTTTTGTTATTTATGTATATTATTTTGTTCTGTTTATCAAGGGAATTCTATTTGAAACGAGTTGTATCAACCAATAGTTTCAGTTTTATTGTTTTAGATTTTTTAATTGTAGACATTTTATAAAACATTTTTTTGTGTTATAATTCTGAGCTAGTATTTATAGCACTCCTGTATACAGGTGAGCTTGTTCTACTTCGGAGGATGGATTGTAATCTTCTTCTATCTATCTATACTATAATAAAACTAACAAGGCCAAATCTGTACATTAAATATTTTTTGAAAATTATAATCGGAATAGACTATGTTATCGATATAGAAGCCAAAAATAACCCTTTTATTTTTTTTGTCTGTCTGTCCCTTGAACACGTATCACTCTGAAAGTACTGAACCAAATAATAAAAAATATTCAAAAAAATGATCGCTGGGATCCGACTCGTCGACTCCGTCGGACCATATATGTCCAGTACGTTATACCTGAACTACGACTACATGACATTTCTATGCGCAATTATCAACCACATATGAAAAATATGTGTAAACGAAACTGTCACTTATATGTTGTCACATTTATTTTATTGTATAAAAAATGTTTGCTAAACAAATGTGACAAGATTTTTTCCTAAAACATAAACCTAGATAATAGTTACAATTACATTGTAGAAGATGAATTTCAGTTAGAGTTCTATCAGTACATGTGTTGTTTCGATATTTGAGTGGTCAATTTTTGTTTTCGAGGAATGCTTGGTACTACTGATCCGATTTCAAAAATTCTTTCCCTGTTAAAAAGGTATATTATCTCCAGAGATCAGTATCTCAGTGAAATAGGTGGTTTATATGCCAAAAGTAAAATAAATTTGACAAAATATTAACATTGAATGCAGATTTTCCGTTTACTTTACAAGTTCTTATAAAACAAACAACTACAACAAAATGGAAATTGAATGTAGATAAAGTTTAATTTTTACAGTATGTTAAGTGATGAAGTTACAAGGGGTACTGGGAAGATATTTATCGGCAATGTATGCAAGTTAGTTTTGATATTCATTGGACACTTTAGGTAATGCTGCGGACAGGTTCTAGGCTTATTTTAGAAGATTTCTCACATACCAACTGGGTATATGTTTGAGTGAGTCTCTAGATAGTTTGGATTCACAATTGGAAGTGCTAGATGTCACTGAATCGGATTTTAGGTTTTTTAAGATTATTTGCGTTTAAAAATACAATTGAAACCTGTAATAACCGATTTGCTGCAGATGAAGTTGCACGGGTCAGCTACTGTGATATAAAACTGTATAATAAATACGTAAAATTATGGCCGAGATCAAAGTTTTTCAGATCAAATTTACCTTAACCCCGTTTCTTAGCGTCTCAGTATTCCAGGTGAGAGAGCGTCAGGGGGTGAACAATGTATAAGGTTCTAATCTATAAACATTTACGGTGTTATTACAAAAAAGTTAAAAAAAGTTAACGGCTTATGTTTGATATATCGGGTGTAATCTTAAATTACACAATGCGGCAGAAATGTTTATTAAAAATATCTATCTAAAACAGTCAATAAGGCATCATATACTTTAAATATAAAACAATAAAGACTATATGCGAAAAGACTAATGCAGGAATATTTCACTAAAGCCAGTACCAATTTTATTGGACTACAAAATTATATGGACTACTATAATTTTATTGTAACACATATGATGTCTGACTGAGTTTACTCACCGGCAACTACTCTCTACAGTTCCTATTGACCGCGCTGTATAGAATTTCCGATATTTCATATTTTAATTATACTCTTTAGTACATTTTAAAAACATAGTACATTGAAAACGATGTCTTAATAATATTCTTTTTAGATTTGTGTGTTCCATACTTTCCTACTGATTTTATACGTCTAGTTGTGAGTTTAAAACAGTTGTAAAATGTACACCGAACAGATAGAGGAAGAGGAGAGAGGGACTCAAAAAATCCTGGTAATAATAATAAAATAAAGTATTTTTATATATGTCGGTGGTAGAGCCACGCTAAAGCTATTACTGATTTCAGCATGAATGGGTCGGCTCGCTCGGAGTAGTACCACCCTCTGAGAGAAAACCGACGTGAAGTAACAGTGCTTGCATTGTTGCGTTTCGTTCGGTCAGTGAGAGCGCCGGAGATCCACCTACCCTCCCCTTCCCCTTCCTTCTTCCCTTCCTCTCCCCGCCCCAACACAGGCTGGCAACGCACTTGCGACTCTCCTCATGTTGCAAGTGTCTATGGACGGTGGTGATCACTTAACATCAGGTGACCCATCTGTTCGTTTGCCTCCTATGACATAAAAAAAAGTTAAAATCTACTTAGAGATTATTCTTTTATTTCCAGAGCACTCACCCGGCACTATTACATACATCCTCTATGAATAAATATTTAATTTTATCTCTACATAACTTCATTTCATATTAAGTAAAATGTTTCATGAACAACGGTACTTTTTTGTTTTTTGGGCTTTGAGTAGACATCCCCCCCCCCCCCACGTTTCACTGCGGACTTTTGCCAGGCGAATCATAATTAATTAATTATATGTGAGCGAACGTTCCAACGGAATTTTATATTATGTCGAGGCAAACTTGTGCCATAACCTCCTTACATATTGTATTTGACTCGGTAAATTATTTATTTTTGCTCTCTGTGATATCAAGCTATAAGAACCTTTTATCTTGTTCTTAGCTGCACTCGCGACCACGTCCGTTCATGTATAAAAATCTTAAGTAAATAAATGTAATGAAATTTACCATCGACAATTTAATCTGGCCTCGTCCTTTGTGAACGATTCTGTTCTGCGAGACTCAGCCTGACACTACAGCATCCAGACATTACTCACATACTGAATGTAGTCTTACATCTGACTCTACTCTACACATGGCTACGTTACTTTTTGGGCTGATTAAAACCAAAAACTCAAAATATCTGTATGACAAGTTAGAGTGGAGACAAAATAAGCACACATTACTTTTCATGTTCTCGCACCATGACTAATCTATTATCGATACCTCTCCATAGAACTACCGCTTTCAGAGGGGCATATAACTATGCCGCCACTTGTTGTTGGAACAACATCCTACCGCTATGTCGATCCAAAAAGAGTAAACTTACCTTTAAACTCTCATATAAGCGTTATCTATTGCAATTTCAAACTCAGTAATTAAAGTGACGTATAATGTATTCACGCACTTCTATTGTAAGCTCTGTTTATTGGTGTGTATTTAAAAAAAAACCTTTTTTTTTCTAAATTTATATTGGTTTTGTTTAATCCTTAATTTGTGGTTACAGTAGTTATATCTCTTTAGTATGACCATCCGTGACGTGTTATGTGTGTCTGTGTTATTTGTTTGTTCGTTTTCAATTTTGTATTAACATTAATATGACCGACTGAACGTCCGTTTATCATAATATTAGGCTCACATCGAAAATCAGCGCTGCAGTACTACTTACAGTATTGCAGATTTTTGCTGAATGGGTTCGCCAATTGTTGGACATCTATTTTTCAGTTTTAAAATGTTATATTTCTGTCTAATTCGTTTGTGTAATTTATTTTAATTGTATGGTTGTTCCAACAATAAAGTATTTCTTCCTTTCTTTCTTTCAGATATAGCGTAGTAAACAAAACAATAGGTACTGGAATGTACCCAAACCACGTAACCCATATTTGACAACTTTTTAAGCCCCTCCCACCTCTCAGTGACCATCCTTCGTATATGGGGAGACCCCCTCGTGGAAATGATGACAGATTTCCTAGTTTTCACATGGTCATTTATAAATACGATTTTAAATATTTTTTTGCACACAGAAAAAGAAAACGAAGTATATTTGGCTCATATTTGTCTTTATTAATACAGTGCTTGCCGCGTGACAACAAAGTACATGCGTACTTATAGTTACCAGTGGAAATAGTATATTCCATACCTAGGCCAGTTAAATAGTCTAAAACCACATGTAACTATTGGCCGAGACGAAGCCGAGGCTGACACACATGTGATCTGTGACTTTTTTTACTGGCGAAGGTGTGTATACTACTTTTCAGCTCGACGGAGCCAGAAAGTGGTCACTTCATGTAGCGCAGCAGTCAGAAATTTGCCATTTTCAGTCATCATTACAACGGCCGGAGGACAAAAAAATATTATCAAGCAGGAAAAAGTTATATGAACACCTATTGTACACATACAGGTCATAATTTACAAAAACAAGTCTTATTTTTCTTTCTGTATTGCCTGCATCGACATGGAATCGTTGTAACATTTAATGAACGCAAAGTACAGTCGATCGTACAACATTATTGTATCGACAAAAACTCTCGTCGATTTGTTCCGCAACGGCACTGCCCTACAAACTGTTAGTTTTCAATCAGCTGGCGTCTTGGTATATGCATGTCAGTGTTGCTGCCTGTAAGTTTTAAAAGCGCGAGTTTTCCTCTAGACGATATTGACTACGTGACTAAAACCTAACCCCCCACTCCCCCCTGTGACCAAGCGTGGTACTCTGAAGAACCCCTCCCTTTCCCGAACGGGGCACATGTTTTGGGTACGGCCCCTACCCGTGTCACAGCCTAAGCCTTATTTTTATTTTATTGATATGTAATTAGTCGAAACTATTAATTTAAACTAATAAATGAGCAGTTTGCAATCAAATTTCAAAGTCAGGTGAATTGCTCCAACAGTCTCATTCGATAACAAGTATCACTTAACGGCCTCCCTCAGTTTTTATTACATTAACTAATGTTAATCAGAAAAATTAAAAAATTCGACACAACAAAATAAGAGAAACAACAAAAGCAATAGATGCCCTAGAACAGGCTCTTGTACAAAAATGGAAGTGGGCCGGACATGTTGCGCGTCTCCAAGACCAAAGATGGACAAAAAAGGCGACACTCTGGAGAGGACCTCAGGGTAAGAGAAAGAGAGGAAGACCTAATGCTCGATGGGAAGACGAAATCTTAAAAACCGCCGGTTTAAACTAGTTTGAGACAGCCCAAGACAAAGAGAAACGTCATTCTTTGGAGGAGGCCTTCACATGTAGAGGGGTTCTTGCAGATGAAAACTAACTTTTCCCTTTAACATATAGTACATTGTAAATTGTAAATATTTTTAAATTTCTTTATTTTTAAGTTCGTTTTTTGTTCAAAACCTGTTAAAATTGCAAGAAATAAAAGCCTTTTTTATTTTTATTTATTTATTAATGTTAACTCAGGAATACTCATCCATTTACAAACAGACATTTCACCCATAACGAAACCACAATACAATATAGTCCGAATGTCAAAATAAGACAGCGTAATTTTAAAAAACCTACTTGTAACAATAAACCAGAGGAAAAATTCTACTACTACTACTAATTCTTCAGACTTGTTCAAAATCGAATTTCAAGTTTCATCCAGTTTGTAACGCAGCGAATTGAAAACCCATTGAGGATATAACTTTAATAGAATATAATAATTTTATGCTAGACTAGCCGAGCCGTGCCCACTTCGTTGGCACTTTTCTCTAGAACTCAATCATATATCTCTCATAGTTAAGGCAGCGTTCGTAAGAAACGTTTTCGTTCGGCAATTTTTTTCTTCGACTCCCCAGATATTAACCCCCTACAACCTCACAAACGTTACCTCTTTATAATATTAGTATAGATAATTAGTTAATAGCTTCTGCTCGCGTCTTCGTACGCGTGGAATAGTTATTTTGGGCTAAAACGCAGCGGAAGCTCTCAAAAGGAAAAAATCCCCGATTTTATAACATTTTTCATTGTTGCTCCGTTCCTATTGGCCTTAGCGTTATGATATATAATAGCCTATGACACTCACAAATAACGTGGCTTTCTATTAGTAAAAGAATCGGTTTAGTAGTTCCTGAGATTACCCCCTACAACGTTACAAACTCACAAACTTTAAGTACCTCTTTGTTTTATTGGTATAGATAAACACTCTTTAACTAAATATTAGGTCTTTACCTATGAAATTGCCGTTTTGTATTATATGAAAAAATTTAAACGAATTTTTTTCAGGATCCAACCAACTTGCTGAGCGCTTGCGGTTATCAAACAGAATCCATTTTTCATCGCAGGTAACAATGCGGTTCAAAATTCCTTCATTTGTGTGTCTGTTGAGCAGTGCAAGGCACGTCTCGATGCGTACTTCGCGCTGGCGATCATTGAGTTCGTGGGGCACCCATTTGTCAAGCTTTTTTACCTTGCCAATTTGACGCAAATGGACCAATATTGTTTTGACGCTAACGTCGAAAGCTGCTGCTAATTCAGCCGTAGATTGTGTATCATCAGCTTCCACAATCGCCTTTAATTCGTCATTGTCGACCAAAGTCTTCGGACGACCGCGAGGTTCATTTTTCAGGTCGAAATTCCCAGAACGGAAACGAGCAAACCAATAACAGGTGGTGCGTTGGTTTGTAGTGTTAGCTCCGTAAACGTCGTTGATGTTGCTTGCCGCTTGTGCCGCGTTGCTGCCACGACGGTACGCATATTCCATAATTACTCGAATTTTTAACGTATCCATGATGACAACAAGGATTGAAATGCGATGAAAATGTAACACTAATCAATAAGCAAATGACTAGTTTTGGAAAAATAAGTCCATGATTTTAATATAAAATTAATTTGAAATTAGAATTCTTAGCCAAACAAAAATTATAAAACGGATAGATTCAAAGGTTGTGCATCTGAATAATACAATAAATAAAATTTGTCATTGGTTTGAGTTAAATAATTTATTGCTAAATACAGATAAAATGAAATGTATGAGATTCATCTTACCAAATGTTAGACAGGTTAATGGTAGAATCAAGATTGAAGGGAATTGGGTAGGGTTATTTGACAATGCTGTATTCATGGGAATCACACTAGATTCTAAATTACAATGGGGCCCTCATATTAAAAAATTGACTAACAGATTAAGTCCGGCTGCATACGCAATACGTAAAATTCGCCAGCTTACAGATATTGCCCCTGCTAGGTTAATCTACTTCGCTTACTTCCATAGCCTAATGTCTTATTGTATTCTACTGTGGGGAACGGCTGCTGAGGTAGACACCATATTTTTATTACAAAAACGGGCAGTTCGAGCAATATATAATATGGGCCGTCGCGAATCATGAAAAGCGAACTTCCAGGAATTCGGTATCCTGACTACCCTCCCAATACATTCTTGATAATTTAATGTATGTCCGTAAAAACTTTGAAACCTGCATTTTGTAAAGGACTGGCATTATCTAAATACTAGAAACTGTAACAAACTGGACGTCCCACGTTTCAGACTTAGCAAAACCAGTAATAGTTTCTTAGATAATAGTGTTAGGTTTTACAATAAAGTCCCAAAACATATTACCGATTTGCCGGACTGTAAATTTAAGCACCATGTCAAGCGGGTTTTTTTAGTGTCGAAAGGCTATTATAGAGTGGATCAATACGTGAACGATGGTGACATCTGGAATTGACTCCTCTCTGTGCATCCACTAAAAATCGTATTGTAACGTATAATGTATTCGAAATACATATGTACCCGATCGAGTTTCTTGCCAGTCCTTCTCGATGACTGGGTTGTTTTCCTAACCAGTGGTAGTTTTGACGTTCATAAGCGCCTTGTTAGGGTCTAAACTGAATAAAGTATTTTTGATTTTGATTGCTAATTTCGCAAAGAAACGCTAAGTTGCTGTATGTGCTTCATTGTTCATTATACGAGCCAAAAACATCGATGGCTGATGGGGCTGGTGGGTCCGTTTAAATAGGCTTATACCCACCAGGAATATGCGGTATAAATAAATAGACAGCTTAAGAGGTGGCCTTGTCTATAAACAAATAAAATAACAAGAACTCCAAATAAAAGCGTGGAGTGACTTACAACTCAGCACCTTATACGGAGAAGCGGCGTCTCAGGCGAAATGTGGTGACTGCGGATTCTTCCAAATATCTCTTCAAGCGGGCGGTGTAAATTATTTAAGACTGCGATTATTCCAATATATAATATTTCAATACAGAAAATATATAATTTAAAAGCGATACGGTCTAAAACGTGGCGGTGTAATATATTGAAGAATGTCAAAGATTTTATATTCTTTTTTCTTCTTATTTGAATTTTCTTTTTTGTAATGTTGACAGCCAGAAAGTTCCCATATAAAGCGTTTGTATGCTCCGTACTTGATCAATGAGGTGCAGGCCAACACATCTCATTATCTGGAGCGCAGCTATTAAATTTATTTATAAGGGGCCAACCAATGGCTTTTATTTTAATTCGCTTTTTTTAAGAAGCATATAAAGATAATACAGATTACATTTAAAAAATTTAAAATTTGAGTGATATGCGGACACAGGGACAGACAGACATACAACAATTCTAAATAAGATATTTTTGGCTCATATATCGATAACGAAGCTCACCCCGATTATAATTTTCTTAAACATAATTAATGTACAGTAATGGTCTAGTCACAGATTTATTATAAGTATATATATTTTAAATAATAACTTAATAATTATTTTTCTCGTTAAACTAACTCACTAAGAGTTGAGTAAATATAAGAAAAAGCTTCCCAAATTGATTAAAAGGATAGTAACATACAAACTACATATATTTATACCCAAGATACATATACCTACATTTCAATTATGTTCAAAATAAGGCTGTTAGGCGTATCTTATTCCTCGCGTTATTTAGTAAAAAAGTCTTGTTCAGTAAAACACATGTACACTGCACCGTGCAAATATAATAAATATAATAAAGAAGCAGTATTCAGTACAGCGCGCCTCTCTCGTACACATTTGTACACAACAATTTTTTAAACTATATTCCATAATGATGAAGTCACGAGTGATAGTACAGAATAAAATAGCGTAAGTTACTTCTTATAACTCGAGTTTTCTGCCAGTGAAAGTCTAATGAAAATCGGTACAACCATTTCGGAGAAGCCACGTGGACGAAGCAGCGGGTAACAGTTAAATTCTAATAAATTAAAAGCAACCGTATAAAATTTTGCACGCACTGCATTATGATACATAGTAAATGCAAAAATAGATGTTAAAATTGCACAATGTTTCTCGTGAATGACTTACGCATGTGTGCAAGAAATTTCTATGAGGCGTACGTAGCGCCATCTGTTATTCAGCAACATCAATAATTACATTTTGTTTGAAATACATTGAGACGTTTGGGTATTGTTCATACAAAAACTACAAATCACAAATGGAAGGGCCTCATCCTTAAGAGGGTGAAAATTTGAGGTTATATGTATCTTTTGATGTCATATAAAGAAAAAAACGCACTTTACGACCTATTCTCCTACCTACCAAATATACATTTACATTTCATAAAGCAAGTCCCCGAGAGTAACTTAGTGTTTATTTCATTAAAATCGGTCCACTTTATCAAAAGTTATTGTAATTTGAACGACGGTTCGAGGTAAGTACAAGAGAAGAGTAGTAAGTAATCTATACTAATATTATAAAGCTGTGGGGTTTGTTTGGTTGAACGCCCTAATCTCTAATGGCCCGATTTGAAAAATTCTTTCTTCTTTCTTTCAGTTTCTTCTTCTCTTCTTTCAGTTTCAGTTTCTTTCAGTTAAATAGCTCCTATATCGAAGAAGGCTAGTCTTGTCATAAATACTGAAACAAAGAAAAAAAAATTCTATTACAAATAACATTTATTACTTTTACAATGTGTTAGTTTAATATATAAATATAATATAAAATATATTATAAATTAAAAATATAAAAAGCTTATTCGAAGTGGTCTCCATTGGCTGCAATACAGTCCTTTAAACGTTGAGGCCAGTTATCAATGGAAGCACAGTATTCCACGCAAGGCCAAACTTGTGCCTTATAAAGGAGATATAACTGATCAGGCGTGAAAAACCGTCGTACCCTGTTCAGGATTCCGAGTCTCCGAGGTGCAGTGGAGATTACGCTCCCGATGTAATCCCTGGGATTGAGGTCGCTGCGAATATCTATACCTAAGATATTGAGACTGTCTCGCATTGCGAGCTTGACGTTCTGAAGTGTAGGAAGGGGGGTAAACGGAGATGTTTTGCAAGTAAACGCGCACATATGTTTTGTTAGCATTAAGCTTGACCAAATTCCTTGCTCCCCGTGTTGATATGCGATGCAGGTATCGGTCGAGCTCAATGACAAGTTCCTGTCGTCTCTTTTCTATCTCTCCTCGACCGCAAGAAGGCTTGCTGTAATAGCACTCATGGATGGTACTATCGTCTGCATAGCAATGAATACGGCCCAAAGGCAACATATCATTGATATGCAGAAGAGTCAGTAGTTGTTTCGATTTTACCACCCTATTCTTTATAAATTATCAGTTAAGAAATGACCAGTACGTCTCTTAAAGGCTGCAAGTCATCTTTTAAAATAGTCGACATGGTGCTAGGTGCTATCTTCATCTCCCGAGATAAAATCTTTTGCTTTCGGACAGGATTTCTTCGAATTCTTTCCCTTACTGCTTTGACTACCTTTTTCGTACGAACACTACGTGGACGGCCAGATCTTTTTCTGTTACAAACAGAGGAGGTCTCACTGTACCTATTAATATCCCGGTACACAAACATTTTACTAATACCAAGCGTATGGAGAGTTTTAAATATTGCGTTTGGCTCCATACCTACTTTGTGTAATGTAATCACTGCGATTCGGTTCTCTTTATCACCCCACTCCATTTTAATATCGCAAAATATTGTACAATGTATTGGCGCCAAAACAAGAAAACTCAATGAATAATCATATAAAAATGACAGATTCCCAATTCAAATATAATATTTTGTGTATTTTTAATTGTAACAGTATTTGTGATGATGTGAAGTAACAGTGCATACATTGTTGCGTTTCGTTCGGTCAGTGAGAGCGCCGGAGGCCCACCTCCTCAACCCTCTCCTCTCTCCTCTCCCTCTCCCTCCCCTAACCTTTCCTCCCAAGGGTGGAAACGCACTTGCGACTCCTCTGGTGTTGTTAGTGTCCATGGACGGTGGTGATCACTTAACATCAGGTGACCCAACTGTTCGTTTGCCACCTATGACATAAAAAAATATATATATGGTCAGACTAAGTATATCATCACGCTAAGACCAATAGGAGCGAAACACCAATGAAGAATGTTTCAAAATCGGGGTTAACGTACGTATTATTTAAAAATATTTTTACCTTCTAAGTAAACGAAGTTGCAAGTTAAATTTAGCGTTAGCCCAAAGTAAGTATCCCACGCGGACGACGACGCAGGCAGAAGCTAGTCTTTATATATAAAAATCAATGTTTGTATGTTTGTCCTCTATGCATGCCGAAACCACTTTACAGATTGTGATAATAATGTTGTAGGGTATTCTGGAGATGCCCGAGGTGGTTCCTAACCCAAAATATCTAGATATATATAAACGTTTTTTTAAAATATATTAATTATTGGTATTGTTTGCCTTAAAGAAAAAAACTGTTTTTTGTTCGTATTGGAACTTTTGACACTACATTTCAATATTATTTTGACATATTTCAATTAAATATAAATAGCTATTTTAATATGCCTGAAATTAATATAATAAAATAATTAATAAAATAACAAGCCTGATTTGTTTGCATCATGGAACTCAAACTGTCCCGTATCCAACCAAATTAAAGGCAAATCATAAGCTTTCGAATATATTTAGAATAACATTCCGGCCAAGCCATGGCTTTATAAGTTTCGTGATTGTTGCAAGCTTACTGCGTCTACTGTCTGTAAACCGACAATCTATCTGTAGAGGATTTGCTCTCCAGTCCATCTTGCAGAGCTCAGAATCAGGGACAACTCAATGTGTGAATGTGGGCACTCTAGAACACATTTTTTTCAATTGCACCAATTTAGTATGATATTTTTACCTAACAATATACTACGTCCGTCTGATTTTATTAAAGGCACAAAGGTGTGTATTTTTTCCTTTTGTTAATACTTTGCCTAATTTCATATGTTTTAATAAAATTAAAATTTAACATTTATGTATACTATACAAATTCTTATTAAAACAAATAACTAATTCAAACTGAAAATTTCATGTAGATAAAGTTTTACTTTTACAGCATGATGGAAACTATAAGCCGGTAAAATTATTGCGTTGATGCGAGGATAGTAAATGCGGTGCGGAGGTGAGGGCCAGAGGAGCAACCCAGGGGATACCTGATAGACATTTCTTGCCCATATATATATAGGATAATTTTGAATCACAATTAGACCCGGTAGATGTCGCTACAATCGCGTTCTAGGTACTTTATAAGATTTTTCGCGCCTGGAAATAAAATTGGCGCCGACGCCGATACCGATTTAAAACCGATTTGGCATAGATGAAGTTGCGCGGGTCATCTAGTGTAATATAAAAGTAATATTACAATACAATTTTTCTACTATTCATGTCGAGTGGCAGCTCCGGGGAAAACAACTAAATACACTTTTTTGAAGTTCAGGTATAGTGATTGTGTTTCGACATCACAAATACAAATATTAATACCGAGGTAAAAGATTCTTATTTACAATAGCTGCCGCGACCTGAACATTCTCTAGAGAAATTATACATTTTTATTTATTTAGAAAATATAAACGAGCAAAATTAAAAAAAAATGCACCAACATAAAAGTACTTAAAGGTTTTCGAATGGAATAGAATTCGTCTTTCGTAATAAATGTTCGATATATACGATTATTTCTTTTTAAACGATTCAAACTATATATATGTATACTAGTGAGCTCGGCGGACATTGTCCTGTCTTGATAATTAAAAAATCCTTAATTTCAACCATAGCGCCACCTACCGGGTATAATCTAAACCATTATTTAATCCACCCGAACACTCGCAAAAAAATTCATCAAATTCTATCCAGTCGTTTAGGAGGAGTTCAGTCACATGTGTGTACATACAAGATTTATATATATATACTAGCTGTAACAGCAGCTCCGCACGCGTTTTTTTAAATTGTATTAAAGAAATATAAAATTGTGAGACCATGTACAATTATAGAAATGCTCTTTAAAAACAATTGTAAATACGACATGCACTTCACTTACAGTAATATGTAAGTAAGAAACCTTAACCCACCATATAACTACCTCAGTGCTCACTTACACTGTATAAGGAACTAATTAAATAATGACTTAAAAATTAGGGTGATATTTTATGGTCTAATATCTTTTTAGAAGGATCCCTTCTATCTTCAAAATTACTATTAATAATTATAATGTTGAATTGTATACAATGAATGAGCTGACGTCTTGAAATCTTGCATAAATATAAATCAAGGTATAATAATTTTTATCTGTCTAAGCAGATTTTACTATTGGACAATTTAAATAGTGCTCATTGAACTCATTACAATATTCTTATATGTTACTATGATCGCTAAGTTATGTAGACGGAAGCGCGGTAAATAAAACAAAATGACCGAAAAGAACATATAATTCAAATTACATACATAGATACGTGTATATGAATTTAAATTATATTTATTCTTGGAGTCCAGTACAACGCACATCTTATGCACATGTTTACAGTAAACAACATATTTTTGATAAGTTTTATGCGGGCGAAGTCGCAATTAACAGCTGGTCTAAAATAGAATAACCTAAGTTACTTCCAATAAGGTCAGCTATCTGCCAGTGAAAGTCCCGTGAAAATCAATCAAACCGTTTTGGAGATAGCACTACGAGCGAAGCCACGGTAACTGCTAGTCTAAATTAAAATATACTAAATTACTTTTTATAATGTCCGCTATCTGCCGGTAAAAGCCTCTTTAAAATCGGTTCAACTGTTTTGGAGTTAGCAATGCGGGCAAAGCCACGGTTAACAGCGAGTCTAAATTAAAATTGACTAAATTACTTTTCATAATGTCTGCTATCTGTGGGTGAAAGTCCCGTTAAAATCGGTACAACCGTTTTGGAGATAGCACTGCGGACGAAGCCACGGTTAAGAGCTAGTCTAAATTATAATATACTAAATGACTTGTTATTATGTCCGCTATCCGTCGGTGAAAATCCCGTGAAAATCGGTCCCACTGTTTTGGAGATAGCTTTGTGGATGAAGCTGCGGTTTACAGCTATTCTAATTTAGAGTAGCCTAAGTAACTCGCTGTATTTTCAACTATCTGCCAGTGAAGTTCCCATCAAAATCAGTCCAGCCATTTCGGAGATTACCCGGAAGAAACAGACAGACAACATTTTTTTTAATTGCATTTTGTTATTAAAATATCAAATCATTAAAAAAAATGTTATTTTGATATTACATACAGATTTATTATATACTAGCTGTACCCGCAGCTCCGTACGCGTTTTTTAAAATTGTATTAAAGAAATATAACCATGTACAACTATAGAAATGCTCTTTAAAAACAATTGTAAGTACGACACGCACACCACCTACATTGACACTGCTCTATTGGCCTAGCAAGGTCTTAACAGCTTCACCGGACTACATAACTATTGAAACAATGACTTGAAGATGTTATTATGATGATATAATGTGCCCATATTGTCAATAAGTAATGCGTTTTATAACGTCCGCTATTTGCCGGTGAAAGTCCCGTAAAAAACGGTCGAACCGTTTTGGAGCTAGTACTGCGGGCGAAGCTACGGTTAACAGCTAGTATAAATTAAAATTCCCTAAATTACTTTTTGTAAGATCAGCTATCTGCCAGTGAAAGTCTCGTGAAGATCGGTCAAACCGTTTTGGAGATGGCACTGGGGATAAAGCCACGGTTAACAGCTAGTATAAACTAAAATTGCTGGAATTACTTTTTATAGGGTCAGCTATCTGCCAGATAAAGTTTTGTGAAGATCAGTCCAACCGTTTTGCAATTTCTTTTATCTCAAAACTACTGGATAATATCTGCCCGCGATGCGGTCCGAATGTACACGCGCTGTTGCATTCGCTGTTTTCGTACTCGGCCATTTGCTCCGCAGCCACCCATGGCTCCACTTTCCGCCGCAAGAGTGCGAGCTCTCAGGCCATTCCTACATGTAGGTGTAGATTTCGCAGGACATTTCTTTCTAAAATCAAGTAAATATCGCAACGCGAATAAATACAAATGTTATGTATGCGTCTTTTTATGCATGTCAACGAAGGCAGTGCATTTAGAATTAGTACCAGATTTATCCACAAAGTCATTTATTAACGCTTTACGACGTCGCGAAGGGTTGTCCGCGAACAACTCTCGTACGCATCCATCAGTGCAACGCCACCTGCTGGAGCATCAAGAAAACCTCCGCAGCCGACCGAACTGCGGAACCCTAATGCAGCTATACCGCGCGACGGTGCTGCCACGAAGACCACCGAAACCGACCAACCACAGAGATCGTCACAAAGTGACCAAACGAAGACCACCCGATACACGCCGATCGTGGTAGAGAGGCTGCCCGACTGGTACGAACATTTTTCGAAACTGTCGGCTCTACTTGGACGCGCACCGAACGCCCGCGCGTATGGACAAGGCATCCGCTGCGGATGCCAACGAATATAGGATGCTGCAAGACTACCTCGATAAACAGGAGGGGGTGTATTGATTCACATACACCCCTTCTACACAAAGAAGTTTAAAGGTCGCTATACGCGGCCTCCCAACGGAGATGGATCCGGCCGTGATTATCGAAGCTCTGCGAGTGAAGGGGTACACCGCGGAGTATGTCCGGCCGATAAAAGGACGCGGGGGCAGGATGGGGTGCATGTACCACGCTGTTCTTCAACGCACGCCTGGCCTGATACCGGCCATTTATGAAACAAACGAGCTCCTGACAATGACCGGAGTAACCATCGAAGCATGGCGGGGGAAGCGCTGGCCGGCACAATGCCACCGGTGCCAACAGTTTAGACACACGTCACAAAATTGCTACCGCCCGATCGCCTGTGTGCGGTGCGGGGGGCCCCACCCCGCACACCGCTGTGAACGCCCGAGGGGGGAGCCAGCCACCTGCGCAAACTGCGTACGATTTTCTGCCCCGTGTTCAAACGCGAGATTCGAAACCGCCGAGCAGGGACTGCCGCCCGGACCGGTGGATCCAGGCACACGGCGGACCCGCCCTCGGCCCCAGAGACGGTCGAGGAGTCAGCCGCGGGTAGCCTCATGGCACTCGCGAACGATGCACCTCCACGAGGAGCCGCGTCGAGAAAGCCGCGGCGCAAGAAGCCCCCGACATCATCATCGGAAGAAGATCAGATAACGATCAATAAGTTGATTTCCATCATCACACGTGCTGCCAGAACTAAAGGAGAGCAACCAGACTCAGAAGCCGAAAAGGCGTGCATAGCATTCCTTAGGAGAACCCTAACGTAGATTCGCTATGCAGCAGCCCGGCCACGCAGGTGGCCCGCCAAATAACCACCACAAATAAACAACAACACAGGCGCGACTACTCGGCCGCTCCTCTGAGCGGGATGCAAGCAAGTCGTACCTCCGAAGACCACATCGCCCGCCCGATAAACGGGGGGCGATTAACAAATAACCAGACACTCCCAGTAAGATGGGAGGCGATTGAAGCCACCAAAAAAAGGATTTGTCCTGATATGGTTCCACCGCACGCCCCTGACGGGGCGCGCGAGAAGAAAGCACAGAGAGGCTGCGTTCACTCGCCCGCTTGCATCGGAAGAATCAACATCGGTCTGAAGATGCTCCGTGAAGGAGTAAAACATGTGTAATAGATTGTGGTTACTACACGTCAATCTGCAACATATTTTATTTAATTTATTATTATATATTGTATTATTGATTAATTAATATACATATAAAATTGTTTAATTAAATTTATATTTTGTATATTTAGTTACATACCAACAGTGTTAACCGCGTCAGGTTCAACCAAGGAACGCGGTTTTAAGTCTTTTCATTGTTTTACTAAAAAAACACTTTTTGTTGCAGTGAGATGTAGTAGTGGTCAATCAATTCCAGGCGGAAGTGCCAAGTAACATCCACTATAATATTTAATCAAATACAATAATTATAGACATTCTTATAAAGTTTATTAATTAATCAAATCTATGATGGGCTGCACAAGCTACGTAATATGAATATTACATGTACACAGGTCGCTATATTAAACGTCACTAGTATGATGCAAACCGCACAAGCACAATGCGGTCGGTTACACTTACTAGTATGTTGTGACGCGAAATCATATGTTTATCTCCTGCCAAAAAAAAACCGTTCAATACTCCTAAAGAACTTTTAACTTCAAAGAATCCAATTTTTTTGTAAGCATAATGTCACTTCCTTTTAATTCAAAATGTCAAAACAACAATAGAAGTTTTTAACCTTGCAATAAAAGGCATATCAATTTACTTACCTTATTAGAAGCTTAATTTACATATGCAAGGCACATCCATTTCCGGTGTGATTGCCAACTTTGACAAGAAATATTGAGACTTGCTGGTCAAGTATAGTTGTATATCTTCCAACATAATGCCAGGATCATAAGTATGCATATTTATTTATTATTTAAAAATAAATAAATCAATCCATTCCTTTTATATGATGTTTGGGAAATTAAATAACAAAAAAGCAGTTTGGTATCTGGTACTATTGGTATGCCCTCATAATGTGGCAGTGAAACTGTTTATAAAGATTTATTATTAAATAAAGCTAAACTATCACAATATACAAATAAAATACTGAATACACTCCTAGTAAATTATCATCCAATGAGCAAACGCACGTATTCCGGAGGCGCATGGCGTAACAGTTGCATTCGATAACACTGACTGTTTGCATAGTTCATCTATTCTATCTATCTTCTTCTATATACATACATATAATAAAAATGAAGTGTGTGTATGTAATATCAAAATAAATTTTTTCACTGATTGGGTATGAAAGTATACACGCTTCTGATAACAAAAATGCAATTTTTAAAATTTTTGTCGGTCTGTCTGTCTGTCTGTTTGATCCGGGTAATCTTCGAAACGGCTGAACCGATTTTGTCGGGAATTTCACTGGCAGATAGAGAAAATTACAGCGCGTTACTTAGGCTACTTTAAATTAGACTATCTGTTAACCGCGGCTTCGTCTGCCATGCTATCTTCAAAACGATTCGATCGATCTTCAGATCACTTTCACTGGCAGATAGCTGATCTTATAAAAAGTAATTTAAGCAATTTTAGTTTATACTAGCTGTTAACCGTGGCTTCGCCCGCTGTGCTATCACCAAAACGGTTACATCGATTTTCCCGTTTCAATGGTAGATAACGAACCTAATAAAAAGTAATTGTGGTTATTCTATTTTAGGCTAGCTGTTACCCGCGACTTTGTCTGCATGAAATTTAGCAAGATTTCAACTTATTCTTTATTTTTAATGACAGAAATAATTATCGGCTTATTGTTTACAATTCGACATTATAATTATTAATAACATTAATGATATAGAGGTCTTCCTAATAAGAGTATTACGTAAAGAGTTCCATAATACAATTTGTTGCGGAACAGACAAGCGTTTATTTTTTGTATAGTCACTAAATCTTAATTATAATAAGGGCAATGTATATTAAATGTAATGTAAATATAAATCTTTATAATAATATTTTTAGTTATTGTTTCAATAGTTCCTTCTACAGTGTAAGTGAGCACTGAGGTAGTTATATGGTTGGTTATGGTTCCAAATATTATGCTGATGACAAACCTCATTTGGCACGCTCTTTGTATTTATATATCTAATGTACACGTTACATGTTACTTTTAGTGGCGTGCGCGTCGTACTTACAATTGTCTTTAAAGAGCGTTTCTGTAATTGTACATAGTCTCACAATTCTATAATTCTTTAATACGATTTTAAAAAACGCGTGCGGAGCTGCGGGTACAGCTAGTCTCTAATATGTTGGCGCTAGTGTAGATGTATATTTATAATATGGTGGCGCTAATATCAATGTTCCGGTCGTGTTGTAGTCTCGTCTCTTGAATGTGATGCAGCGGCACCGGAGGTGGGTGATAACACATTACATATTTCTTTCGACCAGACTATACACCACTGGCTTTCGAACTGGCTACACTATTGGCTCGGTAGGCCTTTACAGCTTTACCAGACTACGCACATTACTATATGAGTGTAACCAGGTTTAGCGGCGGATCGTCTTTTACACTGTAATTTAGAAAATAACATTATAATATGTTGAGCGCCATCTATTGACATTAATACATATTTATTAATTTCTGAACTTCATTTGTACTAATCCCTATTGGTCTTTGAGAGAAAATAAAATAATAAACGGTTTCTTTATTTTGTTCAGTTATATGCATTTACTTATCTACTTTTCTTTTGTACTTAACTCGCGTCGTCATTCAAACGACAATAACTTATGATGGCGTTAACCAATTTAAATGAAACATAAACTCAATGTTGCTCGAGAATATTGTTTATCTTTTTCTTAGTGAGGTTTTTTTATAGATTTAATACCTATGCAGCGATAGAAAGTCTGAAAAGTACAGACATGTATAATATAGATTTTTAGTATATGTGTGGACATATATAAATTAATTTAGTATTACATCTTTATATATATAAATCAATGTTTGTATGTTTGTCCGCAATGCATGCCGAAACTACTGAACAGATTGTGACAATAATTTAGTAGGGTGTCCTAGGGACGCCCGAGAAGGTACCTGGCTCAAAAAATTTATATATATATATATATATATAAATGTTTTTTTAAACATATTAATAAAATTGTTTGTCTTAAAGAAAAAAAATTTTTTTTTTATAGTAGCACGGCAAAATAACGGCACCATGCCTGATGGTAAGCACGGTACAGTCCAAAAACAATGGCGACTACCGAGTGACACACTATCCATCGCTGGTCGCCGCTGTCATGCCGGCCTGCAAAGAGCTGGATATGCACAGGCTGATCCCGAAACGCGACCCGCAGAAGCGAAGCACTATGACGGGCTTTTTCGCCATATACATGGTGGTTGCGACCCAGTCAGGCTATAAAACCCTACCACCCCGCTTTCGCCATTGCCTTGTTCGTTATTCAGCAGGGTACACTACGTGCAGGTGAGGTTGGCTTGGGTGTCTCAAGTCATATAATGTTATTCGACACCCCTTACACCCCACTTTTTGTTCTTATTGGAAATTTGGCTACTACATGACACTACATTTTAATATTATTTTGACATAATTCAAATATTTCAATTAAATATAATTAGCTATTTTAACCCCTCAGCTTCTGAATTAGCCAAATTAGGTTAAAATGGCTTACGCTAATTTCGGCAATTACACATATGTACCTGTATGCTGGCAATACATTTACTTATATGACAATGTGATTTTTTAGGAATTTATGTAGTTATGGCATGGACACCAGGACATATTGTGATCCAGGGTAACGGAGCTGTTGATCTTCTTGCTAAATAAGCTATCCAGACTGGATATTGTGATCACTATAAAACCTATGTTTAGGATTTATCCTCTCCAGCCTATACTGATTTGTTTGCATCATGGAACTTAAACTGGAATGTATACAACCAAATTAACAGTCAATCATATGCTGCCATTTAGGATAACGTCAAAGCTCAGAATCGGGGACAATTAAATATGTGAATGTGGGTCAGATGAAGGCACTCTAGAACACATTTTTTTCAAATGCCCCAATTTATTATTGTATTGTAATATATTTTACATAACAATACCCTACGTCCTTCTGACTTTAACAAAGGCACGAAGGTGTGTATATTCTCTGGCTAATTATATAAGTTTTAACAAAATTAAAAATTTACCTTAACACAATAACTAACAGTAATTATTATGTAGATATATATTTACTTAAGGCATGATGTCTGTAAGCGTTGTATTTGACTTTGTGTATTTCAGTAGCCGAATCTGAAAGAACTAAATTAGTAATAAGGAATAAGTAAGAAAAAGAGACACTATATATCTAAGTATAATATCTCAACAAAAATATTGTTTTTATGTAATAAACAAAATAAATATTACAATTACTAATTAGAAATTACATAAGTTATTATATATAGGTTTTATGTATACTTTACAAGTTCTTATTCAAACAAAAAGCTAAATCAAAATGAAAATGTCATGGAGATAAAGTTTATTTTTTTATGACATATTAATTGATTGAGTTGGTTAGAAGGTAATAAAATAAAAGCTATAATCCCGTAAAATTATTGCGTTGTTGCGAGAATAGTAAATGGGGCGTGGAGGTGAGGGCCAAAGGAGCAACCTAGGGAAGACATTTAGTAATAGGATCGTTTAAATTCACAATTCACACGGTAGGTGTCGTTACAGTCGGATTATACGTTTCTTAAGATTTTTCGCGTTTGGAAATAAAATTGGAACCGGAAATAACCGATTTGACGCAGACGAAGTTATTATATATATACTTATATATTACTATTATATATATATATATATATATTGTTAAAATAAAAGGAGTTCAGTGACATGTGTACGTGTGGTACATAAGAAATTTATATATAAATGTTATACGTATACGTATATAAGTGATATACACATTGATAAATCCGTATGAACTTTAATGTGGATATATTTAATTATAACTTTTCGCTTCTATCGTGTGGCCATAAGCACCACTCCACTTCTTTATATTACAACTAGGTTAGTGGTAATCGTTCACTGTTATTTGTTTTCAATAGCTGTTACAATAGTACGTTAGCTAATAGATGAAGCTTTTATAAATATAAGAATAAATAAATATTTCAAATGAACCCCAAACAGCGAACTAAGTAACATCCTGTTCCATATAAGCTAACAATGATCTAAAGCGGATCAAAAGTTCCAAAGAACAGATATCAATTTTTACTTCCATCTTAAAATAACAGTTGAAATTTTTCAACAAAATATCGATTCTATACAATTTTTTCAAAGGATCTATCTCTGCCTCAACCTTCTTATAAAAACGAGAATAATAAAACAACGATAATTATTTTAAAAGTAATTTATTTACCATTTATATACATAAAAAATTTGGTTAACTACGAGCATCAAAAATACCTGTCATATATTACAAAATAATTATAAAATATTCACATAACTGTAACATATACCAGGAATACATTACTAAAGTCGTATCACCTATACATAAATCAGGCTGAAAAATCCGATCTAAAACGCGTAAAAACTGACGCCATTTTGTAAAAACACACAAAAACAGTGCGTGGTAGAAGCGAACACTCTTTGACCCAATAAAATATTCCTCAGTTTAACACAACAATTAACGTGTCTGTTAGTCATATTGTTAAAATAAAATATCGATTGTATGTTTAAATGTCACGCCTTGAATATTGTTTACTATAGATTTGTATGCTCTATGACACCATCCTGTGTGTAATAAAGCACTCACTCTTTTTATACCATAAATAAATGTCATATTTAACAGTTGAACACTTACAAGAGAATTAATAAATAAATCAGTTTGTGTGGTGAATATAGTGTTTTGTTCTCACATATTAACATATATAATATTCGTATAACTTTAATTAAGAACTCGTTTAAAGAGGTACATATTTGTTGTAATTTTAAATTTCGTTTGACTTCATTATGTACATTTGGTACAAGAGATGGTTTCGTCATTTACACCCTGCGTGATGAAATCCACGACTCTCTCCGCGATAGCGATTGTGATAGCTTCAGTGTTTCCTCGCGGCACGTACGGCATCGCACTGAGGTCAGCGACGCGCAACCCCTGCACGCCGAGCACGCGCAGCTGAGGGTCGAGCACGCGGCCGAGCGCGCACGTGCCCACCGAGTGGTACACCGCGTACGTCAAGTGACGCGCATAACACGACCAGTACGAGTCCCCAGTATCGTTACAACCAGACAATCGTAGCCGGAGTAAGGTGGCGTTGTGCTTTGCAAATATCTTCGTCGCCAGCAATTGTTCCACCAAGCGTATGGCCTTCATCATCTGTTCCATGTCGCGCGGGTCACCCAAGTAGTTTGGAAAGATTGCGGGTGGCTCCAGAGGGTCTGCACTTGCGAGGCGAATGTATCCTCGGGAATACGGTTGCAGAATTACAGGTGAAAATATCAATAACGCGTATTGTTCATTAACTTTAGCCAATTGATTCATGACGTTATCGTTTAAACCTATCCCCTGCTTCACTAGCGGCTTTGCCAAAGTTACTAAATTCCTGCTCACGTAAGAATTGATGAGTTGCAGTGTTGGCAATTCACATTCGCTTTCATTTTTTAATTGTCGCTGAGTTTCGTTGTAGCAGTCAAGATTCGCGAAAGCGATAATATCGGTGAGACCGTTAGAAGCAAATGGTCCGTCTCGGGAGACAAAATAATCTGCCAGTTGAGTGACTTGCTGTGCGAGTGACACTATTTCAGATGCAACACCAGATCCTTTGTCCACGAGTGCAAATAGGAGTGGTAATACATGGTCGGTCATGTCATCACCCACTGTTAGGTTTGATCGTACTGTTATACCCATTTCCTTCAAATGGGCAGCGGGCCCAATTCCCGAATTCATTAATATCTGAGGTGTTCCTATTGTTCCCGCACTTAGGATAACCTCTCGGCGTGCTCGTAAACTTAGTGTTTTCTTACTTGGTGCTTGCATCACAGTCACTCCACTTATTTTATTTTTATCTTCGATGATAACTTTCATGCAGTGAGCATTCTTTGCTAATTTAAGATTTGCTTTCACACTCTCTAGGCTTAAAAACCCGCGTGCTGTACTCATTCTCTCACCTTTATATACGTAGCCTACAGCTTTCGAGACTCCTATTTGAGATTTCGCATTAACATCTGGATTTTCCGGAAAATTGAGATCCTTTAACCCTTTTACAATTCTTGACTGCCAAGAATTTTTTGGATCATCAAAAAATTCTATCTTCATTGTTCCGGTAGTATTATGATAAGGGATTGATGAGGGCGGTAATTCATCCAGTGCTTGAAGACCTTCGTATCGAAGGAAATATGGCTCGAGTTGTTTCCACGTCCAACCGGTGACATTAATATTGTCGTAGTCGTTTCTGTTCCCACGAGTGTAGAGCATGTAATTAATGCTGGAGGAACCGCCGAGACACTTGCCGCGACTGAACCGACACTGCTTGCCTTGAGACGAGAGACAGGACACATTGTTAGGGATAGTGCGATATTGCCAATCTACTGAAGAACCGAGTAGAGCCATTGATGTTTTGGGTATCTGGTAATAGAGAAAAATCTGTTAATAAAGGACCAGAAGTGAGTGAAATAATGAGAAATATGATTGACTATTAGAGTTGTTATGACGTGGCCTATATTAATGAAATAATAGCTTATTAAAGAAAACGAGATAAATAATGACCAACGTGAAGATAAACTTTGTTTCACCTATGGAAAGGTAGTATTACTTTTAAATTCATATGTTAAGCTTAAATTAAATTGTATACTAGTGAGGATTATATATTATACTTTTCATACTTAGCATTTGCAAAACATCTTTGAAAAGTTCTCGGGCATATGGTTTATAGTATATCGATTAGTATAGAATTACTTTAGTCAAAATGTTAGGATCATCACCAGCCTCTAGTAAAAGGACGTCATAGCCGGTGAGAGCCAAGCGAGAAGCGACAACGCTCCCGGCGGTGCCGCCTCCGACCACAATGTAGTCGAACACCATTCCGTCTGCCGAATTCAACCAATAAGTTATCTACTATATATATAATTACAATGTAAATCTAATGTGTCTGTACTTTTTATATTTTTTCCTTAACTAACTTAACTCCGACTCAGTTGCTAGGATTCGGACCTATGGCCATCGACGCGGTGTCTGAACACATTATGAACTAAGTCACCATCGTTTCAATTACTGCAACGATTCCACTTTTTAAATTTTAATAACAATATTTAATGAAGATATCGTAATTTTTGTGGATTTGGATGTGTAAGAAATAAAAAAAAATCGAAATCTTTTCAGTAGTTTTTGAGTGATACGCGCACTACAGCACACTTTTAGAACTGTTATTGAATATTAGTGTTGCAGTTATGTCCCTGTAGTGAAGCATGTAGCTGAATTTTATTTATTTAATTTTAGTGCCATTTGTTTTCAACAATATAAATAGTTTACATTTTCTATGTAGGTATATTGGAATGTGTGTTGTGTGAGTAGCTAGCTTATTACTGAGTCCACATAAAATGGTGTACTTGGTACTCAAAATGTCTCGTGAAGGGGAAGTGCGCGTCCACATATCTACATATATGTTACAAATAAAAAAGAAATTTACTGTAAAATGATTATTAAAAAAACTTATGAATATTATTTACCTTTTAATTTGATGCCTGCGGGGTATGAGTACGCATCTCCGCCCAGGAGCGTCTGCAGCATATTCTCAGATTTCACAGTCGATAACAGGAATGTTGTGAAACTCAGCAATAGTCTAGAAGAAATAAAAATAAGGCAATACAAAAACATTTCATGGTTTCAGACTTGCAAACGAAGTATAGTTTTTTTTACTGGTGTAAGTGAGTAGTTCGTAGGGCACTGTGCAATCTCAAACTAGACCGAGAGTATTCATCTATATGATATTATATAGTTAGAATATCTCATTTACATAATTGTTTAAAATTATAATCTATAATATCTATAAACATTGTATCTAGAACTGCACATGATTTTATTGAGGATGTGGTGAAATAAAAATATGACAAAAATTGAATGACATTTGAGTCTCAGGCACTACAACAATACTACAATACACTGTCAAGGGTTCGATGAGATTTTCCATGATTCCATGATGAGCATTGTAGCTACTAGCCAAGTGGGTATGGTAAATTCAACTGTACGAGATGAATAAAACAATCAAAAAGTATATTTACACATTATATAGGTACCACACATACCTTTAATGAATAGAAAATATGGATACAAAACAGACACAATTATAATAAATAACGACACAATAAGTGTAGTGTGGAAATAAACAGGTTAAGTTTCCATACATTTACTGCATCTAATCGTTAGATATCAATGCAGCGCTGGTATTCCGACAGAGCCCTCAAACGACTACGCCATCCATCTTATTAGGCGAGGGTCCGGCGTCGCTAACTAATCCGGTGAATGGTATAAGAAAACAGAGTTATAGATTTAATGATCAAAACGTGGGCGTAGCGAATGTCGAAGCTAAATGACCCCGAAGTGGGAAGGATGAATCTATACTAATATATAAAGCTGAAGAGTTTGTTTGTTTGTTTGTTTGTTTGTTTGTTTGTTTGTTTGTTTGTTTGTTTGTTTGTTTGTTTGTTTGTTTGTTTGTTTGTTTGTTTGTTTGTTTGTTTGTTTGTTTGTTTGTTTGTTTGTTTGTTTGTTTGTTTGTTTGTTTGTTTGTTTGTTTGTTTGTTTGTTTGTTTGTTTGTTTGTTTGTTTGTTTGTTTGTTTGTTTGTTTGTTTGTTTGTTTGTTTGTTTGTTTGTTTGTTTGTTTGTTTGTTTGTTTGTTTGTTTGTTTGTTTGTTTGTTTGTTTGTTTGTTTGTTTGTTTGTTTGTTTGTTTGTTTGTTTGTTTGTTTGTTTGTTTGTTTGTTTGTTTGTTTGTTTGTTTGTTTGTTTGTTTGTTTGTTTGTTTGTTTGTTTGTTTGTTTGTTTGTTTGTTTGTTTGTTTGTTTGTTTGTTTGTTTGTTTGTTTGTTTGTTTGTTTGTTTGTTTGTTTGTTTGTTTGTTTGTTTGTTTGTTTGTTTGTTTGTTTGTTTGTTTGTTTGTTTGTTTGTTTGTTTGTTTGTTTGTTTGTTTGTTTGTTTGTTTGTTTGTTTGTTTGTTTGTTTGTTTGTTTGTTTGTTTGTTTGTTTGTTTGTTTGTTTGTTTGTTTGTTTGTTTGTTTGTTTGTTTGTTTGTTTGTTTGTTTGTTTGTTTGTTTGTTTGTTTGTTTGTTTGTTTGTTTGTTTGTTTGTTTGTTTGTTTGTTTGTTTGTTTGTTTGTTTGTTTGTTTGTTTGTTTGTTTGTTTGTTTGTTTGTTTGTTTGTTTGTTTGTTTGTTTGTTTGTTTGTTTGTTTGTTTGTTTGTTTGTTTGTTTGTTTGTTTGTTTGTTTGTTTGTTTGTTTGTTTGTTTGTTTGTTTGTTTGTTTGTTTGTTTGTTTGTTTGTTTGTTTGTTTGTTTGTTTGTTTGTTTGTTTGTTTGTTTGTTTGTTTGTTTGTTTGTTTGTTTGTTTGTTTGTTTGTTTGTTTGTTTGTTTGTTTGTTTGTTTGTTTGTTTGTTTGTTTGTTTGTTTGTTTGTTTGTTTGTTTGTTTGTTTGTTTGTTTGTTTGTTTGTTTGTTTGTTTGTTTGTTTGTTTGTTTGTTTGTTTGTTTGTTTGTTTGTTTGTTTGTTTGTTTGTTTGTTTGTTTGTTTGTTTGTTTGTTTGTTTGTTTGTTTGTTTGTTTGTTTGTTTGTTTGTTTGTTTGTTTGTTTGTTTGTTTGTTTGTTTGTTTGTTTGTTTGTTTGTTTGTTTGTTTGTTTGTTTGTTTGTTTGTTTGTTTGTTTGTTTGTTTGTTTGTTTGTTTGTTTGTTTGTTTGTTTGTTTGTTTGTTTGTTTGTTTGTTTGTTTGTTTGTTTGTTTGTTTGTTTGTTTGTTTGTTTGTTTGTTTGTTTGTTTGTTTGTTTGTTTGTTTGTTTGTTTGTTTGTTTGTTTGTTTGTTTGTTTGTTTGTTTGTTTGTTTGTTTGTTTGTTTGTTTGTTTGTTTGTTTGTTTGTTTGTTTGTTTGTTTGTTTGTTTGTTTGTTTGTTTGTTTGTTTGTTTGTTTGTTTGTTTGTTTGTTTGTTTGTTTGTTTGTTTGTTTGTTTGTTTGTTTGTTTGTTTGTTTGTTTGTTTGTTTGTTTGTTTGTTTGTTTGTTTGTTTGTTTGTTTGTTTGTTTGTTTGTTTGTTTGTTACAAAAATTTTAAAAATTGCATTTTTGTTATCAGAAGCGTGTATACTTTCATACCCAATCAGTGAAAAAATTTATTTTGATATTACATACACACACTTCATTTTTATTATATGTATGTATATAGAAGAAGATAGATAGAATAGCTGAACTATGCAAACAGTCAGTGTTATCGAATGCAACTGTTACGCCATGCAGTTTGTATAAAATTAGCCATATATATATTACGTCAAAGCGCGTAAGGTGGAACAACCATATAATGATACAGATATATAATATAATGAGACAGATTAAATACACTGTCAGATGTCAATAGTGTCAAATAGTAGTAGTTACGATTTACTTGAGAATGTCTAAAATTGTTTAATTTATTCACTTCTTCCAAATTAATTATACCCACGAAATCCATAATTTACTATAAAACTTCTTTTGCTGGCAAACAGAAACACAATTAATTGTAATTAACAACAACAATAACAATATTAACAATAGAATAAGAATTGTCAACTTAGACAAGTGTTAGAGAATATTTAAATTAAAATAATGTCCATCTGTAAACAAGGGTAAGACACTCTTTTGTGATCAAACTTTTTTTAATTCGTATTTAACTTTTTTGTAATAACACCAATAATATCTTCTACGAGTTTTTGGCGGGATTTAATCTGTCATGTAGTGGATTTTATATTTTATTCATAATCTTGTGTTACTTGTCTATATTGTGTAAAATTGATGGTGTTTTATGTAATATAATTTGTTTTGTTGTGCATAAGTGAAGTGAATAAAAAATAATACCACAGAGCATGAATTCTGAGATGCAACAAAAATTCCCTGGATCGTTGTAACAAGCGAGCCGCCATCTTGTTGGAATATTAATATTTACATTGAAATGATCGCACGACACTACCTTGTAATAATATTAACTACTCGACAATAGCAGTAATAATCTAAAAGATTGGTTACCAAAAATATAGTAAAAACAAATGTCTTCTACCTATGTAGGTAATTTAGTCAATTGTTACAAATATACCTACATGTTATAGTTTTATTGTTAATTATTAGTGCTAGTTTAATCAAGAATTACCTAAAATAATCACAGAATACAAAACCGTCATAAAAGAAATAATGTTGTATTATTGGATCTTTAGTGAACACATATATATCGCATTATTACATAGATACGGTCATATGCTAATTACTGATTAATTCTGTTGATTTTCATTTCACATTATGGATGCTTTTCTACAAATATTGTGTATTTTATAATATATTGTGCAGTTAATTTTGTACGTACTTGTGAATATCTAAATATATACTTATACATATCTACCTGATATACTATTATACAAACAATAATCACGAAACAATTTACTCATAACCACATCGGCTTTATAAATAAAGCCCCTTTCAACCACGTACCCAATTTCCTTTTACCATTTGGTATGTCGAAACCCCGCAAGTACCGTGTCGGTGAGTAAAAGGATTTGTTGTATCTCGACAATTCACTACAGCGTATTATGGAAATATTTCATAGATATTTATTTTTAAGTAATATAGCCAATGGAATTATAGACTGTCCAGAATTATTATCTAGAGTTCAGTTATATGTCCCTACAAATACATTAAGAAAACCGAAGCTATTACATGTGCCACTTGTCAGAACGACATATCGCCAAAATGCCTTTCTGATCCGAGCATGTAAATATTTTAATTCATTAGATAATAGCCTAGATTTATTCGCAGATAGTGTATCATGCCTTAGAAAATGTTTCTCTAGAGATTTTTTTACATAATATCAACTTTGTGCGTGTAATCATGTTATTATTTGTATATCTATATTGGTAGCTGTCTTTTCTTTCTTTATTTATAGTTTTTATAAGTGGAAATTTGTAATTAGCCTTAGTATGTTATTTATTTGTTATTTTATTAGTGTTAGCTGTAAGTTTCCCTAAATAAATAAAATAAAATAAAAATAAAATAAAATATAGTGTTAGTGAGTACTGAGTTTTGTATATAGTAGGTTGAAGTTCCAGTTATGTTGCTGATGATAAATCCCATCCCACTCGATATACTATTTGTATTCATATATCTAATGTACACGTTACATGTTACAGTTGGCGTGAGTGTCGTAGTTACAAATGTTTTTGAAAAAACTTTTCTGTAATGTACACACCCACACACAATTTTCCATTTCTTTAATACATTTTTTAAAAAGCGCGTGCGGAGCCGCGGGTTACAGCTAGTAATTAATAACTATATACATGCCCATTTGTTTTTTCGTAGCGCGACAAGGTGACGGCTTTGTATCTGGTGTTAAGTACAATGGAATTGAAAGAAAATGACTTTTATTTAATATACCTTAAAATGATCTAGTGTAGTAATTTACTGGTAGTAGTAATTTACAGTGATAACTTTAGCCAAATACAAGCGGCTACCGTTCTACAACAGAATTCAATTACGCTAAGGAAAACTTATTTCAACTTGCATATTATTATTAGGTATATTAAGAATTTCTTTTTCAAAATAATGTTTACGTATGAATGGCTTACACTTGGACAAACATGTCTCATTGTTGATTCGACACTTTGCTTTTTTTCATGTTATTTTGACTATAATACATAAAAGCTTTTTAATTGTGGCAAAACATAATTAATCCACTACTTTGATAAATTGTATTCCTAAAGTATGTAGTTAAATTATTGTAGCTTTCAAATATAGGTTTCAATGTGGGAACAATACTTTCCTCTCAGGCAAAACATAAATATCTCCGACGAAATAGAAAAAAAAATGGAATTTAATATAAATATTCACTATAAATAGATAGGTATATATCTGTATTCCGTCTGTACATTCAGTGTTATTCCATATATTGTCTACTAGCTGTGCCCGCGACTACGTCCGCGTGAAATTTCACACAGTGATTAATCAAATCATAGAGCTATATTGTGTATTAAAACTCGACATCGGCATCGACGATTTCGTTGGCCTCACCCTTTGTGAACGATTTTGTTCTTCCAGACGCAGCGTGACACTACAGCGCCTAGTTTGTACATCGTGTATCTATTTGAAAAACATTATAGCTACGTTAATTTTTGACGGATACACAATGAGAGGTGTTAGTTCCAGACATCAAAATTGTTCACATATTGAACCACCCTATAATAAACCTTCTCTTTTGCGTTCTCCTATAAGTAACATAAACATATATACGAATTTGTTATATATGTAAAAGTATCTTAAATCTTATACCGGTGTATAAACTATTACCATACCAAATTTCATCATAATCCCTAAGTAGTTTTTGCGTGAATCCCGTACAAACGACAAATAGACAGACAGACAACCGTTTTAAAAACCATGGAAATGTGTGCTGTCATTGATTCTAAGCCCCACCAGTGTACTGTATGAGTACCAGAGTGAATGTACAAATGTTGTCCCGTTAGCCTTTTACTATATATGTATAGATTATATAGGCGACAAATCACAAATATAATGCTATTTTTTTTGTCTATCTGATTTTTGTCCTAATTTAACTCAAGAATGGCTAAAGCAGTGCTTATGAAATCCTATTTGTATTTGTCATTCGGAAATTATTTGGCTGTAATAACTATTTAACGTTAAAGAGAATTATTACCAATATAAATTGAATTTGTATTCAATTCTCAACCGAATTCGATGATATTTTGCACTCCGACTCTAATTGATTATGGTAATTGTTAATATAACACGAACACATAAATAACGAGAAAAATATGGGGACAATCTCCTAAAATAAATACATTTATATGTAAATACATACGTAACCAACATACAAATATATACTTCACAGTAATAAAGATAATAATAAAATGTATACACTCAACAAATATCTATACTAATATTATAAAAAGGTACAGTTTGTGGGTTTGTGAGTTTGTGACGTTGTAAGGGGTAATCTCAGGAACTACTGGTCCGATTTGAATAATTCTTTCAGTGTTATATAACTCATTCATCGATAATGGTTATAGGCTATATATCATCACGCTAAGGCCAATAGGAGCGGAGCACAGATGAAAAATGTTTCAAAATCAAGATGTTTTTTTCTTTTTGAGAGCTTCTGATGTGTGTCATTGTTAGTCCAGAGTAGTAATTATTGCTACGCGGACGAAGTCGCGGGCAGGGGCTATAATCTATATACTAATATTATAAAGACGTAAAGTTTGTGAGTTTGTGACGTTGTAAGGGGTAATCTCGGGAACTACTAAACCGACTTGGAAAATTCTTTTACCCATAGAAAACCACGTTATTTGTGAGTGTCATAGGATATATATCATCACGCTAAGGCCAATAGGAGCGGAGCACAGATGAAAAATGTTTCAAAATCGAGATGTTTTTTTTTAGAGCTGCTGTGTGTCAGCTTTAGCTCAGAGTAGTAACTATTACTACGCGGACGAAATGTAATTCAAAATGTATTATCATCAACTGTAATAAATATAATTGCTACATTAAGTTGAACTAAGAATCTAAGTCGTGGATTACTTTCATGAGCAATCAAATTTTCTTATTTTGATTTTACAAAGTATTTTTGGTTAATTTTTTTTCAAGTTCAACATCATTTCAAGTATTGACTTTGTATTGATAAGTAAATATTGACTTTGGCTTTGGTAATATTTCTTTACTCTTATGACAATATGAAGCAAATTGAAAGCAGGCAATGGCCGGACCATCTAAAATTTTCAATAAAACCAAATAGAATAATCATTATTTCAGTGGTTCTATAAATTTACTAAAGATAATTATTTAAATTATGTATTTACATATTATATTATTATAAAATTAACCTACTATTTGACCAGTTGATTTCAAAGGGCATGTAAGGCATGCAACGTCAGTCATGTTAAAAATATTG
>MU159021.1:199397-243618 GCA_015888305.1 Antheraea pernyi
TATCCTCGTAAGGCCTAATGACCTCATATGAGGACATAATAGGGTTTTACTTAACAGCCCAAACCTTTATTTATGTATTTTCAATTATCACCCATTGACCTCACCCGAGGACATATTCAAATTTGGCACATAAAATATCAAAACCACGCGAAATCATCCGATGTTTTTGCTTGAAAGCCATTGGCTGATATGGACGCGTTGATTTTGACAGTCAGTTCATTGGTTTAAATATTACTCGTGAAGTTATCAAGATGGTGAGGCGACGCAATTTGAGTAAGTTTAATCCTTATTTATTTCTTTGATTGTTTGACAAAACAATATGTTAAATGCTAATTTAGATGAATAAAAGGATGTAGTATTGTTTTCTAATAATATTTTACAAAGAACATTACTTTAAAATGCATAGAAATTTGAAAATATTTTTATGTGATCAGGTGATGACATCCGATATTACTTATAATTTTTCCACTAGTAATAATAATAATAATAAGATTATAAAGAGGTAGAGTTTGTGAATTTGTGAGTTTGTGACGTTGTAGAGGGTAACCTCAGGAACTACTGGTCCGATTTGAAAAAATCTTTTAATGTTATATAGCTCATTTATTGAGGAAGGTTTTTGGCTATATATCATCACGCTAAGACCAATAGGAGCGGAGCACCAATAAAGAATGGTGATTTTTTCTTACTTGAGAGCTTACGCTGCGTGTTAGCGTTAGCCTAAAGTAACTATTCACGCGAACGAAGCCGCGGGCAGAGGCTAGATATGAGAAGGCTCATAAACTATGTGCTATGCGAAGTTCCGTAGTATAAACACTTCATTATACATTACTACACATTTTAGTATACTACTAGACCCAGACAGACTCTTATACATACTTGCACGTTTTTTTTTTTTTTCGAACTGACTATGTTTCATCGTTTCATGTATTTATCGTAGAGCCGCGCTCACATACTTGCACGTACACACAAATATATACCTACCTTACGTTTAACGCGGAACGAACATTTTTAATACCGTACCATCAACAGTTTCACTTTATATGTTGCAGTAGCTATTGCTCTAACAGCTTTCCATCGCAATCGATATCCCTAATGTAAAGTGTTGTGATGCGATTACCATCAACACAATACATTATCTTCATCTTCATATTTATACTTTACTTCATAAATAATACATTTTCGTGTACAATTTAGAAATAAAAAAGCGCTTTTTATGTGCCAATAAGCTTGTCGAATCGTTTACATACTTACCTCTGCACATTTATCTTCCATATGTTTATATATTATTATTATGCAGATATCTTTTTATCCGCAGATATTGAAAAGAAATAAATGTTTTTTTTTAATATGAAACTAGCTGCACATTTTCGTGTACCTTAAATGGATGGAATCATTAAGTTATCTCTGTTAAATTTGATGACGAAATTACAGTAGTTCTACGTCTTATATCAGTCAATTATCTATCAATATTAATAAATCAAATCAAAATCAAATATTAGCTCCTATACCCGCAAAACCACCGATCATGCTGCTCTGCACGGGTGGTGAAATTCGTTGACGCACACACGCAGCAGCCACCCTCGGGGGCATTTGAAGTCCAAGTTCAATCCCACGGATTGAAGCTCTCAAGGATGCTAATTGCGCGATACAGTAACATTGCATTAGCTATTTAATAACCCGTGCACACTGATAATAACAACACTGAACCTCACAAACGTGTACACACACACAATAAGACATAGGTTTAGTAAGGGACCTTTTTTTTTCTGTATTTGGTTTCTATGATTGGTTATTTGGTTAATTGGCTTTCGTGCGCCTCACTTGAAGGTATGCAGGTGTGGCTCACCAACTGTATGGTTAGATTACCTCGAATGGATAATTCAGTTCGATACACGATTTTGTAGTCTAAGCAGACGTCCAACCACTTTAGCACTTTTGTTCGAAAAGCCTGGTGAAGCTGTAAAGGTCCGTCACGTCGAGTGTCGCTTGTGGTGGTAACATCGCTCAAGAGCCAGGGGATATGTTTTTTTTAATTTACTTTCCCTTCTGTTATTTTTTCATATTATAGTGTTATACTTAGTCTGGCCATAAATACTGTTACAATTAAAAATAAACAAAATATTACATTTGAATTTGGAATCAGTCATTTTCATTGAGTTTTCTCTTTTTGGCGCCAATACATTGTATAATATTTTGCGATATTAAAATGGAGTGGGGTGATAAAGAGAACCGAAGCGCCATGATTGCATTACACAAAGTAGGCATGGACCCAAATGCAATATTTAAAACTCTCCATACCCTTGGTATTAGTAAAATGTTTGTGTACCGGACTATTAATAGGTACAATGAAAGCTCCTCTGTCTGTAGTGTTCGTACGTAAAAGGTGGTCAAAGCAGTAAAGGAAAGAATTCGAAGAAATCCTGTCCGAAATCAAAAGATTTTATCTCGGGAGATGAAGATAGCACCTAGAACCATGTCGCGTATTTTAAAAGATGATTTAGAACTTGCAGTCTATAAAAGACATACTGGTAATTTATTTACTGATAATTTAAATAAGAATAAGGAGGTAAAATCGAAACAACTACTGAAGCGGTAAGCAAAGGAAGGTCACAGAAAAAAATTGTTTACGGATGAGAATTTTTTTGATGACCGTATTTATGCTCAAAGTTCTAAGGAAACTTCCCAATTAGTCGACAGAGTGCGACGTGGACACTATCTGACTTCAGTGATGGTTTGGTGGGGTATTAGCTATGAAGAAGTGACTGAGCCATACTTTTATAAGAAAGGTATCAAAACATCGGCACAAGTGTATCAAGATACCATTCTTGAGAAGGTAGTGAAGACTCTTAACAACACCATGTTCAATAATCAAGAATGGTCCTTCCAGCAAGACTCGGCGCCGGGTTATAAAGCTCGGTCTACGCAGTCTTGGTTGGAAACGAACGTTTCGGACTTCATCAGAGCTGAAGACTGGCCGTCGTCTAGTCCCGATCTTAATCCACTGGATTATGATTTATAGTCAGTTCTAGAGAGTACGGCTTGCTCTAAACGCCATAATAATTTGTAGTCCCTAAAACAATCCGTACGATTGGCAGTGAAGAATTTTCCCATGGAAAGAGTGCGTGCTTCTATTGATAACTGGCCTCAACGTTTAAAGGATTGTATTGCAGCCAATGGAGACCACTTCGAATAAGCTGTTTATATTTTAAATTGTTTTATATTTATGTATTAAACTAACACACTGTAAAAGTACCTAATAAATGTTATTTGCAATACAATTTTTTTTTTCTTTGTTTCAGTATTTATGGCAAGACTAGGTATATTACTAATGGAGGTGGTTGTAATTTCGTATCTTCATAGATAATTAACGCTTGTTTTAATATGAAAAGAGTGTATTTAAAACTCTATTTATTATTTGGTGCAACGTATTATTGCTTTCTTAATCGTGTCCGTTTTTGATTGTTAGTTAAAATTTTCAGAATTTTAAAATTTAAAAGTGCAAATTTAAATTGCTTAATCCAAATAATAAATAAAAGTAAAATATACAATGAATACATAGAGACAATATACATACATTAGTTTAGTTCAGTTAACCTACTTATACCCGCATGTTGGTCTGTGAGGCCGATGGCATACCTTTGACTGTTTTTTTTTAAAGCAAAACGCTGGCTTTTAGTCCTTGTCAGTAGCCGCATGGCTCATGACCTACTTGAAATGAGTATAGCGTGAACGTTTGTGCAAACATTACATGTATCTCTGTACACGACAGGTCCATCAGACCGATGCGCAGGTATAGGAAGGCTAACTAATATTTGTCGGATTATGTATGTATACGTAATTTAATTGTTAATTTGTACGTACGTAATCTTGCCCTTACCTAAACATACGTATTTGATTTTGATTGAACGATGCGTTTCGAAAAATATAAAATAAGTCGAGTCAGTCATACGGACTGCCGACGGAAGTGAAAACTCAAAACAATGAAATAAATGTGTTCTCTTTCGAATTTTCATATTAATTGTAGTGTGAATGATAATATTTAAATTTGGGAATTTGTTTATTGAAATTATTGTGGTTCACATTACTGTAGCATATATAATGGCACTCGGAGCAATAATTATATACATTTTTATAAAGTCTATTAATCAATCAAACGTATGATGAGCTGCAAAGTATCGATATTACATGTACACAAGCTCCTATACTACGCGTCACTAATCTGACACATGCATTTGTGGCATGTCACGGCGCGAAATTATAAATGTATTCTTACGAAAAATCCGTTTATCACTTTTAAGAAGTTTTCACTTCAAAATATTTACAAGAAATAAAAACAAATATTTGATTCCCAATCGGACGCTAAATAAATTTTGTATACGTGAAATGCATCTCATACCAATATGTACAGTCCTAGTGTGTAATACTATGGGAACTTGATATCGGGGCTGTCTAGGAATCAGTAGGAGCCGTATGAGAAATTCCGCTCACAGAAGCACTCCGAATGAATAACATAAACTTAAGATACCTGGTAATCTGTAGTAATTTCGTTATCTCTCCAGACATCACTATGATCTACTCAATAACTTGTAAGAAATAATAAATTTAAAATGAACTCTAACGCTAACACGTCATACTCGACACAAATAAATTAAACAATTAACTATTCCAAGAAAAAAACCTTTTTTTTTGTACTCGAAACATTTTAATATAACTATGGTACAGTGTTAGTAAATGCTTTGAATTGTATTGTACTCGCGAGGTGCGTTTTCACAGAGACTAGGAGCTGCAAACGCTTGCGTATAGATGTTATTTAAATACATAATTAACTATGCAAAATTAATAAATTAAATTGCTTTCGCTATTTTTTTAACAGAACATCTGTTATATGTTACTGCGGGAGAATGCAACTTCCTATAATTATTGTGACACACTTTGTAGGATTGGATCGCCTCTTCCGGATATTCATCATCAGCCTTTAAGAGACCCACTGCAGCGTCAAAAGCCTCTTCCCGAAGGGAGATATGGGCATAATCACCACGCCAGCCACCCACGTATTGGCGTTTTCAAACTCCGAAAAATCCACAGTTCTGTTTTTCTACATTCAGTAGTACTATAAGAACATTTCTCAGGTTCAGTTTTCCTCAGGATATCTTCCTTCACCGTCAGCCGATACAGTTACCAATTTATATTAGTAAATGTAAGCGAATTCCGAAAAATTCGTTGGTACATGCCGGGATTGGAACATTCCACCGGTAAAACCAATAGCCCACCACGACTTCCGGATAGTACCTCTTACAAACTAAGCTTATCTTCTTATTACTAAAATGGTCTAGGTTGATGAGAACTAGTATACACCACATATTGAAACGTATTTACGTATTATGTTAGTTCCACGATTTGTAGCTCTTGATCTAAACAATAAATAAATGCAAGTTGTGATAAGAGGATACTTGTGCACATACAGATATGTACACATGTGTATGTATTTAATCATTATATCTATAAACTAGTTGTGGTTGCGGTGCCGCATGTGTTTTTTAAGCAGTGGTTCATTTCAATCGTATATTTCGATAGTTAGAAATTACCGTATCACCCGAAGCGTCAGCACCGTTAGTTATTATATACGTTCTGTTATACCCCCTTACTATTTACCAGTTTCCTTACTACTTCACTATTTCAACCCTGTCAGCATTTCCTACTGTTTGCCGCACTGACACACCCATCCCTTACAGTCAGTCCGGTTCTAGATCCCATACACGTTGGTTGACAATTCAACTTCAATTTATATTAAATGATTTAATTGCTTTACTTAGAAATAAAAGTGTACTCTAAAAAAAGGTTTTTTTTTTTAAAACCTATTTCTAAGTTCACGGCTAACATTGGTGGCAGCTCAAGGGATTCAGAAGAATCTCAGGAACGCCTCGCGAAATAGCGAAAATTACAGTGAAATAAAATAATATAGTGAAAACCAAGTGTATAAATAACAATCAGTTCCTGCCGTGATTCCAAGGACAAGGCCATTGTTTATTATACTTGTGCTGTGAACCCAACTACGGTGCACTACCGGAAGCACCTGGTAATCGCTGGTTCCAGTATCCTAATTACGACCTCAGTTCCAGTACCAGTTCCTGTGGAAATATCCCGGAGCGATGTTCCGGCTAATTCTGTGAGTGAAAACTGTAACTATTGGAAAATTCGTGATCATTTTCGTGTTTCAATTCGAAGTTTTTCCTGAGACTCTTAATTGTATTTTATAATATTGACTAATAGTAAAATAATATCTAAAACGAACAACATATGCATACCATTATAAATATAATATAATCATATAATTTAAGAACATTTCGATATCAAATATTGTCACGACTTATACCCGAGCGATTGCTCGTCGCCCACGCATCTTTTTCTGAGAACTGATAACACCGTCTCGCATCAAGACACTGTAGCGTTTCAAAGATTGTTTTATTAAACTAGTAATAACCTTGTGTAAAAATTTTTTTTTTACCACCTTTCTCTTAGTATAAGGGCTTTATGCCTAAAACCAGATCAGCCAAAGACGACGACGTGCAGGTGGAAATGTCGGAAATCGATTTAAATGTCTTAATTAAATTCATTAGTACTTTTGATGGTTCTAGAGAAACCTTGATACCTTTTCTAAATAATTGTCGAAATGCTATAAACCTAGCATCCACCTCTCAAGAGGATATACTTTTTAAATACATCTTAAGCAGACTGACGGGTAAGGCCGAATCAGTTTGTGCAATAAAAGAATTCACAAAATGGTCTCAATTAGAAGAATTTCTTAAAACACAGTTTGGTGACAGGAAGCACTACGCACATCTTCTAGCTGACCTACAAAACTGTAAACAAAATCAAAGCGAAAACGTCAGTCAATACTCGTTAAGGATAGAATCATGTTTATCTAAACTGCTCACAGAAATTAATATTTCTACACCTACAAGAAAAAAGGATGACGAACTATCGGGGCGCGTGGCTACTATGCAAGACCTAGCATTGAATAGGTTTATAATGGGACTAGATCCTAGATTGTCAACAGTCGTTAGATGTCGCGACCCATCCACATTAAACGAAGCCGTCAATCTTGCAATAGCCGAGGAGAGAATTCTCGGAGCGGCATACAAAAAAAGTTCGTTTTCGCCCTCGATTAATCAATCAAACTCGTTTAGACCTAATTTTAACTCATATCACTCGCGACCTCAAGGTCAACCGACACCCGCGAGACCTCAAGTTCAAAGATACTTTGCTAGACCCCAAGGTCAACCCGGACCTTCAAACTCTCAGGCTCTGACTTGCAGGTACTGTAAAAACATCGGGCACACACTGGAAAATTGCCGTAAGAGGCAATTCAACAACCAAAAACGCAATCAACATTTCACAAACTTTTCGAATAATAATAACCAAGGTTGGGCCGTCCATAATATCACCCACGATACTCCAATAGCCAATCCTCAACAAAACGAAGAGGATGGCTACGACACAGTAGATAACGCTTTAAACGGATAGAATTTCCTGAGAAGTATCGCACAGGAAATCCTAGCTCAAAAGTCGATACAAATTTCTCTGAATACACTGTTCCTACTAAATATACTATATCCACTGTATCCGCTACATCTGCTATACCCACTGTATCCACTGTATCCGCTGCATCTACTATATCCACTGTATCCGCTGCATCTACTATATCCACTGTATCCGCTGCATCTACTATATCCACTGTATCCGCTGCATCTACTATATCCACTGTATCCGCTGCATCTACTATATCCACTGTATCCGCTGCATCTTCTATATCCACTGTATCCGCTGCATCTTCTATATCCACTGTATCCGCTGCATCTTCTATATCCACTGTATCCGCTGCATCTTCTATATCCACTGTATCCGCTGCATCTTCTATATCCACTGTATCCGCTGCATCTTCTATATCCACTGTATCCGCTGCATCTTCTATATCCACTGTATCCGCTGCATCTTCTATATCCACTGTATCCGCTGCATCTTCTATATCCACTGTATCCGCTGCATCTTCTATATCCACTGTATCCGCTGCATCTTCTATATCCACTGTATCCGCTGCATCTTCTATATCCACTGTATCCGCTGCATCTTCTATATCCACTGTATCCGCTGCATCTTCTATATCCACTGTATCCGCTGCATCTTCTATATCCACTGTATCCGCTGCATCTTCTATATCCACTGTATCCGCTGCATCTTCTATATCCACTGTATCCGCTGCATCTTCTATATCCACTGTATCCGCTGCATCTTCTATATCCACTGTATCCGCTGCATCTTCTATATCCACTGTATCCGCTGCATCTACTATATCCACTGTATCCGCTGCATCTACTATATCCACTGTATCCGCTGCATCTACTATACCCACTGCATCTACCATATCCACTGTATCCTCTGTATCCACTGTATCCACTACACCCACTGTACTCTCTGTATCCACTGCACCCACTTTGCTCACTGTACCCACTGATCCTAATAATTATACTGTACCTATAAAATCTCATAAAACTACCAAATCCAAACCTACCAAGCCATACAACACTATAACTAGTAATACGATATCAAGTAATGCTACGATGACGCCCACTGAATCACCTAAATCTTGCAACCTCGAAATATTTAAAATCAGTACTCCATGTAAAATTCTACTTCCCGTTATACAGATCATTTCTCCAGTATCCCAGACCCCACTTACACTATTAGTTGACTCTGGGGCAACCGTGAGCCTCATCAAGCACACACGTTTGTATAATATTCCTAACCTTATAAAGGAACCTATTCATTTGAAGGGTATTGAACCCGGTAATCACAATTCCACGAAAACACTCGGTCACATTCAGCTAGAAATGCATTTACCAGATGGAAAATCGCAAATAACTCTGTTTCATAAATTCCACGTAATCAAAGAAATTCACCTTCCATTTGATGGCATAATCGGAACAGATATGCTGAATTCATTTGGTAGCAGTATAGATTATAACACCAATACACTCACCATTAACAACATTCAAATACCTCTACAACTCCATGAACCGACTTATTCTCTCCCGCCTAGATCTGAAACAATGATTGAATGTTCAGTCTCCAACCCTGAAATTAAAGAAGGTTTGATTCTAGATCAAACACAATTCGAAAATATTTTGATTGCCAATTGTATAGTAAAAGTTAAAGACAACAAACGTGTTAATATCTCTGTGATAAATACTTCAGAATCACCTATAACGATTAAACCTAACTTGAACATACCACTTTTTCCTATAGATTTGAATGAAATGATATATGCGCCTATTGATTCTACTACGGCACATTCACGTGGTAATACTGACACTTACCTCCGCACTCAAGAAGTGCTAAACTTACTCCGAACTAAGCATCTAAACACAGAAGAATCTAATGCCTTACATGATATATGTTCCGAATATTCAGACATTTTTCACATCCCCGGGGATAAACTCACGTTCACCACCGCGGTTAATCATAAAATCACAACCACCGCGCAAAATCCGATTCACGTAAAATCATATCGCTTTCCAGAAGTTCACAAACCCGAAGTAGCTAAACAAATAAATCAAATGTTAGACCAAGGCATAATAAAATCATCTATGTCTCCTTGGTCTTCACCAATCTGGGTGGTCCCTAAAAAATCAGATGCCTCAGGAGAAAAAAAATGGCGGGTGGTAATAGATTACCGCAAACTCAACGATATCACTGTGGGAGATAGTTACCCCATTCCACAAATATCTGAAATTTTGGATCAACTCGGTCAGAGCAAATATTTCACGACCCTTGATCTGGCATCCGGATTCCACCAAATCCCTATGGATGAGCAGGATGCCCCCAAAACCGCTTTCAGCGTGCCTCAAGGTCATTATGAATTCACCCGAATGCCATTTGGCCTCAAGAATGCGCCGGCAACCTTCCAACGGCTCATGAACACCGCACTAGCTGGCCTTCAAGATATCCGGTGTTTTGTATACCTTGATGACGTAGTTGTTTATTCTTATGATCTTGCTAAACACATCGAAAATCTTGATTTAGTCTTTAGACGCCTTAGAAAATTCAATCTCAAACTACAACCAGACAAGTGCGAATTCCTCCGACGCGAGGTAGCTTATCTTGGACACGTGATTACAGAAAAAGGGGTGAAACCGAACCCTGAGAAAGTAGAGGCAGTTACTAAATTTCCCACTCCAAAAAGTCCTAAGGACATCAAATCTTTTCTAGGCCTCGTTTCTTACTACCGCCGATTCATTCCTAATTTCTCCAAAATTGCCAAACCCCTTACTCAACTCTTGAAAAAAGACGTCCTATTTCTATGGGAAAATCAACAACAATTAGCTTTTGATGAACTAAAACATAAACTTACCTCGGCACCAGTTTTGATATACCCAGACTTCTCTCAACCCTTCACATTAACCTGCGATGCTTCTAATTACGCAATAGGTACGGTTCTCTCCCAAGGCTCAAAAGGGCAAGAGAGACCAATAGCTTATGCCTCTCGAACTCTCAACAAAAGCGAGTCTAATTATAACACCACAGAGAAAGAGCTCCTTGCTATCCTTTTTGGCTGTAAAACTTTCCGTCCGTACCTATATGGACGCAAGTTTTATATCATCACCGACCACCGACCACTTACCTGGCTTATGAACCACAAAGACCCGAGTAGTAAGTTACAAAGATGGCGCCTTAAACTCTCCGAATACGAATATGAAATAAACTACCAAAAAGGCAAATTAAATGCCGCCGCCGACGCACTTTCACGATACCCCATAAATCCCGTAGACACTATCGATCCTATAGACACCATTGATCCTATAAATATTGACGATTATATCGATCCCTTCGATGGTGACCTTAACATAGACTTCAGCCCTCTTAACTTACCCGATCCTATCCAAAATCCAACTCAGTTCCAAAAACCACTGATTCCTGAAACCACCAGCGACATAAACTTACCTTCGACTTCCCAACTTATTCCTGCTCCTAGCGTCGGACAACCATCTACATCTCAATTCCCGAATTTACCATCTGACGATAATCCCTCTCCTATGACTCATTCAGATTCACACAGCATTCCTACCGATAATTCTGAAACCTTACAAAATACGTTAATTAATAGTAATTACTCACAATTCTTGAAAACAATGAATAACAAAGGGTTTGTCTCCGATGCGAAAATCCTGGAAAGTAAAACCAGCATCCTTAAAAGCAGTGATAAAATAATCATTATACCTACATCCATCGACCTCGATGAAACGAATCCTTATGTTGAGGAAATTCTTGGTGAATCAGACAGAAGAACTGAAATCTTAGATAAGGAACGGACTTTATATTCATTTTTGGCTTTTATTCATAATAATCGCCATATTTATTTCCTTTTTACCAAAGTTTATCACTTTGATAATGTAGATTACCAAGGTATATACACTGCTTTAAAAACTTTACGTAACACACTGATTCAACAATCCACAACTTCGATAAGTATAACTGACTTTAAAAATCCTTTTGATACTCATTCATACACCAAACTATACAATATCATCTTATTTCTTTTCCATAATACCAACATCATTGTCTCGATCCATCGTAATACTATTACATTCCCTTCTCTCGCCGAAATCAAAAAGATCCTTTACGAGAATCATAACATTCCCATAGCTGGACACTTAGGGAGTGACCGGATGCTAAAGCGGATTCAAGAAAAATATCACTGGAAGGGTATGCGCAGCGATATTGAAACTTACGTAAAATCCTGTAAATCTTGTCAAGAAAACAAAGCACTAAGGAAAATCCACAAAGCTCCTATGCAAATTACCACGACGTCAACTGCCCCCTTTCAACGTGTCGCAATGGATATCGTTGGACCATTACCTGAAGCAGGAACAGCGAAACTAAAATACATTCTGACCCTACAGGACGACCTCACCAAGTATTCTCTGGCATATCCTATAAGATGCACGACAGCCGAAGAAACTAGCGAATGTATTTTACACTTCATATCTCTGTTTGGGATACCGAAAACTATCCTAACGGACCAAGGGACTAATTTCACCGCAGAGCTTTTTAAGAAAACCTGTGATCATCTGAGGATAAAACAATTATGGGCAAGTCCCTATCATCCACAGACACAAGGCGCGCTGGAGCGTAGCCATTCCACCCTTAAGGAGTACCTAAAATCTTTCGTGAATGAAGACCAGAATAATTGGCCCCGTTACGTATACACTGCTATCTTAACCTACAATACTAGTACTCATTGCACAACAAATTATACTCCTCACGAACTTGTATTTGGTCACAAACCTTACATACCCGACTCTATCTATGATTCACAACCTAATGTTACTTACCCAGAATACCTAAAGATGCTTTGTCACCGTTTGAAATTTTCAAGAGATAAAGCTATTGAGAATATCGAAAAGGCAAAACAAAAATCTAAGAACTATTACGACAACCACACAAAAACCGTAACATATAATGTGGGAGATCTCGTCTACCTAAAAAACCACTTACGACTAAGAAAAGCACTATCTCCACTATGGAAAGGTCCGTACAAAATCATAAAATTACACGATAATAACACTGCGACCCTCTTAATTAATAATAAACATGTCCGACATCATTTCGACCAAATCAAACTAGCTACTGCTAACTCTGTTTAAACTCACCATACCTAAAAACTTAAATCTTATAATTTTCTTTTCAGAATTGTACTGCCAGTGCAATTTCTGCTTGCTACATCCCAAGAATTTGTTCAACCCATCACCGACAGTCCGGGTATTTTCTTCGACCCTTCCGGAACAGTAAAAATAATACGAGATCATGTTCACATTTTAGTTCCAGTAGATATTTCATTTGCAACATCCCATATCGAAAACATAAAAGCCGTCTTCGGCACAATACGCTATTTATGCCAACAAAGCTATTCATTAAATAACATCGAATGCAATAATATGGTTCAACCCCTCGATGCCCTATTCAAGGACATCATCCGTGACTACAATTCAATCTCACACCTTTTACCAACACACTCAAAGAGATCCGCATGGTTTTCAGCTGTAGGCACAGTTTTTAAACACGTTTTCGGCACCCTAGATGAAAACGATGCCTTAAAATACAATCGTGCTATTAGGAAATTACAGAACACTAATAAAGAATTGGTTACAAGCCTTTCTCGGAACATTTTCGTTTCAAATGTAGCCATTTCCAACTTCAATTCGTCTATCGCGGAACTAAACAAAAATCAGTTCTCATTAAATGATGCGATGGACAAAATATCTTTAGCTGTTAAGAACGTTTCCGAAATTGTTAATTCTATTTCCTTTAGAGGAAACTTAGACGAAGTATTGAATGTATTGCACGCTCATTTATTAATATTCTCACATAAAATGGAAGACATTGTAAATAGCATTCTATTTACGAAAACTAACACACTGCATCCGTCAATTCTTACTCCACAGCAGTTGTTTAATGAATTGATGAATAATTTAAAAAATTTACCAAAACACAAGGAACTACCCTTGGATTTGAATTTAGATAACATCCATTTACTGATCAACCTGTCAGATATTATATCATACTTTCTCGATGATAAATTAATATTCGTGATCAAAATGCCTGTGGTTGATTTAGTCACGTATAATTTATTTAAATCTGTACCTATACCAGTTCCACATAATAGTAAAAAACCGAACTCTTTTGCATTAATAAAACCACACAAACCATATGTAGTACTGAGCGAAGATCGCAGTACATATTTTTATTTAGATAACCTAGATATAATGTGTAAACTAGTTATAAGCAAACTCTTTATTTGTAAGTCTATTGATGTTTTCAGTGTAATAACTAATCCAACTTGTGAAATTAACATAATGACCAAAGCTATCGACAGCATCCCTAACAATTGTAAAACAAATTTTATTTTTGGTAATGTAAATATCTGGCATAAATTAAACGGCAACAATTGGATATTTACCCAATCGAATCCTGTCAAGCTTACAATTAATTGTAATAAAAAATTTGTTAAGGAAGATGTCATTTCAGGAACAGGTATTTTAACTTTAGAACCAAATTGCAACGCACTTTGTAAAGAAACTAGATTAGAAGCAAAAGAAAATGTTAAGATCATTACCAATCCTATTATCTCAAATTTTAATATTATAAATGACTCATGTTGCAATATAAACACATTTTCAAAATTAAATATTAATATTTCTTCATCCAAAATCAAAAACGTAAATTTAGATAATATTCAACTTATTGACATTCCCGATTTCACAACGACCAATGATATGCCGCTCCCAGATGACACTATCCTCAATTATACTGGATTTTGTATTAGTGTAGTTACGATAATGATAGTTATAGTTATAGTTGCTAAACTTAGTAATAAATGTTCATTTTTAATTAATAAACGTGATGAACCAGCTCCCGAAAATATATCCCTTCCGCATTCTGCTCCAAACACACCACCCCTCCTACGCGCTACCTAATATCTTATAAACTCTTCTTTCAAGCAAACTCACTTTAACCGTGAGTTCACTTTTGTTGGGGGAGGTGTTATACCCCCTTACTATTTACCAGTTTCCTTACTACTTCACTATTTCAACCCTGTCAGCATTTCCTACTGTTTGCCGCACTGACACACCCATCCCTTACAGTCAGTCCGGTTCTAGATCCCATACACGTTGGTTGACAATTCAACTTCAATTTATATTAAATGATTTAATTGCTTTACTTAGAAATAAAAGTGTACTCTAAAAAAAAGGTTTTTTTTTAAAAACCTATTTCTAAGTTCACGGCTAACAGTTCGTTATATTGACATGTTGATGGACCCTCTTCCCGACTTTTTATATAAGAAAGTGTCATTATAGAATAGGTATGACTGGTCATCCGCCAATTTCATTAGTGTATCGATCGCCAATAAAAAGCCTCTGACATCCGACTTTGAAGCTCTTTTCGCTCGGCGAGTCCGAGATGGAAGGGAGCGACCTCAACAGTGGGAACGTCATCTGCAATAGTTCGAGTAATTCTTCTGACGAAAGAATCCTCGCTAGGCTTGCTAACGTGCTCGAATTTGCGTCATAGTTCCTCCAAAACCCATTCACTGTCAGAATCATTGTCGGCTGACAGGGTTAGATGTAGCTCTCTTAAAAAGTGTCTCGCTTCAAGTACGATTCATTCAAGTTGTACACAAACTAGACTCGAAACACTACCCCATAATACAGCTAGGTCATTCGAATGGTAACCAACCCTCTTTCAGTCAGAGTGGCTGATTACGTAAACGTAAGTACGTATATGAGAGATAACTTCGCTGTGTCTAGTTTCGATATCAAATCGATCCCGTTTTATCTTACAAATAAAAAACGTTTATTTTCAGATAGCGAAAAATTATTCCTATTAATACTTAACATAATTTAGCACATCGATCGTACCTATCCCGTTATCGATGTGCATCTCTACAATTCTTACGCACATCTCCATAATACCTGTAAGTGCGAGCGAGATAGACAGATACATATGATTTATGACCCGAAGCCTCAGGTCATAATGCGTCGACTATTATTCCTAGACACCTACAACAATTTTTTTCACGAACATCGAAAAAGTACAAACACGTTAGATTGACATTCTTATTATATGTATAGATATAGATACAAGATAAATTATTGGATAGAAAATAAAAAAATCAAATCGGACCAGTAGTTCCTGAGGTTAGCGCGCTCAAGCAAACAAAGTCTTCAGCTTTATAATATTATAGTATACATAGAAGAATAGAAGATAACTAAACATAGGAAATGGGTATATATTATTATATACTGGTATTGATATATAGGTAAATGAGATGGAAATTGAAATGTAATAATGTATTAATTAAAGAGTTGTCTTAGCAATATTAAGAAAAACATCAAAATACCTGATCGTTGATAGAAATCCCGTGAATAGTTGATATATTACAAATAAATTCATGATCTGTCACTGTGTGATTAATTAAATCTATAGACAGAAACTAGAAATAAAACATTTTGTAAGGAACTCTCAGTGACAAACTAATTATCAGAGACTGTTTAAAAATAATTATACTAAAAAGGACGCACGTGTCGAGTGAATTGATTCCCGCTCGAGTTACAAATATTATTTAACGAATATTTTACTATTTCAATGAATTAAATATATTTTGAATAATGCTAATTGTAATTATGCAAATATCTGATACACCAGTTTTGTTGAGTGGTTCTCCACGGAAACGCTTATTTTTGAATAAGTTTAAAAAAAAATATTTTTTTCGTCGCGTTGATCTACATTAACCGTAAACATGTTTATTTGTGATGTGATTACAATTAACGCATAAAATAGGCAGCTATACCTACTATAGGATAAATATGAAGATATTCCAGTTTTTAAGCACTATGTCAAGCAGGTTTATAGGTGCATATAGAGTAGATCGTTACGTGAACAATACTGATATCTGGAAGTGACGCTCCTGTGACTGTGACAAATATTACTAGTCCAGTACTAATGAAAAAATATCAAAAAAATATTGTTACAGTTTGCTGTCGGGTCTTTTCAACTACTGAATTATTTCCCGAACTTATTGTAGTGTTTTTACGATCATAAAGTCGTTTTCAAATTGAATGAAGTATTTTTGATCATAGAAAAAAGAAACGGCTATTATTCGACGGTACATTTATGTTTTTTTTTTATTTTACACATTTATTTAAACCCGCCCTTATCTGCAATTGACGAGAAATATTTTTTTAAATATTTGATTGAAGAAGGCGTTACTATGCGAAAATCCATCATTATATATTATAATGGACGTTACTTTGTAGTTCCGCCTGGAATAGATTGACCGCTACCACTCGCATGTCTCACTGCAACAAAAACATTTGATTTTATTTGTGCCAGGTGTACCTGAAAATGTTGATCTGAAACAAGTAATAGAGAGAAAGCGAAATATTAGTAACTAAACAACAAGAAAAATGAAAAACGCTTTCCCTGGTTGACGGTTGAACCTGACGGCGGTTAACAATGTTAGTATGTAACTATAAATATAAAATATATATAATGAATTAATAGATGTTACAGATTAACGTGTTTCGCCCCGTCACAGAGCATCTTCAGACCGACGCGATATTGACTCTTCCGAGAGCAATTCACGCGCAAATTTTAAAAAGAGTTTTTAATATAGTATATACAATTTTATGCACGTTAAAGGTTCAAATAAATAATCAACTTCTATGTAATACTAGGGGGCTCGGCGGATGTTATCGCGCCCTGATAATAAAAAATAGGTCGAAGCAGTCATAAGGATCGCCGACATAAGTGAATACTCAAAACAATCGAATTTAAACTGTGTCCCCTTTTGAATTTTTAAATTAATTATATTATAAATCATTTAAATTTCATAATTTGTAAATTAAATTATGTATATGTTTCTTTTTGACATCTATTGGCACTTCGGAAAATAATTATACTTTTTTATACAGTTTATTAATTCATCTAACATATCGACGAGCTGCACAATCTCAATACAAAATATCAATATTAAATGTACACAGACTCTTATACTATCTCCTGCCAAAAAGAAGGTTTCACTTCAAAAAGTCCTAGAACTCCTCCTAAACGATTGGACAGATTTTGATTAAATTTTGTGTGTGTGTTTTCAGGTGGATTCAAGAATGGTTTAGATTAATAACTAAAGCCGGTAGGTGGCGTTGCAATGTAATTTTTTTATTTTCAGAACAGAACATCTGCTGGTTCCTCTAGTTACCATATAAATAGGTAAATTACACCCTAGCCTAGGTAGAGGCGAGTTATAGTAAAATATATAGTATTAAAACCTTTTCCATAAACACTTACTTGTTCAGCCTACAAGTTGGCACAGTTGTTTAGCATAATGGGCTCCTGTCCTAGAACACGTATTTTTCTTGGTTTGCCGGTCGTAGGATTCTACTACTACGAAATTGAATAAAACAATCACCCCTGTTTTTTATCCTTTCTGGTATTTCTTCTATTATAATCATTAACAATCTCAATTAATCGCCGAGGAAACTGCGATGAGTTGTTGAGACGGGTCACTCCATAGGTTTGATAAATTCCTTTCATCAGAAGCACCTCGGCGCGGCGGTCATATCAGTTGGGATCAAGAAAAGCATGAAAATCTTACCTTTTAATAAGATTTAAAAAAAAAGAAAAAAAAGGTGTGTTTGCGATTTACATAAGATAGAAGTGAAACTTCAGTAAATCGACAAAAGAATGAAATGAATATATATAACAAGGGTAGGATAATTACAAAGTTTATTTGTTTAAAAATGAATTCATTATTTAGCACAACAAGATATAAAATACTCATATTAAATAATAACACACCACGCTGACTTCTTACTAAAAAGCTGTAATACGCAGCCGCATACAGTGTACAGTAGTATTAGCTCACGTACTTTTCACATATACTATAACACACGTTAAATGCTCAAATACAAGCAAGTATTAAACAGTGTGCAATATACATACACACCGACATTTGCTCTCTTGGTCTGGTTTTTGTATTTGTGTCTCTTACCTGTCGTTTTTCCGTTGCATCCGGTTTGAAATCACAACAATTCTAAAGAAGTTTCACTTCAAAAACAAAAAACAAAATTTCTAGATATAAACGTAAAATAATAACTAAGGATGTAAGTATAAATAAAGTTAAAATAATTGTATAGATGGTGATGTTTAATTATTTTTATTCAGGAAATAATTAATTGTAATATAAAGCGCAATAAAAACCAACTAACAACATTACACGAAATAGTTTCTCTAGCTTTTTTTATGTTTCGTACAATTTATATTTCTGTGTGTTTATCTTTATATATGATAAAAAGTAAGATCTCTTTATCTGCTTGTCCGTTAGTATGCTTATAACCATAGAGTATGGATATAGAACCACTGAACCGATTGCCATGAACATTTTTTTGAATTATAGTTCTATTTTCAGGGCAGGTTCTAACATGTATATGTCGGCGTAGGAGCGTGCTCCAGATAACTCTCACGAGGATCCATCACAAAAACGACTCTACTAGTCAGAATTACAATATATTTCCTTCTCCACAACGTCACCTTACAATAATCGTACAAAGAATGTGTTTTTAACTGAATCTAACTTTACTTTTATATTGCTCATTTGTAACTCACTAAACTACCCTATATCTCTTTTTCTTTGACAATAGTAGAACATATTTTCTTAATTACAAACATAGCTAACATTAACGGTTTACAAAACAATCTACAACTATTATAATTCTTATATAAGTCGAAATATATCTGAATTCGTTTAATTATCTAGAAATAATTATAATAAATATACACCGGAACTATCCCATTTTACTCTTCTGTGACAAAATATTATATTTATTATTTAAAATTGTTAAAACAATATTCGATAATAATTAAATATATTCAAAACTTCTAAAGTTGAAATATATCTTAGTTCGCTTAATTATTTAGTAATATTTATAATAAAAATAGACCGGAAATATCATATGTTCTACGTTTGTGACAATCACCGGAAATATCATATGTTCCACGTTTGTGACAATCATATTTATATTTTAATATTCTTAAAACAATATTATATAATAATTATAAACATAACAAAACTAACCAAAACTTCTATTAAATCGTAATAATCTTAAATCGTTACTTATCATAGTAATGTGTTTGGAAAACATAGTGCTAAGATCATGAATGTTAGAAACTAAAAGGATAATCCTTAAGGATAATTTAACGTCGGTATTATCTAAAATTGATTCTAAATTATGAATTACAATTTATTATTCTATATTTCATTTTATTCACTTTTATAAAGAGTTGGTAATAATATTTCACGTGTTATTTAAGTTCCGAGTTAGCTGATAGATGGCACTACAGATGCTTTGATTTTATTTGTTAGTTACATACATTGAAACCAGATGGCAGTACAGTCGCGCCCATATATACTTTGTAACAGATATAATATAAGAAGAAAGTGATAAGACTAAAATTAAACTAAGTCTACGTAAAATGATAAGAACCGATACGTTTCATTACAATATTTTGCTTAAACAATGAAATATAGTTATCCACACATATATTTACAAAAAAAGATAAAGAACGACTCTTTATATTGCAGTATGTCCGTCTAGGTAGATACATGTTCGTAGGTATAGAAGACCATCCCACCAATTTGAAAGAGAAAGAACGCCATTATTCAAGGTTATATTTTGCATATCATATATATTAATACGTGAAGCCCAAACTTTGTATCCCTTTTTGAGAGAAATGCGCGAACGGATGAACGTGAAATTTGGCATAGTTAAAGTTTATATGGAGGAGAAGTGCAGAAACCTATTTATTTTATATAAAATGCATTAGAAGTACATTAAATTAATTAAAATATGCATTACTCACACTAATGCTTCAATTTTACACAACATATACACACATGTAAATAAATAGACATTTTGACATCTGTCAATAAAGGACATCAAAAAAGGTTGTGAAGGAGGTTGCTATGCTCGACTGTGTGTATTATTTTACTCTTACGTTCCAATTACCCTTTTTCATTCTACATTCAACCTTTAAAAAATCAATGAACTATGGTCTAATGTCGACCTTTGGGCGCCCACTAGTTAATAATTAATAGATCAAGTATACTACACTTGATTTTTAATTTCGCAATAAGCGCTACGAATTATTAAAATTAAAATTTGCTACTGTTTTTTTTTTATTGAGTTCGACTGTGTAATTTACTTTTGGCTAAACTGCTAGGTAGACAATGAATTTGTATGTTTTAGTATCTCATTGCTTAAAAAAGGGGAGAAGGGGAGAGTCGCCATTGTAAATGAAGCAAACTGTTAGTGGAAAATACTTTAAAACTCGATAACAAAAGGTTAAATTCACAGCGTGTGGACAGTAAGAGATATTTAATAACTATGAGGCGTGTTTAAATCACTAATGCCGAATGGAGATCCATCCACTATCTGTGATTCTGTTTTAATCCTCGTTATATATGACTAGCTGTTACCCGCGGCTCCGCACGCGCTTTTTAAAAAATGTATTAAAGAAATGTAAAATTGTGAGTGGGTGTGTACATTACAGAAAAGCTTTTTCAAAAACATTTGTAACTACGACACGCACGCCAACTGTAACATGTAACGTGTAAATTAGATATATGAATAGAAATAGTATATCGAATGGCCAATGAGATGGGATTTATCATCAGCATCATACCTGGAACTTCAACCTACTATATACCAAACTCAGTGCTCACTAACACTATATTATAAGAAAGTAATGCAAATTATAAGCTATACATTATCGAACAATATATCTTAAATCTTTTATTATATAGATATAATATGCCCGTATTTTCGATATACTTAAGTTATTATTATACGTTGCTATAATCACTGAGTTATGTAGAAGCAAACGCGGTAAATAAAACAATATAGCCGCCAAATTGACCAAAAAGATGATATAATTAATATTACATACAGATATATGACTTTCAATTATGTATATTTATTCTTGGAGTCCAGTAAAGCACACGTCTCACGCGGTTGTAACATATTTTTGATCAATTTCACACGGACGAATGTACAGGTAGCAGTTAATCACTACGTAGTGTACCAATTCAAATAAAAAAGAATCATTAACATCGGTTCACAATTGACGAAAATATCGGTTAACATACATAAAAAAATACATACAACCGAACATAGTAACCTCCTCCTTTTTCGAAGTCGGTTAAAAAGAAAGTCCTCTGTCAGTTTATCTATTCACGATAAAGTCAAAAACGACCATTTTCATGCCATTTTCACCAGTAGATAGAATGATGATTCATGGGGACGGTTTAGGTTAATTAGCGGGCTCGGAAGACGTTGTCCCGCCCCGATAATAAAATGAAAACCTTGACAAATTATACCTAAACCTTCCCCATGAATCATCATTCTATCTACTGGTAAAAATGGCATGAAAATGGTCGTTTTTGACTTTATCGCGAATAGATAAACTGACAGAGGACTTTCTTTTTAACCGACTTCGAAAAAGGAAGTGGTTGCGATGTTCGGTTGTATGTATTTTTTTATGTATGTTAACCGATATTTTTGTCAATAGTGAACCGATTTTAATGGTTCTTTTTTTATTTGAATTGGTACACTATGTAGTCATTAACTGCTACCTGGGCATTCGTTCGTGTGACCTTACTGGACTCCAATAATAATAAATATACCTAATTGAAAGTCATATATTTGTATGTAATATGAATTATATCATCTTTTTAGTCAATTTGGCGGCTATATTGTTTTATTTACCGCGTTTGCTTCTACATAACTCTGTGATTATAGCAACGTATAAAAATAAGTTAAGTATATCGACAATACGGACATATGATATCTATATAATAAAGGATTTAAGATATATTATTCCATAATGTATAGCTTATAATTTGCATTACTTTCTTATATAGGGTTAGTAAGCACTGAGTTTGGTATATAGTAGGTTGAAGTTCCAGGTATGTTGCTGATGATAAACCCCATCCCATTCGATATACTATTTGCATTCTTATATCTAATGTACACGTTACATATAACAGTTGACGTGCGTGTCGTAGTTACAAATGTTTTTGAAAAAGCTTTTCTGTAATGTACACACCCACTCACAATTTTACATTTCTTTAATACATTTTTTACAAAGCGCGTGCGGAGCCGCGGGTAACAGCTAGTCTACAATATTTGTAAAAGACGAAATAATATAATATTTATATCATTAAATAACACGTGAATTTGTACCCTTTATATGATTTATTTTCAACCACTTGACGAACACTTGTAAATATAAAACTATATATTATTTTGCCTAAGGAATATGAGATATGAGACTTTTATTCTCAAAATAGCACTGAATAATCGCCAAACTTTGATTGTGTTAGTTATTGTCTTTGATTTGCAGAGAGTAACGAAGAAATTCATTGTGCGCTGTCTTTTACTTGTCTTTATATGTTGCCTCTATTTATATAGCCTCTTCAAATGTAGAGCCACGTTGAAGCTATTACTGGTTTCAGCATGAATGGGTCGGCTCGCCCGGGGTACTACCATCGTCTCACGTCCGATGTTAAGAAACAGTGCTTGTATTGTTGCCTTTCGTTTGGTCAGTGAGAGTGCCGTAATCCCCACCGACCCTTGCTTGCCCTGAAACCCCATCCCCCCAAACACAGGCTGGCAACGCACTTGCCACTCCCCTGGTTTTACTAGTGTCTATGGACGACGGTGATCACTTATCATCAGGTGACCAGACTGTTCGTTTGCCTCTAACAATATAAGAAAATGAAAAAAAATAACATAAAAATGTCGCATTTTATGCGGATATCTAAAATCATATTGTCTTGACTTGCGTCCAAAACGTATTTGGCAAAGTGCAAGGCATTTTGTAACTCGCTACATACTTCCCGTTCATGTGACAAAAATAGTAAATGAATTGAACGAGACTTCAAACATTGTTGTATTTATTTATTTTGGTTCGCGCATAGTGCCCACTATAGAGACGGGTAACCTGGATATTTGTGCAGAACGCCAGAGTTTGATGCTGGCATTTTCACTGTCAATCTGTCAAAAGTTATATAGTTTGTGCCTAAGTACCTATACATTATACATAGTACAGATATTTCTTCATTCATTTCTTCTGTTATTTACTGCTTATGTCATATCCAATGATATTATAATTAAAAAGTTGTAGACACGTTACCTACATATTTTGACGAAACAAATGGCACAATAACGTACATATACGTAAATTAATATTATAACTCCACACTGTTTTAGATAAAACGTGCAAGTAAGATGGCATATATCGTTGGTGGAAAAGAAAATGTCACTTAGATACGGGCGGATTGACGGGGCAGCCGTCAAAAATAAGCTAGTTAGCCAAGTTTAAACAAGGCCCTGTCGAAGCAGTTATGACGTATGTACGTATATAGGCGCTTTTAAGCTATAATTTCAGTGGCCATATCACATTTACTTTTTAAATAAACCCGGATTGCTTTTTGCCTTAGTTTGGGCCCGGTATATGATGCTTTAATACAGATTTTTCACAAAATTTTGTATCAATATATTTTATGTATTTTTTAGTTATTTCACTTATTTGCCTTCTAACATAAAATCAGAAACTATATCTGTGAAAAGCATAGTGATGTTATGTTTCATTAATTGCTACTTAATATAGTATTTTGTAAACTGTTACAATATTAAAGCTAAGGTACGTACTATTAAGGGATTAACCGAACACTATTTTTTTTAAATTCATATTATATCAGGTATCATTTATGCTTATTACACAAAAGTCAAGTTCGGGAAGAAAAACCATAGCCGGCTCTACCGTAAGGTAAATAAAATGGCCACTTTAGGCGCCAAGCCGCTAGCAGGGCGGCGCCTCGTGTGGAAAAGATATTAAAGCTAGTATTTAAGTGACAAACTCTTTGATATATATTGGTGAGCATGTAGGTAACTCGTTTTCTATATTATAATTATTTTCGACTCTATTTTAAAACCCATGTTTAGCTATAGAGACAACAAATACTACTCCAGTGACTTCTATTAAAATTACAAGTAATAAAGAACGTTAGCGCTGAAACTGCTGAAGGGTAAACTTTCACCGTATCATTTCTTATTTATTAAGGATAAGCGTACACTGCGAAAAAGAAACGTTTACGTTCGCTTCCACTGTTGTAAACTGTCGCTACGGTAAATATAGCGATAAAGGTTATTACATTTGACTAGCTAACCTGTGCCCACTTCGTTGGGCGGTAATAGGCATTATCAAGCTACAACTTTTTTCTAGAACTCAATAATATATCTGTCATCGTTAAGGCAGCGTTCGTAAGAAACGTTTTCGTTTGACCATTTTTTCTCCGACTCCTCAGATATTACCCCCTACAGCCTCACAAACTTTACCACTTTGTAATACAATAATAATATAATTAATTAATAGCGTATGCCCACGACTACGTACGCGTGGAATTGTTATTTTGGGCTAACACGCAGCGGAAGCTCCCAAAAGGGAAAAAAACCCCGATTTTAAATCATTATTCATTGTTGCTCCGCTCCTATTGGTATTATCGTGATGATATATAGCCTATGATATTCACAAATAACGTGGCTTTCTATTCATAATTTTCAAAATCAGTATAGTAGTTCCTGAGATTACCCCCTACAACGTTACAAACTTTACCTCTTTATAATATTAGTATAGATGAGAACATTACATATACTTACACGTACATTACAGACAGCTATGATAACGCTGATTGACAATAGATACGTCTGCCTACTTTATTTACCGTTGAGCTAGATAAAATGATAAAACGCGAATATCATCTGAGTAAAATCGGATACGTCAACCCAACTAAGTCATAGTTTTGTATATTCCTTACGAACCGTGCCTTGCATTTAATGTCAACTGGAAATTGGTCCTAGGTACTGATACTAGCATATACTGAGCTGGACGACCAGTCATTATGCTGGTAAATGCAGTTTCTTGTCCATATTTGTACAACCTCCGTCAAGCTTTTTAAGCGCTTTAAATATAGCGGCGGATACGTAACCCTAAAGAAGCCATAGTTCTATACATTCCTTACTAACCGTGACTTGCATTTAAAGTCAGCTGATAATTAGCCTTTTGTGCTTCGTTTGACACAGTATCGTATACTGAGCTGGACGCACATTCATTATGCTGGCAAACGCAGTTTCTTCTCTACATTTGTGCATTCCACGTCAAGCTTTTTGGCCGCTGTGAATATAGGTTTAAGTTGGGGCTTGCGCATTATATATTTAAGAATTTAATTAAAAACAAAGTTCAAATATTATTATAGGAATTCCAAATTAGCATTCATTTTCCCGTAATTTGTCATAATGTTACACGTATAATATATTCGTATTTATATGTAAATTTGTGTTCTACGCTACTATATTCAGAGCGGTCAGTAAGATTGGCAAGAACTTTATATGTTGTATTGTGTCTTTTCTTTGTCTCCTTTCTTTCATTCCTTATATCATAGTGTAACTACGTTCTAACATTGAGCCTAGAAATCGCGGCTTGCACACCGGTATATGAACTATTACTTTTATGTTTGAGTGTTAAACTTATGTACGTATAATAGCTGTTTGGTCATTATAATACTAGCTAGCTATGCTTAATTTTGAATTAAATGTTCTTGTGTTAAATCGTGGTCTCATATATGTAAATACTGTCTAATACCCGAGACTTTATCTGCGTTGTTTATTTATATCAATATATTTTTTTTTTTAAATGTCTAAAATTTTAATAGAAATTTGCTTACAATTTTTTTTGTTAACAATACCTGATATTTTTTACTTTCGATAAGAAGCAAGAGTCTATGACGTAGAATAAAATAGATCGATGTCTATACTGCAGTTTTTGAGTTTTTGTTTACGATTGCGTAGGTTTTGTTTATCATTTTATGTATATATATTTTTGAAACTTTTCAATTGAAACTTCTTTAGAATCGTTATGATTTCAAACCGGATGCAACGGAAAAACGACAGGTAAGAGACACAAATACAAAAATGTGTAGGATGAAGCCCGCAAAGAATGAGACAGAAATATACATACTATTTTATATTATCGGTCTCTCCTCTCTGTGCCATGCCTCGTAGCATCCCCACTCCCGTCTTCTAAGCATAGTCGCCTGTAATTAGTGAGCCAGAGCGAGAGAGCAAATGTCGGTGTGTATGTATATTGCACACTGTTTAAAACTTGCTTATATTTGAGCATTTAATGTGTGTTAGTATATGTGAAAAGTACGTGAGCTAATACTACTGTACACTGTAAGTTAAATACTTAGGTTCGTTCCCTCGGCGTGGAGCCCTTGAGTACGTTGCGCGCGCTGTACAGTGACACAAAATCTTACATCACTGCGACAACATTACACATATCACCTCCACACACGTGCACGCATACACGCATACACAGGCAAGTGGAAGGGTTTTATTTTTTTCCCTTATCAAACTGAAATAGTTTAGAATATTATCCGATACGAAATATATATAAGAGTTGTTGAGGTATGTATACTTGGTACACATATATGTTTCAACAACTCATATATGTATGAATAGATAGCTTAGGTGCTCTGCTTCTATTGGTCTTAGCGTGATGATATATAGCCTGTAGCCTTCCTCGATAAATGAGTTATTTAAAACCGAAGGATTTTCTCAAATCGGACTGGTAGTTCCTGAGATTATTAATTACTTTTTTAAGGTCTGTTATCTACCAGTAAATACCCCGTGAAAATCGGCCCAAAGTAATGCGGACGAAGCCGCGGACAAATAAAGTAGAATATGTCAACCGCTATAATTTCGGTTATCTGGCAGTAAAAAGTAAAATTCCCGTAAATATAGGTCCAGCCGTTTTGGAGATTACTCGCAACAAACAAACAAACAGAGAAATATACTAATATAAAAATATAGACAAAGTATAAAGAAATTTTTTTTTGTTCATTTGTAGCCTTAGCTATTCATCAAAAAGTTGTTATTTTAATTGTACATACATAAACTTTATTTTTATAATACGTAATATAGAACAAATAAAAAATTGGAAATAAAAGTAGTATAAACTTTTTGAATACGAAAACAAAATAAACTTTGAAAATGTTAGCGTTGATACTTACCACATAACTTCAGAATTGGCAGTATGGATTAATTCCTTCGCCTATGAACTATTTGAATAGGAAAAAAAAACTTTGAAAATGTTAGCTTTGATACTTACCACATAACTTCAGAATTGGCAGTATGGATTAATTCCTTCGCCTGTCCTATTGAACGAATATTATTACTACTACTAACGAAATCTCTCAAAAGGAAAAAAGTGCCCGATTTTGAAACGTTCTTCATTGGTGCTCTGCTTCTATTGGTCTTAGCGTGATGATATATAGCCTGTAGCCTTCCTCGATAAATGAGTTATTTAAAACCGAAGGATTTTCTCAAATCGGACTGGTAGTTCCTGAGATTATTAATTACTTTTTTAAGGTCTGTTATCTACCAGTAAATACCCCGTGAAAATCGGCCCAAAGTAATGCGGACGAAGCCGCGGACAAATAAAGTAGAATATGTCAACCGCTATAATTTCGGTTATCTGGCAGTAAAAAGTAAAATTCCCGTAAATATAGGTCCAGCCGTTTTGGAGATTACTCGCAACAAACAAACAAACAGAGAAATATACTAATATAAAAATATAGACAAAGTATAAAGAAATTTTTTTTTGTTCATTTGTAGCCTTAGCTATTCATCAAAAAGTTGTTATTTTAATTGTACATACATAAACTTTATTTTTATAATACGTAATATAGAACAAATAAAAAATTGGAAATAAAAGTAGTATAAACTTTTTGAATACGAAAACAAAATAAACTTTGAAAATGTTAGCGTTGATACTTACCACATAACTTCAGAATTGGCAGTATGGATTAATTCCTTCGCCTATGAACTATTTGAATAGGAAAAAAAAACTTTGAAAATGTTAGCTTTGATACTTACCACATAACTTCAGAATTGGCAGTATGGATTAATTCCTTCGCCTGTCCTATTGAACGAATATTATTACTACTACTAACGAAATCTCTCAAAAGGAAAAAAGTGCCCGATTTTGAAACGTTCTTCATTGGTGCTCTGCTTCTATTGGTCTTAGCGTGATGATATATAGCCTGTAGCCTTCCTCGATAAATGAGTTATTTAAAACCGAAGGATTTTCTCAAATCGGACTGGTAGTTCCTGAGATTATTAATTACTTTTTTAAGGTCTGTTATCTACCAGTAAATACCCCGTGAAAATCGGCCCAAAGTAATGCGGACGAAGCCGCGGACAAATAAAGTAGAATATGTCAACCGCTATAATTTCGGTTATCTGGCAGTAAAAAGTAAAATTCCCGTAAATATAGGTCCAGCCGTTTTGGAGATTACTCGCAACAAACAAACAAACAGAGAAATATACTAATATAAAAATATAGACAAAGTATAAAGAAATTTTTTTTTGTTCATTTGTAGCCTTAGCTATTCATCAAAAAGTTGTTATTTTAATTGTACATACATAAACTTTATTTTTATAATACGTAATATAGAACAAATAAAAAATTGGAAATAAAAGTAGTATAAAATTTTGAATACGAAAACAAAATAAACTTTGAAAATGTTAGCGTTGATACTTACCACATAACTTCAGAATTGGCAGTATGGATTAATTCCTTCGCCTATGAACTATTTGAATAGGAAAAAAAAACTTTGAAAATGTTAGCTTTGATACTTACCACATAACTTCAGAATTGGCAGTATGGATTAATTCCTTCGCCTGTCCTATTGAACGAATATTATTACTACTACTAACGAAATCTCTCAAAAGGAAAAAAGTGCCCGATTTTGAAACGTTCTTCATTGGTGCTCTGCTTCTATTGGTCTTAGCGTGATGATATATAGCCTGTAGCCTTCCTCGATAAATGAGTTATTTAAAACCGAAGGATTTTCTCAAATCGGACTGGTAGTTCCTGAGATTATTAATTACTTTTTTAAGGTCTGTTATCTACCAGTAAATACCCCGTGAAAATCGGCCCAAAGTAATGCGGACGAAGCCGCGGACAAATAAAGTAGAATATGTCAACCGCTATATTTTCGGTTATCTGGCAGTAAAAAGTAAAATTCCCGTAAATATAGGTCCAGCCGTTTTGGAGATTACTCGCAACAAACAAACAAACAGAGAAATATACTAATATAAAAATATAGACAAAGTATAAAAAAAGTTTTTTTTGGTCATTTGTAGCCATATCCATTCATCAAAAAGTTGTTATTTTAATTGTACACACATAAACTTTATTTTTATAATACGTAATATAGAACAAATAAAAAATTGGAAATAAAAGTAGTATAAAATTTTGAATACGAAAACAAAATAAACTTTGAAAATGTTAGCGTTGATACTTACCACATAACTTCAGAATTGGCAGTATGGATTAATTCCTTCGCCTATGAACTATTTGAATAGGAAAAAAAAACTTTGAAAATGTTAGCTTTGATACTTACTACATAACTTCAGAATTGGCAGTATGGATTAATTCCTTCGCCTATGAACTATTTGAATAGGAAAAAAAAACTTTGAAAATGTTAGCTTTGATACTTACTACATAACTTCAGAATTGGCAGTATGGATTAATTCCTTCGCCTATGAACTATTTGAATAGGAAAAAAAAACTTTGAAAATGTTAGCTTTGATACTTACTACATAACTTCAGAATTGGCAGTATGGATTAATTCCTTCGCCTATGAACTATTTGAATAGGAAAAAAAAACTTTGAAAATGTTAGCTTTGATACTTACTACATAACTTCAGAATTGGCAGTATGGATTAATTCCTTCGCCTATGAACTATTTGAATAGGAAAAAAAAACTTTGAAAATGTTAGCTTTGATACTTACTACATAACTTCAGAATTGGCAGTATGGATTAATTCCTTCGCCTGTCCTATTGAACGAATATTATTACTACTACTAACGAAATCTCTCAAAAGGAAAAAAGTGCCCGATTTTGAAACGTTCTTCATTGGTGCTCTGCTTCTATTGGTCTTAGCGTGATGATATATAGCCTGTAGCCTTCCTCGATAAATGAGTTATTTAAAACCGAAGGATTTTCTCAAATCGGACTGGTAGTTCCTGAGATTATTAATTACTTTTTTAAGGTCTGTTATCTACCAGTAAATACCCCGTGAAAATCGGCCCAAAGTAATGCGGACGAAGCCGCGGACAAATAAAGTAGAATATGTCAACCGCTATAATTTCGGTTATCTGGCAGTAAAAAGTAAAATTCCCGTTAAAATAGGTCCAGTCGTTTTGGAAATTACCCAGGACAAACAAACAAACAGACAAAATATAATAATATAAAAATATAGACAAAGTATAAAAAAAGTTTTTTTTGGTCATTTGTAGCCATATCCATTCATCAAAAAGTTGTTATTTTAATTGTACATACACAAACTTTATTTTTATAATACGTAATATAGAACAAATAAAAAATTGGAAATAAAAGTAGTATAAAATTTTGAATACGAAAACAAAATAAACTTTGAAAATGTTAGCGTTGATACTTACCACATAACTTCAGAATTGGCAGTATGGATTAATTCCTTCGCCTGTGCTATTGAACGAATATTATTACTACTACTAACGAAATCTCTCAAAAGGAAAAAAGTGCCCGATTTTGAAACGTTCTTCATTGGTGCTCTGCTTCTATTGGTCTTAGCGTGATGATATATAGCCTGTAGCCTTCCTCGATAAATGAGTTATTTAAAACCGAAGGATTTTCTCAAATCGGACTGGTAGTTCCTGAGATTATTAATTACTTTTTTAAGGTCTGTTATCTACCAGTAAATACCCCGTGAAAATCGGCCCAAAGTAATGCGGACGAAGCCGCGGACAAATAAAGTAGAATATGTCAACCGCTATAATTTCGGTTATCTGGCAGTAAAAAGTAAAATTCCCGTTAAAATAGGTCCAGTCGTTTTGGAGATTACCCAGGACAAACAAACAAACAGACAAAATATAATAATATAAAAATATAGACAAAGTATAAAAAAAGTTTTTTTTGGTCATTTGTAGCCATATCCATTCATCAAAAAGTTGTTATTTTAATTGTACATACACAAACTTTATTTTTATAATACGTAATATAGAACAAATAAAAAATTGGAAATAAAAGTAGTATAAAATTTTGAATACGAAAACAAAATAAACTTTGAAAATGTTAGCGTTGATACTTACCACATAACTTCAGAATTGGCAGTATGGATTAATTCCTTCGCCTATGAACTATTTGAATAGGAAAAAAAAACTTTGAAAATGTTAGCTTTGATACTTACTACATAACTTCAGAATTGGCAGTATGGATTAATTCCTTCGCCTGTCCTATTGGACGAATATTATTACTACTACTTACTACGTTACCATGGCAACGTATATAATAATAACGTAATTGCTCAAAAGCAAAAAAAGTGCCCGATTTTGAAACATTCTTCATTGGTGCTCTGCTTCTATTGATCTTAGCGTGATGATATATAGCCTATAGCCTTCCTCGATAAATGAACTATCTAAAACCGAAAGACTTTCTTAAATCAGACTGGTAGTTCCTGAGATCATAGCGTTCAACCAAACAAACAAACAAACAAACTCTTCAGCTTTATATATTAGTATAGATATAGAATATATAGATATACAACGCAGGCGGATCGGCTGGGACACCTACTATACGAATAAAATGCGAGACCTTGTTACTTACATAATGACCTTGTGCAGTGATATGTTCATTACCAGAATAAATAAAAAAATATTTAAAAAATCACTATCTATACATATAATAAAAATGAAGTAGAGCAATATAGTCACAGATATAATTAAAAAGTAATACAAATATACATAAAAAAATCCTTTGTATTTTAGTGATTTTATTAATGAACTCTTTGTGTCATTCTCATTCACATATAAAAACCCAAGACACACAGTCTCAAATAAAAGTAGTGCTCAAAACCGTCCGCAACAACTCCCCAATACACATATGTGGTTTTAGTTATGCGATTAATTTATGATTTTGTAAATTACACTACCTGAATGACTTAATGTTGTTTTTACAAGGACGTAAGCAATGCGGCACTATTTGTAATGACTGTATAATCCAAATTATGCACTCATTTTTGTGTGCTGGCTGTGAGAGTGTGCATCTTGGGTTTATGTATATCAATGGTCTCTCATATCAATAAAATGTGTGATTGGTTGAAGAATTTTTGATTTTTTTTTTAATTTAAATCTATACTTCAGATATCAATACTCTTTTATGAAGTATGATAAATTAATTTATTACAATGTAGTTGTTATATAATAATATTCCAAGTGTTATAATAATGATGAATGTAAAACTGAATTACAATTTGTATTTCAAATCATTTTATACAATACACTGAGATAAACTTTCTTATCTTTATATATAAATTTCTTCTAAACGTATCGTATGTCACAGAACTCCTCCTAAACGGTTGGACCGATTTTGATGAAATTTTGTGTGCGTGTTCCAGTGGATCCGAGAATAGTTTAGATTCACAATTAGACCCGGTAGGTGGCGCTGCAGTTGACTTTTAGGATTTTTTTATTATCAAGGCAGGACAACATCCGTCGGGCCCGCTAGTTTATTATAAATTTTCAAACTAGATTAAATTAATCTAGTATATTACAATTACATATACATTACAATTCCTATGATTAACAGACAAGTATACTGAACTAAATTTGTAAATCTAATCTAAAGCTAAATTTGTATATTAATTATTATTTCGTATTTGGTAAATATCTAATTAGTTAAAATCATTAAAATACTCTTAATTATTCGTATAATTGAAATTATTTGAATAATCTGAATAGCTGGAATTATTCGAATATTTCAAATTATTAGAATAATTAGAGTTATTCGAATAGTTCGAATTTGAAATAATGACCATAGATAAAACTCTTCTCTCACATCTATACGAAACTGGCATATGATTTATCTAGCTGAGGATAATGACCTCATGGATTGTTGCAAATCATAATGGTTTTAACATACAAACGAATGTAGATTTTATGATTCGCTTATTAACAGACAAATTGGCTCGAAATTTAAAAGCATGGTCCGCCATTTTGATATCTGTGTCTTAAACAACAAAACAGCCTTAAAACCGGTCTTAAAAATAGCTGAGGGGTTATTAAGGCACGTGAGATCGTGAGATCTGTCGTTATTGTCGCTAAGTGATAATTATTGTCTCTGAGGGCGTTGTATCTGAGATTATTGTAAAATCATTAAAAGAAAAAGAATCGAAGAAGTCGTCGTTTCATTTCATAGTGTAGGTCGTGTCGAAAATACATACAAATGGAGGATAATGCCATCCGTGTGCTCTTGGCTCTCTACAGGCTCTATATATTTACTCTGACATATACATTAAATATATAAATACGTACTAACAGTGTGTCAAATGAGTAGTAGTTATCAGTAACATATTTGGAACCTTATCCACCATATAACTATCTCAGTGCTCACTTACACTATAGAAGGAACTAATGAAACAATGACTTAAAGATGTTATTATAATGATATAATATCCCCATATTGTCGATAAGTAATAATAATTATAACGTTGAATTGTAAACAATGAATGGACCGACGTCTTGAAATCGTGCATATATAAATAGAGATATAAAACTTTATATCTGTCTAAGCAGTTTTTAATATTAGATAATTTAAATAGTGCTCTTTGAACTCGATACAACGTTCTTATATATTACTATGGTTACTAACTTATGTAGTCGAAGCCTAAGTAACCCGCTGTAAATCGGTCCAGCCGTTTCAGTATCAGTAGTTTGTATACTTTCATACACCCCAATCAGTTTTTTTTTATTTTGATATTACATACAGACATTTCATTTTTATTATATGTATACATACAGAAGAAGATATAGATTAAACAATAAATAGGACAGCGGCAGCCCCGGACGCGACTTGGACGACTGTGTCACGTCGCCAAAAGAGGAAAAAGGCGAAGAAGGCTGCGGTGGTTCCTGCTGCTCCCTCGGCGCCCAAGGCGGCAGTCTCGGCTCCTGCTTCTGCCAAGAGCCGTCCCAAGAGGAAGTTCTCCTCGGTTTCGCGCACGTCTGCAGTGGTCGTGTCACTGCAGACCGCAGCGGATGAAATATCTGGGTCTCACCCTGGACGGGCGCTGGCGGTTCGAGCCCCACTTTGCGGGGCTCGGACCGCGAATTTCTGGGGCGCCTGCGGCACTCGGCCGGTTACTCCGCAACGTAGAGGGGCCGGGTGCCGGTTGCCGCGGACTCTATATGGGAGTTGTGCGGGCAATGGCCGCTTACGGGGCACCAGTATGGGCCGATGCCCTCGGTGCCGCCAATGTGCGTGCACTCCGCAATGCGCAGCGCACGGTGGCACTGAGGGCGATCCGGGCGTATCGGACGGTGTCCTTGGCGGCGGCCTTCACGCTCGCCGGCTCCCTGCCCTGGGAGCTGGAGGCAGGAGTTCTCGCCGCCGTGTACGAGTTCACGGCGGCGAGGAAACGAAGGGGGGAGCCTCCGGCTCCCAGGGAGGTAGAGGCGGAGAGACGGCGTCTCAGGGGGGACGCCGTGGTAAGGTGGCAGCTGGACCTGGCGGACGAGCGATTCGGGCGGTTCACAGTGGACGCCGTCCGCCCGGTCCTGCGGGAGTGGACTGCCAGGGAGTGGGGCTCCCTGACGTTCCGACTGGTGCAGGTACTCACCGGACACGGTTGTTTCGGGTGGTACCTGCACCGGATCGCACGCAGGGAGCCGACGGCCGCCTGCCACGAGTGCGGCGCTGAGGAAGATACCGCGCAGCACACGCTGTCTGAGTGTGCTGCGTGGGGGGAGCAGCGCTGCATCCTGGCGGCGGCCGTGGGAACGGACTTATCGCTGCCGAGCGTGGTCTCGGCCATGCTCGGCAGCGAACAGGCTTGGCGAGCGATGGCCTCCTTCTGCGAGGAGGTCATCTCGCAGAAGGAGGAGGCGGAGAGGGCCCGCGAGGCAGACCCTCAAAGTGGCCGTCTCCGCCAAAGGAGGACAGGCAGGAGGAGAAGGCGCTTCGCCCAACTCCTCCTGCCACCGTAGCCGGACCTGAGGGGATGGGCCGGGGGGCCCATCTCCTCATTGCACGGGTCCGGCGGACGAGGGGTGGCAGCCGGTGTGTACCCGGTCTGTCCCTCTATAGGTAGGAGCCCGGCGGTCACCTTCCGCCGGGCGGACCGTGGGGGCGGCTCTACAAGGTTGATTAGCTTGAACGATCCCTTGCCGCCCCCACAAAACGGTCTGTCGGTACACCGTGGGGTTTTAGTCTGTGCGAGTCGGACATAACCCACCCTCTCCCCCGGGGGGGTGGCGTATCCATAAGGGATTTCTCCGAGTTGAAAAAAAAAAAAAAAGATAGGTCGCAAATTGGGGTGCGATGTCAGGAACGTCCGTGTGGTGCACCCCGGGCAACGTCGACCGCTTCTCGGTCGGCGGCTGATACCTGACACAATTACGCTTCCCTAACGGACTTTGATTCCGTCTCTCTTGTTGACCCATTGCTCTTCTTCTGGATTATGAGTCTTACCTTTTACGATGACCCCCGCTTGCCTTTGGACTTTGATCTCTTCCCTTTCCCTTTTCCCTTTGACTCAGGCATTCTTTATGGATTCCGATATTAACAAAAATGAAAAGCACAAAGATTGAAATCATATTACCCAAGGAGGGTACCACCCGCTCCGCGGGTGGAGAATCCCTCCCCGAGTCCCTGGACTCGGGCTGCCCCTCGTTCTCTGGGGGGGCACAAGTTTGTGCGATCCTAGGATCATGACGATAACGGCTATTGACAAGGACTCCGATCAAGCTAGCGATTTGGAATGTGCTGCAGTGGGCAGCAAGCGGTTGGACCAAACCGGTGCGAAAAAGCGCCTGCGCCAGGCCGAATCAATCGGCTTGGAAGGAAGCGAGAAGGCCCCGAAGGTGGCTTCAGCAAACGCAGGCAGAGGGAGAGCGCTTAACAAGCGCTCTTCCAAGCGTGCTGTGCTAGGGGAGGCCGATGGGTCTTACGACCGGGCCCTCTCCCGTTGTTCGACCCGGACGGCGACAGCGGAAAGTGCACAGGAGGATAACGAGGAACCCTGTACCGCGCAGCCCTCAAGGCCAAGCCCTCCACCCCTCAGCCGGCCAAGGCTGTTGCGACAAACCTGGAGGCGCTTGATGCGGACCGGCTAATGGAGCTGGCCAGCGGACAGACGGCTACCATCGTGGAGGTGGCAACGAAGTCAGGGAACGTCAAGGGGCCTCTCATAAGGGCCCTTAAGACGGCAGCCTTTACCCTCCAGGAGATGGTCGAGATCCTGGCCCTCCGCACCGAGGCGGAAGAGACGAGGCGCCTTCAGCGTGAGACACGCAACCTCCGGGCTGAGCTTGCGAAGCTAAAGGAGGAGGTTCTCTTCTGGCGACGGGAGACGAATGGAAAGAAGGCGATGCCGCCTCCAATGCCGCCTCCGCCGCCTCCTCCGCCACTTCCTCAGCAGCCTTCTCAACGACCTTCTGCGGTGCGGCCTCAGGAGTGGGAGAATATGTTGTCTGCGACGGCTGGCAGGCTTGAGCACTCTCTGCTGAATACAGTAGGAGAGATGCTCAATGCCAGGCTGGCTGCTCTGGACGACCGCCTCCTGCCGCCGAAAGTGCTGAGGCCGCCACTTGCTGCCGATAAAGCAAAAGCCGCCCCCGGTCCACGAAAGGCAGCGAAAAGGATCGCAGAGCGCCGGTCTGCCACGGAGGAAGCCGAAACTGACCCCAGGGTGGTAACCACCTCAGAGTCCCGCAAGCTGACCCCGAAGTCCATGCCGCCTCCGGCAGCCTCGATCCCGTCGGAGGAAGCCTGGACGACTGTAGTCCGCCGCCACAGGAGAAAGAAGGAGAAGGCGACTCCGGCGGCGGCTGCAGTAGCCACGACCGCCAAGGCGACGGGAGCTAAGAAAAGGAGGAGGAGGCGAAAGAGGGCTAGGGACAGACTCGCTCCTCCTCGCTCGGCAGGAGTGCTCGTTACCTTGCGGCCGGAAGCGGAGAAAAAGGGGGCTAAATACAGCGACATCCTCCTGAAGGCGAGGATGCAGGTGCCCCTGGCTAAGTACGGCATCCCCTCCGTAAAGGTGCGGCCTAGTGCCACTGGAGCCCGATTGCTGACGGTCCCAAGCACTCTGGCCCCGGAGCAGGTGGACAAGTTCGCCGAGGGGATCAGGCAGTCGCTGCTCGGACTGGCCACTGTGGTGCGGCCCGTCAAAAAGGCAGATATCCGAGTCGTCGGAATCGACGACTCGGTATCATGGGACGAGGCCGTGGAGGCCATTACGAAGGCGGCTGAATGTCCCCTCAACCAGATGAGGGTCGGCGAACTTCGTCCCCGCGGTGCAGCGAACAACACGCTGTTTGTTTCCCTCCCCGTGGACGCAGCACGACATTTATTTATTTACAATCTCTGTAATTTTTATTTTCTATTACAATACTTTTATAAAGTTCAGTGTAGGTTTTACATATCCTTTTTTTTTTTTTTTAACGTGGGTAAATGCCTTATGTATACGCCACCCTCCCGATGGGTCGGGGGGCCATCTTCCCATTGCACAGGTCCGGCGGACGGAGGAGATGGCCAGTGTGTACACGGCTGTCTCCCAACAAGACGGGGCCCGGCGGCAGCGCTTTTGCTGCTGGGCCAACCGCTGCGGCGGCACGATGAAGTCTATAGAGATCTCGTGCTGCCCCAACTATAGCGGAAGACGTACAACGTGGTGGTGGTGGTGGTGGTGGTGGTGGGGTCCGTGCGAGTCGGACATAACCCACCCTCTCCCCCGAGAGGGTGGTGTATCAATAAAGGGATTTTCCCACACTAAACAAAACGTTTTCCATAAACTAGGCAACAGCCCAAGCCGAAGTGTGCCGTGCACCCTTGAGCTAGTTGTCAAAATAAAATCGGCTGAGTGCCTTAACCGCACGCGTTAGTAGTCCAGTGAAGCTGTTAAGGCCTTGCTAGGTCAATAGCGTAGTCAGTTCGAGCTACACATATACTAAATTGATATAACCGTGACTTAGTTAGTTTTTCCCTAAATTTTTGGCGAATGGATATAGCTACAAACAACAAAAAATATTTTTTTTAAATCTTGTTGGTGTTTTATATTATTATATGGTGTCTGTCTGTCTCTTTGTTCCGGGTTATATCCGAAACGGCTGGACCTATGTTAACAGGAAGTTTACTAGCAGATATCCGAAATTATAGTAGTTGATATATTCTATTTTATTTGTTGAACGTGCAGTCGTCCGTGTGAAATTCATCAAAAATATGTTGTTTATTGTAAAAACAAACCCCGAAAAACCTGTACTTTACTGGACTTCAAGAATATATATACATAATTGAAAGTCATGTGTTTGTATGTAAATTAAATAACATTATCTTCTTGGTCAATTTGGCGGCCATATTGTTTTATTAACCGCGCTTGCATCTACATAACTCTGTGATTTTAGCAACATGATTTACCTTCCACTAATCTTCGACATATCAATCTTGACGAGATGTTGCTCGAGTCATCAGACGAAAAAACTTTATACTTAATCTAGTTGGAGCCTTTAGTCTTTTTTAGCAACACGAACCGTTAGCGTATCTTCTCTGGGAGAGATTTTTCTTGGCCGAGCTTTTGTAAGAACATTTTCAACAGTTCCATGTGTTTTATAATGATCAATTGCATTAAAAACTTTCTTTACAAAACAATTTAAATGCTCAGCTATTCTTCTGTACGCCCACTTATAATCTATATGTAAATTAACAATTATTTGCATAGTTGACGCGTCACACCTTTTATTTTTACTGAACTAAATAAAATTCAGATTAAATTTTGAATCACCGACAATATAATAGAAAAAGCCAAGAAAGAAATGTTATTCTCCAATTTCAAAAAAAGAACGAGCTATGCTTCTTTTAAAACGTTTCTAATTAGGCGTCCAAGCGGCCAGTAACAGAAAATAAACTCCTACATGTGTAAAACTCATTTTATAATTAAAAGTAAGATGTTTTATATTTTATGCATTTAATGAGTTTTTTATTTGAGTGGCTATTTATTGCATGATTATTAATTATTGAATGTGTATATTTTTTACGAACATTTGTACGTTGAAGTTATACTTTCTTTATTCATAAGAAGTGTTTCTAATTATATGACGACCACCGTATATATCTTTATTAATATATTTTTTTAATTGTTCTGTCTGGACGTTTGTTATTCCTAAATACTGTCATAGATAATTATTGTACAGTGCACTGATTACGAATATATGTGTTTATATCCGGACCCAAACCGAACTCATAAACAGAGTGACTGACTTTTATGAAATGTTCTACTCAAGAAGCTTACATAATTTTTTAATTGGTCGATAGGTATTAGTACACAGATTGTAAAAACGAACGGGCCTTTGTGCTTTGGCCTTTACCGGCGGTATAATCGTGCCTAAGATGTCGCCCTCCAATCCATCTGATCCTCTTTTCCATCCACGAGTGTCTGTTTGTGCGGTTTACCGGACTGCGTTCTCAGCCTCAGGATTACTAGGGTCCTCCACGTATACCACACAAGTTCCTTTATTATTTTTGAAGTGAAAACTTCAATAGCGCGTTGAGCGGTATTTTTAGCTGGAAATAAATTTATAATTTCGCGTCATAACATGCTAGTAAGCCGTCGGTCAGGTATTGTGCTTGCACGGCTTGCACCAAACTAGCGACGCGCGACACGTAGGTAAGAGCCTGTGTACATGTAATATTGATATTTTATATTGTGATTGTGGAGCCCATCATATGTACCATTCATTAATAGACTGTATAAAATGTATATAATTATTGTTCCGAGTGCAATACATGTGAAAACCAAACTAATGATAATAATTTGAATTTACAAATTATGAAATTTAAACAATTCACACGATGAATAATTTAAAATTTCAAAAGAGAACACACTTATTGTATTGTATTGAATTTTTACTCCTGTCGGCACTCCTTATGATTGTCTCGATTTTTTTCCATTATATCAGTTGTCTTTGTAACAGATAAAAAAATAGAATAGCAGAATAAACGTACAAACAGAATTGTATATTTATTATTAGAATGTTGTGGAAAAACGTGTAGTTATTTGTGTTAACAGGTTAACGAGAACATTTTTTAAATATTGTACCTTATCACTTGAAGTTCATTAATTTTATGTATACATGAATTATGCGGGAGACTAAGTCGTAAGTATTATAACAATTATAATAAGTTTACGCTGTTTCATAGTCAGAGGAGGGAACGAATTTTTTATAGGTGGTAGACCCACGCTGAAGCTATTATTGGTTTCAGCATGAATAGGTCGGCTCGCCCGGGGCAGTACCACCCTCTCATAGAAAACCGACGTGAACTAACAGTGCTGGCGTTGTTGCGTTTCGTTCGGTAAGTGAGAGCGCCGGAGGCCCACCTCCCCTAGACCCCTAGATTGGTTTATAAAAGAATATGATATATGATTTCATCTAGAACGTTCTCGGCTCGGCTCCATCGTGACAACTAACTATACCACGACTCGTGTTTGAAATCGTAATGTAGACTAAAATATAAAGGTTACTTTAGTGATAATAGATGAAATATTTATTTGGTTCTTCTAAACTCTAGAGGTATTTAATATTTCGTGTGGCGGTGTAGTTCGTCGCTCATTCTGCTCTGTTATTAAGTATTAGATGTTCCGTGTAATTAATTATCATATGGTGTCACGTTCTATCTCTTATAATTTCTATTGATGTATTTCCTCAACTATTATTAAAGTTAGTTCACATTAAATTATGTACGTGTTGGCAGTAACTACACACTAAAATGATAATTCATAATTATTCGTAATTACTGTATAAGTTTAGATTAGTTATGAACGAGTGAGTGAGTGGTGGTACACAGGACTAGGCTTGTAATTATATCGAAAATCTGATCGAATTCATAGATTATGTATACTAATATTAAAAAGGTAAAATTTGTATTTATTTACAAAGTAAAACATCGGCTGGAACCAGTTTTTCTGGAATATCAAGGTGAAAAACATGCACTTTTCCTATAAAAATTAAATACAAGTGTAATATATCACCGTAGTAGTAAAGTTATTTCAAACCCAGATAGTACAACAAAGGGCGCGTTGCATCCGTATATTTTGACTGCCAGACTAAATAGGCTCTGAGTATTTTCTTTAATAAAAAAAACAGCGTGCCTAAAATTTAATTATATTTCAAGAATGTGCCGTGGAGCAGGATCTTTCTACTATTGAGCCGACAGGTCGCAAGTTGGGTCTCTACACAGAAATAACTTTTCTATAATAAGTATAATCTATAGGTGTGTGAATGAGTGTTAATTATGTTATCTATATCAAGTGTTTGGTTACTAATAATCGTCTGTAATATTACAAATTCTCGTCAGAAATAATAAAAATAAATTTAGTGCGTCGAAGAAATATCTAACATCTAAAACGCGTTCAAGAAATAAAGTCGGTTTACGGACGATCATTTTACGTGATAACGTCAAAAGAAAATATTGATGAAAAATTGCATACTTTTATGAATTGAATTGAATTATTCTATATATAGATAGATGCGTCACAAGCTGAACGCTTAGACCGATCACGCCTCTCTTTCTCTTATTCCGCGCCCTTCCTTGCACGCTTGGCTCAGGCGGAACGTGACAATAAGTAATGCTTTTTTGTGCGTGCAGCCGGTGTTCATCGATTTATAAGACACTAGCTGTTACCCGCGGCTCCGCACGCTCTTTTTTAAAATGTATTAAAGAATTGTAAAATTGTGAGTGGATGTGTACATTACAGAAACACTTTTTCAAAAACATTTGTAATTACGATACGAATGACATCTACTGTATATCTATATAATAAAACATTTAAGATATATAATGTATAGCTTATAATTTTCATTACTTTCTTATATAGTGTTAGTGAGCACTGAGCGTGGTATATAGTAGATTGAAGTTCCAGGTATGTTGCTGATGATAAATCCCATCCCATTCGATATACTATTGGTATAATATGCCCGTATTGTCGATATACTTAAGTTATTCTTATACGTTGCTATAATGACTTAGTTATGTAGAAGCAAACTCGGTAAATAAAACAATATGGTCGCCAAATTGACCAAAAATATGATATCATTCATATTACTTATAAATATATGACTTTCAATTATATATATTTATTCTTGGAGTCTAGTAAGGCACACGTCTCACGTGGTTGTTACATATTTTTATCAATTTCACACGGACGATAGCACAGGTAGCAATTAAGCACTACATAGTGTACCAATTGAAATAAAAAACAATCATTAAAATCGATTTACAATTGACGAAAATAATTAAATAATAATAAATAATAACATATATAAAAAAATACATACAACCGAACATAGTAACCTGCTCCTTTTTCGAAGTCGGTTAAAAAGAAAGTCCTTTGTCAGTTTATCTGTTCGCGATAAAGTCAAAAACTACCATTTTTATGCCGTTTTCACCAGTAGATAGAATGATGATTCGTGGGGAAGGTTTAGGTATAATTTGTCAAGATTTTCATTTCATTATCGGGGTGGGACAACGTCTTCCGAGCCCGCTAGTTATCTGCCCGTCAAAGCCCTATGAAAGTCGGTCCAACCAATTAGAAAATAGTAGGACATTGCGGACGAAGTCTTGAGTAACAAAATAAAATAGTTCAAGTTACTTCTTATAAGATGAGTTATCTGCCAATGAATGTCCCGTGAAAATCAGTTCAAGCATTTTACAAGATATTCTTCTGCGGCCGAAGGCGAATAAAAAACCTAAATTACTTTTTATAAGGTCATTTACCAGTGCATACCCTGTGAAAATTGGTCCAACCGTTTTGGAAATAGCAATGCGGACGAATTCGCCGATAAATAAAATAGAATATATCAACCGCTATAATTTCGGCTATCTGGCAGTAAAAAGTAAAATTCCCGTTAAAATAGGTCCAGCCGATTTCTAGATTACCCGCAACAAACAAACAATCAGCGAAAATATACGAATATAAAAAATGGTAACGTGGTAAGTTTCTATCGCAAACATTGTCGAAGTTTATTTTGTTTTCCTATGCATAAAGTTTATACTATTTTTATTTCTAATTTTTTATTTGTTCTCTATTACGTATTATAAAAATAAAGTTTATGTATGTACAATTAAAATAACAACTTTTTAATGAATGGATATGGCTACAAATGACCAAAAAAAAATTTTCTTTATACTTTGTCTATATTTTTATATTAGTATATTTTCTCTGATTGTTTGTTTGTTGCGGGTAATCTCCAAAACGACTGGACCTATTTTAACGGGAATTTTACTTTTTACTGCCAGATAACCGAAATTATAGCGGTTGACATATTCTACTTTATTTGTCCGCGGCTTCGTCCGCATTACTCTGGGCCGATTTTCACGGGGTATTTACTGGTAGATAACAGACCTTGAAAAAGTAATTAATAATCTCAGAAACTACCAGTCCGATTTGAGAAA
>MU159021.1:250437-268989 GCA_015888305.1 Antheraea pernyi
TACATACACAAACTTTTTTTTATAATACGTAATAGAGAACAAATAAAAAAATGGAATTAAAAGTAGTATGAACTATTTGAATAGGAAAATAAAATAAACTTTGAAAATGTTAGCTTTGATACTTACCACATAACTTTAGAATTGGCAGTATGGATTAATTCCTTCGCCTGTCCGATTGGACAAATATTATTACTACTACTTAACACGTTACCATGGCAACGTATATAATAATAACGTAATCGCTCAAAAGCAAAAAAAGTGCCCGATTTTGAAACATTCTTCATTGGTGCTCTGCTTCTATTGGTCTTAGCGTGATTATATATAGCCTATAGCCTTCCTCGATAAATGAGCTATCTAAAACCGAAAGACTTTCTCAAATCGGACTGGTAGTTCCTGAGATCATAGCGTTCAACCAAACAAACAAACAAACTCTTCAGCTTTATATATTAAATATAGATATAGATATAGATTATCACGTCAAAAAATGCAATTCTAATGGCACACACAACTGATTTTACTTGTATGACAAATATCTTCAGTATCAATTAGACTTGTATAGTAGAGCGGCGCGGTCCACCTCGTAGCGCTACTGACATCCTTTGTTACGACAGAGGCGACGCGCGCGACCATCCGGCAATGTGTATTATCGCATTCGACTGAAGTCTTGACGCTTTATCACGATCATAAAGTTCCTGTTTCCAAAGTAATGCTTTTTTAGCAATAATAATCCACCCCGGAACTCCAATTACAAGATATTTTCAATTGCTTATTATACCATTTTATATTCTTTCAGACCACAGATTTTAATAAAACAAAGACTATATGCTACTCGAGGATATGTTTTATGATTTTCTTGTAGACGTTTTATCATAAACGTTATTACAGTTTAGTAGTGATGCGTGCACAAACAAACATACAGACAGATATTCTTAAAAATGATTAAAATATATTCCGTTTGTTATTCTTAGTTACGTGCAATAATCTTACAAAACATCTGAAAAGTACAGACACGTTTAATTTACATTCTTATTGTACTGTGTTGTTCCTTATACAAAACTTTTTTTCTTACTGTTTTGGAAAATGTACAGTTTTATTTTTGGTGATAAAATAATTACAATCAAATTTTGACCGACGACCACCGCCTTACCAGACTGTATATCCCACCTTAATAATTCTTAATTATACAACAATATTATTCAATATGATGCATGTCGAATGCTGTCAAACAATGAATACCAACAATATTATAAGTAAAAAGGTACATAATGTCATCGGTTAATACACAAATTGTGATGGATGGTATAGCTTTAACAATTTTTTTATGAATATAAATAAAACATCCATTAATCATCATCTCGTATTTTTCGAATAAAATCCGAGAAGGTGGTGACGTCACGAAGCAACGATAAAAGTCTAAAGTTTAATATCCCGATGAGAAAAACCGATATGAAGTCGTATTCCCTCGATAAACTTTAATAAAGTTTCGATCCGCTCGGGTTTTGGTGATTTTTATCTTCAAATACTTTTTATTTTTGTAACTTTTTATTTACACTTTTGTATGAATGGTCGACGCAACGATGTTTTAGTGAACATAGCAACAGACAGGCATACGGTGAATTTTATGCTTAGTGATTACTGTAAACAATATTTATTGGTATCTACTCAAACTTAAGAAGGATCCTAGTGTTTTTGAGTTGATTATATATTTAGCGGTGATTTTAGTACTTTGAAAAATGCCCGTATATGAAAGCTTTTTGTATAAAAAATGTCGTATTTGTTATAATTAGTAAAAGTGAAGGTGATTGTTGTTGAATTTATGAGTCTTATCGAGTTTAATGAAAGTTCTGAGCGCGTTTCCGAATCCCTCGAATTTATGAGCGAAGTTTTACTGTACCACAGACTTATCCGAGATATTTATTACGAACGATGTGGACGCTCACCACTTCATACTCTGTTAAGACCAAGGTTTTGCCCGCACTCGGGTATCAACAAGGCAGATTTAAATTACATAAATCGATTTTTTAAACATTTTGCATTGAAATACTGAGTTTGATTTTTTTATATTCTCTTTGTCTTTGTCCGCACATTTTTCCTGTTTTCGTTTATTTTATTAATCATGTTAAAAATGTTTTAAATGTGAACCGCTATTATAATTATATTACTTAACTATTAAAAGTCAGATTTGTAACTGAGATTATTGCTTTTATGACGGCTTCATTATCATATTTTATAGTCATTTTTAAATTATAATCCACAATGTTCCGCTGTGGAGCGTCCAAGGCGATCCTACTAACTGTGTCGTCAGTCACATCGCTTTCTTAACAGCTTCACCGGACTACTAAGGCGAGCGCTTAAGGCACTCAGCCGATTTTATTTGGCCTTACTAGGTCAATAGCGTAGACAGTTCGAAAAAAAAATCGCTCTAGTAGACACAAGTTTGCCACTACACTGAGTTTGATTGAATCGCTCCTTGTTAATGAACACACGGACTGACTCATAGCGAAGTGTTGGAAACTCAGCCGAGAGGTCGCGTATTCGATTCCCACAAAGATTGTCTTTTGTGTGATAAACAAATTAATCATTTCTGTGTCTGGATTATATGTTTAACTGTTTGATGTATAATACAAGTTATATACATTCAGTTTGAAATAAAGTGCGGTTCTATGAAATTGTGCTCTCCCTCACACAGTTCACATTTCGATAGCACTACGCTACATACTTTATTTTTACATATACATATGAGTATATCAAGCAACTGTTTTATCGATGTACAAACAATAATTATATAGGTGAATAAAAACTATAATTAGATTTTGTCTATTTAGAAGCACTTGTTATTTTAGATATTATTTATACTCATTATATAATTCTGCTGTGTGTACGTATCACACTAGCTCGAGTCAAACGTGCAGTAGTTTTGGATAAAATAATTTTCGAAAAATTTCCGAGCATTTTTGTTATATTGGCAACATGAGGAATATCGTTTAGGTCTTGATGTCTGAAAAGTGATGTACACAAGATGTAACAAACAGTAGTATCGAATAAATAGTATGAAAAGTGACGGCTACCGTTGTTGTTTGATGAACGGTCTCTGTTACTGCTTCTAATCGTCAACACCATTCAAATATAGAAATATTTTTAAAGTCGACCTAGCGACATTAGTCGACGGTACAATATTTGAATACCAACGTCCCCTCCGTTTCCCTCCCCGCAGCGCCACCAGCTCCGCCCCCGCCTTTTACGAGTCATCCCGCGGGATCAACATGAAATTCGTGTTTTACGAGAGCTGCCTGCAAAACTCCCCACGATCTCGCGGGCAGATACACGTACACTTTGTCACTCACCATTATATACGTGACAATTGTTCCCACTTCTTACTAACATCAGTATGTCATCGCGAATATTATGAGTTCCAAGCGATTTTGTTAAATATTAGGTTATCACATATACTAGCCACTGCTCACAACTTCACCTGCCTTTAATTACAATATAATACTGAATAACAATAAACCACAGTTTAGTGTCGTTTATTGAAGATTTATAATAGAATTATTTGCATAAAAACCTTTTTCTTCGTGAGCAGATAAATGGCATTGGAGTTCGTTGATCCCGCATATACCAACGTCCAGAGTTATTCTTTATATATAAAACATATTCAACCGTTTTTTTAATGGTTTTTTGTTGTTGTACATATAGGGTCACGTGAATTATTCATAGCTATGGACCCCCTAGGTGGCGCTGTTATCGAGAACTAGATATATTTTTATATTTATATCTAGATTTATATTCAGCCTTCCACTGCCTCTCAATATTTTTAATTGAATATTTGTCATAGTCATAGCTTATGACATAGGTATGTGGCAGGATAGCGTTTTATAATTCGGTGTGAGGTCGGTCTTACCCTTCTGCGTTGTTTATGGGTGCTTTTCGTGGGTTTTTTGTGGATTCTCTTTTGACCTTGGCGTGCTTACGGACTACGGACCTGCTTTTACACCCGACTTTGCTTGTTTTTTTTTTGCTTTTCGACGTATTACTTCTTTTTGATTTGGATTGTTTCTCTTGGACTGTTTTCTTGCTTACTGACATACCTGGCGTGTTGAACGGACTGTGCCCTTTTGCCTCTAGGTTTGCCGGTGACCCTGGGTCACCGGTAGGCCATGAGTGCCAAAAGGATAACCAAGAAGCGCGTAAGCGCAGCGATGGACTCCGATACGGAGGCGGAGGAGCGGGCGGCTCCTAAGGTGAGTACATCTCACAGGGGGACCACGAGGCGGATCAGCCGCAACGTGGGTGGTCGCGGATTGATGGGGGAGGCTGACGGGTCGTTTGACCGGGCCTTGGCCGGCAGCCTGAGTGCGGCGGAGTCGGAGGCGGGTTCCGACACCGGCTCAGTGGTTGCCTCGGCAGTTGGCGCCAAAGCCGGCTCCAAGGCCGGCTCCAAGGCCGGCTCCAAGGCCGGCTCCAAGGCCGGCTCCAAGGCCGGCTCAAAGGCGGGGTCAGCGGCGAGCTCGGAGGCAGAGCTCATGGATGTGGAGGACATGGACGTCTTCACATTGAAGACGCTGGCGGGGGTCAATGTGTCGAATATTTTCGACACCGTCAGGAAGTCAGGGAACCTGTCGGGGCCCTGTATTAAGGTGCTGAAGGGGGCAGCAAGGACCCTTAAGGAGGTGGTGGAGGCGCTCGCCGACCGCACGGAGTCCCTGGAAGTTAAAAAACTCCAGAGGGACACCAAGAACCTCCGCCGGCAGGTCGAAGACCTCAAGGCGGAGGTTCTAGCATGGAAGCAGGAGGCAAATACCAAGAGGCAGATGCCCCCGCCTCCTGCGCCCGCAATGGCAGCGGAGTCTCCCTCGCAATGGGAGGAAGTCCTCGCCGGGGCCGTCTCGCGCCTCGAACGGTCTCTCCAGGCGTCGTTCGGCAATATGCTGAACGCGCGTCTGGAGGGACTGGAAAGTCGCCTCCTCCCAGAGGGCCCCGTCCGCCCCCCGTTGGCAGGCGATAAGAAGAAGGGTGGAGCGGGTGCCCCACAGGCGAAGCCGGCGAGACCGGCACCTGGGCCTCAGGCCCCGGTTACCCCTCTGGGGATTAACTGGGCCGAACTACCGGCTCCTTCGGCGCCGGCTTCCGGCTCCAGCTGGGCCGTTGTAGCCCGGAAGAAGAAGGCCACCAAGGCTCCGGTGAAAGCCGCCGCCCCGACGGCTCCAGCGGCCCCACCAAAACCGGCGGGGCCTAAATTGCCATCTGTCCCCCAGTCGGCTGCGGTCATACTGACCTTAGATGCCGCAGCCGCCAAAGGCGTCGGATACAGAGAGGTGCTCGTAAAGGCGCGCGAGCAGGTGGCCCTGCCCGACATGGGCATAGTGGATGTGCGGGTGAGGCATACCGCCACGGGGGCCCGGAAAATCGAGCTCCCGGGTCAGAGTAAGGAGAAGGCCGCCGAACTGGCCCGGGAGCTGAAGGTTGCATTGGCCGGAATCGCCACGGTCGTCATTCCGACCAAAAAGGCGGACATCCGGATCGTCGGGTTGGACGATTCGGTGTCCCCACTCGAGGTCGTGACGGTCGTGGCGGCGAAGGCCAATTGCAGGGTGGACGACATCAAGGTCGGGGAAATTAGGAGGAATTGGGGGGGCCTTGGTGCGGTCCATATGACGCTCCCCGCGGTGGCGGCCAGGGAGCTTGTCCAGGCCGGCAAGCTCCTGGTCGGGTGGAGCGTCGTCCGCGTCCAGCTGCTGGACGAGAAGCCCATGCGGTGTTATAAGTGCATGGGCTTGGGGCACACCCGCCCCATGTGCCCCTCCTCGTCCAGCAGAGGGGACGGGTGTTACCGGTGCGGCGCGGCGGGCCACAAAACGGCCGAGTGCAAAGCGGAGGTGGCGCGCTGCGCCATATGTGCCGACGCGGGGAGGCCCTCAGGGCACGTGATGGGGGGCCGAAATTGCAGGCCCCCCACCACCAAGGGTAGGGACCTCCCGGTAGTGGGAATAGTTCCCAAGGTGGTGGCCGCCAGGCGGGAGGAAATTGATATGGACCAATAATGCATAGGTCCATATGCAATTTCCTCCAGGCGAACCTCAACCACTGCGCCGCTGCACAGGACTTACTCGTGCAGTCAGTGGCGGAGTGGTGTATCGGGCTCGCGGTCGCCACGGAGCCTTACTTCGTACCCTCCCAGCCGCAATGGGCTGGGGATCGGAACGGTTCCGTGGCGATCGTGGCGGGTCGGGGTTCGTCCCTGGCGGCGAGGGAAAGCGGGGCCGGGTTCGTGACGGCCGTCTGGGGAGAGTACGCCATTGTGGGGGCGTACTTCTCCCCTAACAAGCCCCTGAGGGAGTTCGAGGCGTATCTCGGCTCCCTGCAGGGAGCTGTCAGACGGCTGTCGCCGCTCCCCGTGGTCCTCATGGGGGACTTGAATGCTAAGTCGAGGACCTGGGGAGCGGCAGTCACGGACCTGCGGGGCATGGCCGTCGAGGAGTGGGCAGCTGAGTTAGGGCTGTCCCTCCTCAACCAGGGGAGCGTCCCCACGTGCGTGCGATGGAACGGGACGTCGGTGGTGGACGTCTCGTTCGCCACCCCGTCCGTCGCACGCCGTGTCCGGGGGTGGAGGGTGCTTGAGGAGGAGGAAACCTTATCGGACCACCGATATAACAGGTTCGAGGTCTCCTCCTCCCAAGCCGGAATTGGCACCCGCCCCCGGAGGGGCGCGAAGTTCCCCTGCTGGGCGATGAGCCGCCTCAACCGAGAATTAGCGGAAGAGGCGGCCATCGTCCAGGCGTGGGCCATGCCCCCTCCCACAGGGGCTGACGTCGACGCGTCCGCAGCCCGCCTCCGTGGAGCCCTCACGGAGGTCTGCGACGCGTCGATGCCGCGGAACGTACACCGCCCAGTCAAACGGGCGGTGTACTGGTGGTCGCCGGAGATCGCCGATCTCCGAGCGGCCTGCTCAGCGGCCCGGCGGCTGTTCGGACGCAGCCGCCGACGCCGACACCGGGACCCGGAGGCGGAGGCCCAACTGTATGGCAGCTACAGGGAGTGCAGGAAAACCCTGCAGGCTGCCATCAGCCGGGCGAAAGAAGCAGCATGGGAGGAGCTACTCCAGACGCTGGAGGGGGATCCATGGGGGCGCCCGTACAGGATCGGGCGCAAGAAGCTGCGATCCTGGGCGCCCACAGCGACGGAGACCCTCCGGTCGGAGGTGGTTGCGAGGGTCGTGGGAGAATTATTCCCCGACCCTCCGATGCTACCGGCTCCTCCCATGCCTCCACCTCGGGAGGCAGTCGAGGAGGTGCTCGACGGGCCACCCCCTCCGATAACGGAGGAGGAGATGGGGAGGGCGGTCGAGCGCCTCCTCAACCGGCGTAGAGCGCCCGGCCCTGATGGGGTCCCGGGCCGGGTGCTCGGCCTTGCCTTGGGCCAATTAGGGGGGTGGCTTCGGGAGCTGTTCGACCGGTGTCATACGGTCGGACAATTCCCGAAGCCTTGGAAGCTTGGGCGGCTTTGCCTCATAGAAAAGGCGGGCCGCCCCCTGGATTGCGCGTCCGCGTATCGGCCCCTCGTCCTGCTGGACGACGCCGGGAAGGTGCTGGAGAGGATTATCTCCTCCCGGGTCGTCCAGCACCTAGAGGGCGTAGGGCCTAAACTGGCGGATGCGCAGTATGGCTTCCCACCCTCTCCCCCGGGAGGGTGGCGTATCCATGGGGGATTCCCCCACGAAAAAAAAAAAAAAAAAAGGATAGCGTTTTTAATAATACACAAACACGACAAGACGCAACGCAGATTTTTTAAATATGCCTAAGATTTGTCCGATAATGCATTTATTAAACTATTGTATAATGTTTGTAGATGTTTTGAAAATATTTAAAATACTTGAATTGCCCCCTATTGTATCCTTGTCTACGATAGCGAAGCGTTTAAGATATGAATATAGTTATTTAAAATAATAATTGTCATTGCATTAGTTGATAACGATGAACGTTTCCGTGCGTCCTCTCTCATTCCCTCCAGTACCGCGTTGTGCCGGAGTGACGAGGGTCCTTACCTTGAGGAAGACAACGGTCGATACCTCCTTACGAGAGTTAAAAACACGATCAGGTACAAAACACATTACTCATATTGTCGTACAAGTAAGCACCTTAAATCTACACGTCGTCACGTTATAGCACACCACGCCATGTCACACTGCGACATGTTGAATACAGTGATGTGCAAGTCTATAGATTTTCACAAATATTCAATAAACTTGACTTTATATACAATGATCTGGGTTATACATATACGAGTATAAGACAATAATGTGAAATGTAAACTGTAAATTCAAAATAACTGCAAAATTGTAATAAAACTAATGGGTTGCTTTGTAAAAAGGGTTTTTAATTTAATACTTGGGTACACACACTACACTATATTATACTATTTAATTTAATATAAATAGTTTGCCTGTAAAAAGGAAACGATATCATCTACTACAATCACCGTGTGTGGTCGAATTCCAACATGACTATTTTTACCACATAGCTATTATTATATTACAGCGCCATCTAATAAAATACGTAAGTACTTGGTCACCGTTTTAACGACCAACAGCTGTACAAATTAAAGAGATACTATATTTAAATACTATAGTTTCTTTACAACTCCCTCCCAAAAAAAGAATATTTTCGCCAAAATTTTCATTTATCTGCACAAAAGTACTTAAAACTAAATTTTGCAATATTATAAATTTAAGTATAGGGATAAGTTTTGTGACATGAAAAAGATTTGATTCTGACTTTTTGTGACCTGTATTGATTTTATGTATTGAATTTGATATCTTTTCACTAATTTTAAATGGACCAATTTTCAGTTCTTCTAATTTATTTCTATTTAGTTTGTTCCCATTCTTCCCATCCATATCCCCTGTATTGAGAATAAATTGAGCTCTATTTATATCAAATTTTTGTTTATTATAATTATGTGATTTATTTGATGGAATTTTCAATTGCTAATTTCCTATCTCTAATCCATTCATTTTCCGTTTTATCACGTTTTAGTTCATTTGGCAAAAATGAAACATCTGTACCATCTAACAGGTACTTTGATGCAAAGCCAGTAACTGTATGTTCTGTATTATTCTATTTATCTACACAGTTATAAGCAATGGTTCAAAATCAAATCAAAATAAAATCAAATCCATTATATTTTATTACTTTTTTCATTTATTTTATATCTGATTTTATTTACAAGCGTTCGGTTAAGTCTTTCATTTAAACCATTAGAAAATGGGGTATTTACTGCCGTAAAAATCATTGTTATAGATTTTCCATTTAAAAATGTTTTGAATTCTTTCGAGTTGATACCCGGGTATTGATCACTGAGAAGCATTCCAATTCTATCGGAATCTGTTACCTTATTAATTAGCTTAACAAAATCATTATGCCACGGGCTTATTCTTTCCATTTACATAGTTGTGTTTGCTTTAAAACTGTCCCGATACCTTCTAAAGGTGCATTTGTATGAATATTTATCGGCAAATTCTGGTCGAATATTTCTAAGATTGGCTGTGAGCACAATAGGTTTTTATATATCCACAAAAGATTTTTGACACTCCGTAGTCTAAATAAATTTATGATTTTTTCTGAGAAAATAGTGAAGAGGTTCTAAAGTTACCGCGCTTTTTGGTATATAGTCATGATAGAAGTTTATTTTACCTAAAAATTGTCTAATATTTTTTTGAGTTTTCGGTATTGGGAAATCTTTTATTGAAACTAAATTAACTCTTACGGGCCGTACTGTATTATTATGTATTATATGACCCAGATATTTAACTGACTCTGAAGCAAATGTACATTTCATAAATTTTAGTCTAAAGCCTTCTGTTTTTATAGCTTCTAATAATTGTGTTAGATGGATAATATTTTAGGAAAAAGTTTTAGAAAATACTTGGATATCATCTATGAAATTTACTGTAAAATCTTTTACTACAATGATTGTCCACGAGTAAATCAATACGTGCTTATTTTAATGTTATTTTAATAGTTGTTAAACCATTTGTCTTTGTAACACCATTAATTGTGATTAAATTATCACTTTTTGAATCATCTTCTTGTTTTTCTTTCAGTTTTATTAGCTTGGGGTAGTTAATTATAGAAACATTTGTGCCTGAGTCATATATTCCAAATGTTTCTAACTGTTCATTTAATAATAGTTTGACATTTATTAATGGTGTTATTATTCGTTTTTTATATCATTATATTTAAGTTCAACATCAATTACTGAGTTGTTTACAGTCTTAATATATATATAAATATATATATATATATATTAGGGTGGGCCAAAAAAACTATTAATTTTATTTTTGAGTTACTGGTATAATTCTGGTAAAGTTTGAGCTCTTAATATTAATTTTCAGAGGTGTCACATTGTGATTTTCGATTTCCCATTTAAATTACACGGGATTTTTTTTTCTAATTTTGATGTATCTCAATGAGTTATTCTGTGGTAAAAGTAAATACTTTTTAGTAAATAATTTTGTAGGAAATTGAACGGCCTACAAAAAAGGTCTGATATAATTTTTCGCTAAGTCAACTCGGTTAAAAGTTATTCGCAGTTAAAGTTCAACCTTTTTTTTTTTTAGACAGGGTGAAATCCTGCATAGGATTACCTCACACTGCCGGGGGACAGTGTGAGCGTTATGTCGGACTCCTACCGACTAAAAACCCCTGTGCCGCCTTTGCGCGTAATTGGACCAGGGTACGGGCTCACGATTTGCATGCTCCGAAGCCCTGGTCGCGCGCTTTGGTCGCCCGTTGGTGGTCGAACGGGGACCCTCGTCTCGAGGGATAGGATCTCTCTCTCTCTCCTGCTTTATGTTGAAGCTGCGGCTAGCCGTGCTTCATCACCATGGGAACTCCTTTCTGCGGCAACAGACGCCCCCGCGTCTGTCACCTGGAGTTTAGTTAGGGAGGCATAACATGGAAATTGCCTCCCCTACGTCTAGTTCTGCGGCCAGATCTCCCACCCCGGATAGCAGGGGCATTGGCGGCTCTCTCCATACTTCTCTCCGCATCCTCTTTTTGCGAGTTAAAGTTCAACCTAAAATAATATATGATGACTTTCACAATCTTTTATAGTTTTTTTTCCAAAAAATGCCTTAAAGACATAAAACAACATATTGTTCGTGATTTTTATCATTACAATAAGAGACAATAAGATTTATCATTGTCTAGATATCAATGTGTTTGTTGACCTCTAATAACAGTATTTCCTTCTTTATGGCATATTGCACGCTTGAAATCTAAATGTAAATGCATATTTGATTTGAGACAACTTTTATTTCCCTATGGAAATACTGGACTATTTCCTTATTTCTAGGGTTGTAAGGGGTGTCAAATAACATCTAAGACTTGAGACATTCAAGCCAACCTCACCTGCACGTGGTGCACCCTGCTGAATAGCGAACGAGGCAATGGCGAAAACGGGGTGGTAGGGTTTTACAGCCTGACTGGGTCGCAACCACCATGTATATGGCGGAAAAACTCGTCATAGTGATTCGCTTTTGCGGGTCGCGTTTCGGGATCAGCCTGTGCATATCCAGCTTTTCGCAGGCCGGCATGACAGTGGCGACCGGCGATGGATAGTGTTTCACTCGGTGGTCGCCATTGTTTTTGGATTGTACTGTGCTTAACATCAGGCACAGGGCAGTCATTTTGTCTTGCCACTATAAAAAATAAATAAATATATGTTTCACAAAAGTTGTTCCTCCATACTGTCCTTTCGAAATTCACTGTTAATTTTATTAACGTACTGCTATACCAACGTAAGCACTGTTATTCTAAATGTTTTAAAATCTCAATTTTCTCTTCGTCCTGTATGATTTCAAATCTTCCATATCCACTGTCTCATTTAAATGCTGGTCACCAAACTGTAAATTTTCTCCTTCATCTAGATATATTTTCCTTAAATCCGTACTTAGAGGGATCCATACTGAGCGTGTTTGGTGTCTTTTTTTAACAAGTTTTTTATTTCTGTAAAAACGTCAGAAGACCGTATGACAGTGTGCTTACTTGGGTGTTTTAACTCATCTGGGACCTCGAACACACGTCCGTCCATTGTCTCAGTTGAGGTTATGGATATTATATTTGTTTTTCCGTCCGTTGATCTCGCTACTGTACATTTGAATCAGAGTCGCTCTATCTCTTTGATTTTACCTAGAAATGTCGTTTTATAGTTATTTAATATTAAAATATACTGTATATAAGTATCCTCGTGGACACTATGATTTGGCCCATTTGTTTTGATTACTATATCTAATGTCATTTAGAAAACTTATTAAATTCATTTGCTAACAAAAAATATGATTAATTTGTTATTTATTAAAAAGAAATATGAATATAGTTTTTTTAAATAAAAGATTACTATAAATAATAATAATTTTCTAAATTCAATGGTACATATCTAATATTAATAATATAATAACATGTCCAATATATTTTCTGTATAATTATTATGTTCTAAGAAAGATTCAAATAAATTTGACTACAAGAAAGAGTTAATATTTTGATGTAACTATTATACTTTAGTACAATAGTTATAAATGTGGTGGTAGTTTGCGGGTCGTTGCGGTATGTGGCGTGAGTGCAGTGTGCTCGCTCTATGTACTATTTTATTGAAACTGCACGTCGATATCGCTCGCCCGCCCTCTGAGCTACATATTGTAATCCCTTATTACGTATACAGCACGTATCTTTACCATTTTGTTACAGGTTTATCCCATTTTTCTGTTTCTGTTGTAGAAAAAGCGAGGCTTTGTAGAGGATTTGAACACCTCGTTTGCGGGCTGTTTGTTGTTTCTATTTCCTTTTTGTTTTTTAAATTACGAATTACGATTTACAACTTTATATATCATTTAAGCCTTAAAGCCTCGATAATGCTATTAGCGTAATGAACGAGGAAATAGTAAGAATTGTAAATTGGTCAAGTCGTAATTCACTTATACTTAACCCTTCTAAAACCAAATATATGATAATAGGAACTAAGTATCACCTTAGCCATCTATTATAGTTATGGATGAGCCAATAGAATGCGTTTCAGAAGCACGAAACCTGGGCTTAATCATGGATTCCGAGTTACGATATGAGACACATATTGCTGAATGTGTTCGAAACTGTTTTTATCGATTAAAAGTTCTGTATAAAATGAGACCATTCCTGAATGATTACAACTTGTCGAAACTTTAGTTCTTTCTAAGCTAATTTTTTTTATATTGTGTACGGGCCTCGATTACTCGCTAGAACATCTGGTCTTATACAGCGGGTTCAAAATGCTTGTTCACGTTTCTGCTTCTTAATACCACCGAGAACACATGTCACCCCTACCATTAATAAACGTCTACTTCTAAAAATGAAAGTAAGGCGTAAATTACATCTCGTATGTCTATTGTTTGGAGTAATTCGGTCTGAAAGACCGCAGTACCTCTATGATAAAATCAGTTGGGTAGGAAGTCATAGAGCCTCTGAGCGTAGAATATTATCTACACAGATGTAAACTCCACGTCACTCTACAGTATCCTTCCGAGGTAGTTTTCGATACAACGCTAGTAAGTGCTGGAATAATATACCACCGCCAATAAGATCTGCAACTAGTTTAATTACATTATAAAATAAATTTAAAATGTTTTTACTCGACTCCCAGGCGTGTTTCGAAAATTATAATTTGGACATCTCGGCGATATAATCCCATTACTTTTTTATTTATTCTTTATTTATCCAATAATTTATATATGTAACCTATTTAATAATTTGTTTCTTATATGAATATCTACTTATACGCATACATATACTTACATAATAAACTTCATAATTATAGTGTTATTATAATAGTATTATCATAATGTTAATATTGTCAGATACATAAACCCACTTGGCCACAATGGAAGATCAGCGCTGGGGTCATTTGTAAAGGTGGCAGCCAGCACATGCTGAATTGTGCGTCTTTGCAGTTAAACTGTGCTATAATTTTAATATGTTTTAACGTACATTCTTTATTCCTTTTCTATATTGTATACATAACTCTATTTTTCTACTATTATGGTACCCATGTGTTTGCTGCAATAAACATATTTTCTTTCTTTCAATAACAACAAATGTGTTTTTTTAAATAAATATATAGGTATGTTTTTATGATCAAATGTATAGACATAAAACACGGAGATCATAGATATTAATCAGGGCAATCGTAAGTTACGTTTATAATCGGTGTGGTCTAGTCAGAGATTGTTATATTAGAGTAAGTATATTAAGAAACAAAAAATGGTAAACGTAGAGGGTTGCAAATACTTTAAGAGTTTAAAGTGGGACCCCAGGATACAGATACAGTGAGAGATTATTCAAGGCGGGGTTAATCAATTGATTTAAAAGCAATTGAGATGTTTGTCCATCCCCCGGAGCGATGCTCCGTAACAATAAAATAGTGATTTAGCAAAGTGAACCGCGCGGCCGCAATCAACTCAACTCTTATCTAATTGAGGAAAAAGCATAACCTCCTCCCCCGATGTCATTTAATTGCTTGGAATTCGCCTTCCAGTTTTATTGGCAGCCTCTCTTCGCCGACATAATTACCCTGTTCCAAGTTTTTTTATACAATTAACAAATTTAAATTTAACTTGCTATGTCATTTTGCCTTCTCTTTCTTATATAAGACTATTAAACTCTCCTATCGAGTTGGTAAATGAAAATTCAAAAGTGTAGAAATAAAAAATTTCACACTGTTTAACTTCATAACATTACAGCGTATAATTGACATGTATTATGCCATATTATGCCATTTTTACAAATGCTTTGTATCATTGCAAGTTGTTTGCTTATTTTTTATATTTATTATTAGCTATATTTAACACACATTAATACACATCACATATATTTTTTCGAATTTTATTGTATAAAGTTAAATAAGTGCTGAACAGAAACGTTCTCAGTGGGAATAACGAGGACAAGTTTAAAGGTCAAATAAAATTAAAGAATTACGAAGGTCCTGTTGTAAAAGTGGTCGGTTTTATACATCTTTTATGTAATTGAATTTTTGTTTAATAACTTTTGTTAAACATACTTCGTAATATACAATTGACAAAGGAAAATTGTCCCTGTACTTAAATAATGTATTTGTATCGATCAAATTGGGACATGTCGATACACGGTTCAGAGATTGAGCTCGTTATTGGAGTAATCCCGGACGGGTAGTAACGGACACGTAACGCGACCTCACAGATACACACACAGCCGGACGAGCGCACTAATCGCTAGTTTTATTTGTATGTTCTATTGCGATCTGATCCACAAGCTCTTAGCTGACTCGTTCTGGGCGTACTACGATAATTCAAAATCAATATAAATACGGTCATACGCTTCGCTTCATATTAGCTTACTACTTGCACTGTTGGTTGATAAATGTTTCCTGCTTCACAATGTATAACTACTAATTAGAAAAACTTAGTTGAAGAATTAACTTTACTAAATTTACAATAAGTGTATGAATTTGAGAATATTTAAGTAACAAATTGCATTACTTAAAAAGTAACTCTATAGCTCAAAAATAAATATGTTGCATATATTATAAGCACCGCATGCGTTTTTTTATTCGTATTAAACAATTCTAAAATTGTGAGACTATGTACAATTATAGAAATGCACTTTAAAAGCAACTGTAAGTGCGATACGATGTGATTCGATGCGATAATATCAAAATAAACATTTTTTACTACTTGGGTACGAAAGTATACACGCTACTGATAACAAAAATGCAATTTTCAAAATTTTTGTCGGTCTGTCTGTCTGTTTGTTCCGGGTAATCTCGGAAACGGCTAGACCGATTTTGACAGAAATTTCACTGACACATAGCTGAAATTACAGCGGGTTTCTTAGGCTACTCTAAATTAGACTAGGTATTAACCGCGGCTTTATCTGCAATGCTATCTTCAAAACGGTTCGATCTATCTTCACATAACTTTCACTGGCAGATAGCGGATCTTATAAAAAGTAATTTAGGCAATTTTTTTTATACTAGCTGTTAACCGTGGCTTCGCCCACAGTGCTGTCACCAAAACGGTTACATCGATTTTCACAGGATTTTCACTGGTAGATAGCGAACCTAATAAAAAGTAATTGAGGTTATTCTATTTTAGACTGTTACCCGCGACTTTATTTGCATGAAATTTAGCAAGATTTGAACTCATAACTCATTCATTATTTTCAATAATAGAAATAACTATCAGCTTATTGTTTACAGTGTTATAGTGTTTACAGTTTACAGTAAAAGACCGACATAATGTAAATACCAGAAACCATAACAAACACTCCATGTTTCAGGCTTACTAAGACCAGTAACAGTTTTTTAGGTAATAGTGTTAGATTTTATAACAAAGTCCCAAAACACATTACCGATTTGTCGGATATTAAGTTCAAGTGTTATGTCAAGCGGGTCTTAATACATAAAGGTTATTACAGGTGGATCAGTATGTGAACGATAGCGACGTCTGGAAGTGACGCCTCTCTCTGTGCAACCACTAAAAACGAATGTAGCTTTATGTGTCTATTATGTTGTAATAATAATAAAAAAATATGTTATGTATTATGAAAAGATAAACCAGATCGAGTTTCTTGCCGGTTCTTCTCGATGACTGGGTTGTTTTCCGAACCGGTGGTAGCTTTGACGTTCATAAGTGCCTTCTCAAGGCCGAAATTGAATAAAGAATATTTTGATTTTGATAATTCTACATTATAATTATGAATAACATTAACGATATAGAGGTCTTCCTAAAAAGATCTTAGATTATAAACGTATTACGTTAAGTGTTCCATAATACAATTTCTTGCGGAACAGATAAGCGTTTATTTTTTGTATAGTCACAAAATCTTAATTATAATAATGGCAATGTATATTAAATATTATGTAAATGTAAATAATAATATTTTAATTTATTGTTTCGTTAGTTCCTTATACAGTGTAAGTGAGCACGGATGTAGTTATATGGTGGGTTAACTTACAATTGTCTTTAAAGAGCGTTTCTGTAATTGTACATAGTCTCACAATTCTATAATTCTTTAATACAACTAAAAAAAATGCGTGCGAGCTGCGGGTACAGCTAGTCTTAATTAAATATGGAAGATTCTTGTGTTTGGTTCTGCTATACTTTGTGACAATTTGTGAAATCTCGATAGAAGAGGGTGTAGTGATAACTGTGAAGTTTTGTAAAGAAAACGATCAGAGAGGAATGGTCTCCCTAAACTATGTGGAGGTTCAACACATTCTACCTGTAGTACATTGATGGATGAAGATTTCATGGTCCCAGTCATGATTCGTAGGCAATTGTTTTGAATTTTATCAAAAATCTTCAATGCCATCTTATCGCAAGCTTCAAGGGAGATTGTTCCATAATCAAGATGGGAGCCGATAAGAACAATATATAAGGAAGAAAGAAAAAAGGCGAGAGGTCCGATCGTGCTCTCGTGGCAATCGGAGGTGTGCTCAGTGATTCTTTTTTTACATCTTACATCATCTTTGTTTACATCGTGTTTCGTGACGTCATTTCCGTTAGTTCGCTAAGTGTTTTTACGCGTTTGTTTCATTTCGTATCGCGAGTCTCGGTTTATCGCGTATTCTCATCTCGTTTCGTTACTTTGACTCGTCTCTCGTTACGCGTTCTTTTCAAAACGTAGGAAACCGTTCTTTTCAGTACGTCTAACCGCACTTTTCGGTGCGTCGCCGTGCTTCTCTTCGTGTTGTCATTTCGCCGCGCCGGCTGAAGAGAAGAGAAGAAAGAAGTGTTAGGGCTTCCCCCTAGGTACTGTAGGTCCCCTGTGAGACATTGCACATCGCCCACAGCTCTTTTTGATCCGGACTCGGGATAGTCCGTTAAATTCATTAAGGCGCGCCCCCCTGCCCCTCTGGCAGGGAGGTTTTGATATCTTCTCCCGCCCCACTCCCCTCCTCAGGCTCCGGTATGGCCCAGTCGCATCCCCCGCCGCAAGTCCTAAAAAATCCCAAGTTTGTTCTCAAGAACTCATTCTCCTTGCTCCAGCAGGCGAGTCAGTCCGCTGCTAGTGAAGCAGCCATCCCCACCTCAGACGAGGAAAGCTCCCGTATGGAGCTCGACTCTACCCCCACGGGTGGTGACTTCATCACCATCGTGCGCCGTCATAAGCGGGAGCACCCTCCCGTGAACTCCTCCGATAGTGAGGGTCATCTGCCCTCAAGCAAGCGTTCCAATCCAGGGGTTAGTGCGCCCAAAAAGGCCCCCAAGGCCGTTATCCCCGACAGTCCGGCTTCACCCGATGCTACGGATTCCGTAGCCTCGGGTAAGAAGCCCCGCCCACCTCCGCCCGTCACGATCCAGGACAAGGCGTCCTGGGTCGAGATCTCTAGTTTGCTAGAAATAGCAAAAATCCCTTTCACCTCGGCTGTGAATACCGCTGTAGGTATTCAGGTGAAGGTAGCCACGCCTAAAGCCCATCGTGACCTGACTCGTTTCCTTCGGGAAACCAAGTTTGGTTATTTTACCCGCTCGCTCGAGGAAGAGCG